>JARHVA010002486.1:0-197500 GCA_037957365.1 Torreya grandis
ATAAGTTAAAATATTCTAGTGTTAATCATGTTTTTGCATCCTAATCTAGAAATATTATACCCAAAAAGGTTTCACATTCAAATAATAAGATAAAAAAAAATTATTTATTGAGGTTAAAGGTTAGGGGTTTTCAAATGTCCCACTACCAAGGTGAGGGTTTTGATTTTAGGTCCCACAACATTTACAATGGATCAAAGAGGTTTTTTTTAAGAATAGGTCCAAAAAATTATACAAAAAATAATAATAGAGAAGAATAAAAAGAGGGTTTAAAAAATATGTCCCATAATTTTTACAATATAATAAAGAGGTTTTTTCAAAGAGTAGATCCCACAACTTCTATAACAAAACATAATAGTGCAACCAAATAAAACCAAGAAAAAGTACACATCTAACTCCCAAAAGAACATAAGAGGAAGAGAAAAAAGGAAGTTTAATAGGGGATTTAAGGATCTATTAACTATAACAGAAGAATAATACATAATAAACTATTATGATAAAATAATAATAATAAAGATAAATTCATAAACTGATAGACCAAATAGTGCAGGTTGGTTACTGTTCCAAACTTTCACAAAGATTTTGAAAGTAACTCACCTTAGATACTTGAAAAAAATTGAACAAGGGTCTAACCATCCTCAAAGTACCCTAGGATAGCAAGTATATTCTCATAAGATCCATTTTGGTGGTACTTATGTAGAGCTTTAACAATAACTTGATGACTAAAGATAGGTTTACACCTTTGTAAATCACATTGGAACCAACTTGAAATAAATTGGGACAAACCTAAAATGAAGGGAAATTATCCTCAAAGGACTCAAAAATATTCCTCAATAGGCTAACAATATATTTAAAAATAAATTTCAATCCAACATAAATCTCTCACACCTCCACACCATCACATAGGGGCCATGGAACAACCTTAGAGCACCAACAAAACATAGACCCTTTTGAACAAAATCTAAACATCATAAACTTTTGCATGGGGTAAACAAAGAGTTATCACAAGAATTTTCTACCTAGCAAGATTTTAAAGAAATGCATAGACACCCAAAATACAACCAATCTCAAAATATCCACCTACATCAGGGGGAAGAAGCTTAGTATCCATCAGAAGGTGTAAATCATGATCCCATAGGGTAAGACATATGTGACCATCTCAAAAAAATTACTTATCCATCATAGAGTGAAGAGATTCTATGTGGGTTGTATAACACCCTTGAAACTTCCACGTAAGGTACACTCAGATCCTAATCTATTTTTCCCACCTATAAAAGCTTTCAAAAAATCTAGCCAAAAGACTCAAGACATTCCTCTCAATATGAGTATCTAACTAGGTCCAAATCCAACCATTAGGAGTCATGAAAGCTTTGACAAGGAAATACTTAGGATGAATCACCTTTGGTCATATAAAAATATCCAAATAATTAGAAAATATCTATCAATCCATCATAAATGACCCACCAGTTTGTCATCTTACCAATAACATCCCAAATCCAGTATATCCATTACTTAGAGTTCAAAAAATGTTTATATATCCTACAAGGGAAGACTCAACATGAATTTCCTCTACTTGCATAAAAAAATTAAAATCACCAAAAAATATATACCAAACTATCATAAACAACCTATTATTCTTTCATCTTGCTAAGAACAACCACATGTAGTAGATCCATCACTTAGAGTTCGTAAAACTTCTACTCTAGTGTTTCTTACCCAATGGGCATTTCAATTTTTCTAGAGTCAACTCTCATCTATTTTTTATTTTGATAATGAATTTATATATTAAAATTTTATAACAATTACTAAACATTCAACTCTAAAATATAATTTAAGAGAAATGAAAACCACCATTTCCTCTAAATTGGCAAATAGATTCCTCTAAGTTAGGCAAACCAAATCCTAAGGATGAAATTAGGAAACTAACAAAATGGAAACCTACCCCTGAGGGTTAGATGAATCTCAATTTTTTGGGAGTTTTGAAAGGAAACCCAAGTCTATTAGGGGGAAGTAGAATCATCAGATATCATAAGGGTAATTTTATTATTGCATAAATGGGAGACATGGGGGTAAGGTAAAATCATTGGGTAGAAGCTCTAACAACATTGTGGGTGATCAAATTGGCTAAGAAATTAAGTGTCCAAAGTTTATTTTTAGAGGGAGACTCTCTAAATATTGTGAAATATTTATTTGGGAAAAATTTAATTAGCTGGTCTATCAAGCATGTATTAGAGGAAGTCAAAATTCTATTGGATTATTTTTAATAGGTTACCATTCAACATACTTATAGGGAAGGGAATCATATAGATAATTGGTTCACCAAAAAAGGAGTGAATAATGTTGGATTTATAACTTGTATGGGTCATGAATATCTCCCTAAGGTGTTATTACTTAAGATTAAAGATGAAGGAAATATTAATGATTTTAATCCTATGCATATTGGTGAAGCCTCCAATTCCTAGAGGAGTCTTTTATGGTTTTAATGTGAGTTGGGGACTCATAGATTTGTTTTAAATTTTTTGGGTTTGAAGGATAAGTTTTATATGCCCCAAAACATCTTTTAGATGACCAAAACACAAAATACAGTTATAATTCCTCTTGGTTTGATTTGGTGATGTTATTTAGTAGGGATAGTTGGAGTGGATATGAGGAAAGAAAGATGGGTTTTCCTAATACAATTAAACCAAAATTATAAACTAAATTTATGAAAAATGAGTTTGGTAAGAACTACAAGTGGGAGACTTTGCTGGTTTTATGGAGAAGATTGAAGGTTTTGACAAACATTTCTCAATCTTGTTTGTAAAAGCATGAGAGGATAGAATAATGCCAATTAATGGAGTTACTCTTGACATTACTAAGGAACTCATTTCTCATGTGACTATATTGGTGATTGAGTAAATGAAGAGTTACTATATATCGAGGGATTTCAAATTACACAAAGAGGCATTTATAAAGGAGGGAGAGTAATTAGAGCATTAGGACAATGGTTTTGATTGGGAATCCTTTCCCAAGCCATATGTAGAGTTTGCCTATCATTTAATTCAGTACGTTGCCTTGAAAAGTAGTTAAAATTTACTTATGTGGTCATTATTTAGAATATTAAATTATTTTAGGTATGGTGTGCCCTTTAGTCTCCTATTTTTATCCTAAAATCCATGGAGGTATCGATCATGAAATTTAAAAATGGAAATTACTCAACACCTAGACATGAGGGATTGATCTAATTAATATTCAAATATTTTAAGGGCATGAATAAAATCAACCCAAACATATCATAGACCCAGAAGGAAAAGATAGAGGAGGGCCCTGTTGATATAAAAATAAATAAAAAGTCAGGATAAAGTACCTTGAGAGTCTGAGTAGGGTTACTAAGAATAATAAGAAACATGTGGAAAAAATAATTAAAATGATGAATAAAAGAATAAAAATTAGTAGGATAACATCAAGAAAAGACTATGAAATGCTTTAAATCCTGTAGGGCTTAGTTAAGGGAAAGAGGGGAACCAAGGTCTTTAGGACACACATAGTAAAAAGGGAGTGAGGGATTATATTGATGTTAAAGAGGGAAGTGAATATCTTGGGGAAAGAAATAATGAAGTGTAACATGGAAAAAAATCACATTATAATCTGGTGTGAACTAATAATGTAAATAGGGAGCCTACTTATGCTCCAATAGAGAGAGGGGAGACTTCTTAGAGAAAACATCTGAAGGACCAAAAAGAGGCATTTAATCATTTGGTTACCTTACTTAAAGGTAAGGAGAGGTCAGAAAAGATAATGGAAGAACTAGACCTCTAAAAATATATCATGTGGTGGTTCATGCAAGAGATAACAGAGTTGAAAGGTAAGGTTAATATTTTGTAGTAGGAAAATTCAAGGATGAGTCAAATCTTTTCTGTCAAGGAGGAGGATCATCAAATTTAGAGTTTATCATTCAGGGTAGAGATATTAGAGCAAGAGAATGAGAATATTTTCAATAAAATAAGTTTCTTAGTAAATTTTATCAAATCAACAATGTATGAGGGCATATAGAATGTTTAAAACCTGTGATCCTACCTCAGTGAGATTTTTGAGCCCAGTGTGACTGGCAAAGAGAAGGGCAAGAATGGGTAGAGAAGTGTATCTTAGTATGGAATTGTCCAAGATAAATTATTATGATAGATTGATATGAACCTTAAAAATATTAAATCTTGTTGGAATAATGTTTCTATTAATTTAGATTTAAACTAGTTTTTTGGTTGTTTTGTGTTGGTTTCTGGGTTGTCTTTTAGCTATGTTTGGGCCTAGTTGGTCCTGTTTCTTGGTAGGTATTTGGTATATTGTGGGATGTTTTTGTGTTTGTACTTATCCTAGGGTCTGGGGGACCCTATTTTAAAAAAATCCCTCCCTTTAATGTGAATTAAAAAACCACCATTTTAATAAATTTGGGCATATTCTACTCCAGATTAAAACCTAAAGTAATAAGCAGATAAAAGTGAATTCATCTACAACCAGTGATTAAAAGTGTGATAAAAATAATACTAAGAGTTAGATGAAATTATAAATAAATTATTTGAAATAAAGTAATAAAATTATCTCATGTACATCCTCTTAGAAGATCAAAATATTATTATGCATATCATAAATGCTATGGGCATCATATAGATTATTATTTTTCCTTGAAGAACAAAATGCAAACGATAAATGATAGTGGTGAGCCTATCATTGATACACAAATCAAGAAACCAACTCACCTTATTCATTCATCTTTTACAACACAAGTGTGAAAAGAACAAGTATGGGTACTAAAGGATAATTTAGAGAAAAAATAGTTGCAAATGCAAAATATAGATCAAGAAAAAATTTGAAAGACAAAACTAAAGAAAGCAATATTAAAAAAATATCAAAATTAAAAGGAAAAAACTACAAAAATAAATGTTAAAAAAGAGCAAGAACAGTTGTAAAATCAAAATTAGGATAAGTAAACAAGCATTCTAAAAAGAAGGTTTCTAACTAAGGAGTTTTCAAATCAAGACATACCTCAAAAATCAAATGATAAAAATATGTTTGTTAAGGATCTAAAAATCATATTTATTTCATGAATAGAGAAACAAAAATTTAAGGTCAATACTACAAATTCTATGTTTTCATCCTCAAATTAAGCAGTCAAGGCATAAATTACATATTTTCCTTTGTGTTCAAGTAAAGACACATGACTCTTATTTAGACCATAATGAGATGCAACATTTTGACAATGATGAACATACTCAAGTAAAAAAAATTAAAGAAGGAAATTACAATCTATGGTGAAATGGTTTTACATACATTGATGCTCAAAATTATATATCACATGTTCAAAAATAAACACAAGATGTTACATGTCTCCTATGATAATGATTACATTGATGATTATGATTCTAATAATACATAATATTGGTATGATCCTGATGATATTAATTGTACAAGATATGAATATGACACACATGATACATGGACTTTGTAGAGGCATCTCATTGATGAGATCATTTGCTTATAATAACAATTTTCCTTTGTCTATAGCTCCTGTGCTTGTCAATTCAAAAAATTCAAAAAAATCTATTAAAATCAAATATTCAATAAAATACAAAAACATTCAAATAAATTAAAAAATACAAAAAATATTCAGCATTCTCATGTTTAATATCTCCTTGGCACCTATATTGTTTTATTAATGTTATTATATAGCATATCATTTGATTTTTATACACATACATGTTTCACACATCTTTGAGTGTGTACAAACATACCACAAACACATGATATATGCACATACATATTTTGAACCTCTCCTCTACCCATGCCATATAATACATTGTGGGAATCTAATTCATTGATCATGATTGATACAAGTTACATATCCTTTATGATCATTTTTACATTATCATGTTTGAGCTTATATACTAATGCTTATGCATGTCTATATTCATTCTCATATTTTTTACATTGTACTTGATATGCTATGTTACATGACATTTTTCCTAACGCATATATGTAGGAACTGGTGTTATATGCTTATGATGGTTGCTTATACTTCAATTATTCAAAATTTGACTTTATTGAGTGTATTTCATTACTTTATATTGTATTAATTATGGAAAATTTGAATATGTTCCTTGCATATTGGCCTCTATGGCATTGTATGTTATTTTGAGATTTAAATATATCATTCTATGTTGATTGGACATTTGAATATCCCTTTTCCTTTCAATTATAAAACATTTGAACATGCCCCTTTTATGAGGTCTCCTTGGACCATCCCTTTGCATTACATTGAGTGATTTTTTTTAGTGTGCTTGATTGTTTGTTGAGTATGTATTGTTACCTTATAGATGTTATCATTATCTATATCATGCATCTTAGGGCTTGATGTGATCACATATTGCATGATTAATTGATATATATATACATACACATGTTACTCATAAATGTTACATGATTTATACATAGATGATATGGTTATTTTATCCATTTTAAGGTAAGGTAACTACAAAAATCTATTTCCCCCACCTCAAAAGGGGGGGCATATCAGTGAGAGCATGTCATAAAGGTACAACCTCCACATTCACACAATTTATAGATTTTAGTGTGGGAATGGTATAAATACATGACCTCCACATTAATCAGTTATGAGTGTCACTAGATTTCATTAGGGTCATGTCATAAGGACATGACCTCCACACTTGCATAATTTCTAGTATAGTAGATATACACTTGGATTAGAATCTTGTACATTGCACCAAATTTTTACAAGATCTGGAACATTTTTTTAGATTTGTGACACATATAATTTAGTTTGAGACACATTACAAGTGCATATGCCATTTAAGTGCACCAAAAACTTCAAATTTAGTAATTATCTCTCCAAATTATTATCACTAAGAAACACCATTTACACTAGAAAATACCATTATTGAACCTTTATTTTTGCAATAGTTGGTTATATTTATAGGTTGAAATGATTAAATCATTCAACCTCATAATATTTTATAGTCTTTGGTTGTTTAAATCACCCAACCTCACTAGATTTATAGGAAGAGTTGATTAAACCACTCACCCTCACCAGTTTATAAATTCACACTTGATATGTGCAATTGAGATTTAGTGATCTTAATGACCATGTCACAACTCATATTTAGACCATATTATGGGAATAATACCTTCCAATATCCCCCTTTAAATATACAAAATTTAGTTCTGAATCTTTCTCAATTCTAATGCTTATTAAGGAAGTATTTAAACTTAAATTTATATATGTGGGGATAAGATTAAGAACATAGAAATAGTTTAAACAAAAGGGTGATAAACTAATATATAATAGGCTAATTAATTTAAAACTTAGAAAAATTAATATTTTGAATTATAATATTTATATATGATAAATATAAAAAGTATCAAATTTACAAGATATTCAATTGATTGTAATACCAAAGAGAAATGATACTTAGTTTGGTTTACTATGTATAAGTACATCTCAACTAGAAACAAGTGGAAATTATGTAGGATAGATAGTCTATATTATTCATCAATTTTTATAAATTTTAATTTTGTATCTATGTATGCTAATATTATATTTGGACACTACCATTGATGTTAGTGTCTAACTGTGATGCAGGTGTCCATTACAAATGATGATTGGATATCAATGCAACCAACTTTATTATTCTACATTTTTTGTCACATTTATACTAATATATTTAGATATGGGATATATATTATCACTTTTGATAATTTATAAAACACTAAATCTTCATCCTTATTCACCCCTATAATGAGTTTGCTAAAAATGGGTTAGTAGGCTTATGGTGTCGAGCTGATCTCAATGACCCTTATATCACTGAGTATTACCTACATAGCCAATACTCCAAGGAGAGCCTTAGACTTATGTAATTATTTGATATATGTGTGATTGTGTGTGCATAAGGTTAAAATATACTATATGAATATGCATGTTGTGATCTATCTTGTAATTTGACAAATATCACTCATGGGCTACTCTTTGAATGCTTTAGACCTTTTCTATGATTTTTCATATGACTAATAAATAAATAAGTATGAATAGGGTAGTATAACTCAATTTTATAATTAATTAAGTGAGCCTTTTTAGGTGTTTGTTTGGTATTTGATAGATGAATAATGAGAAGGCTTAGAAATTGTATTTATACTACACATTTTGAAAGTATCACATTGTAGGGTTTAATAAGACAAATAGGTCAACCTATAGCTTTTAAAACATTTTTGATGTGGATGATTTTTGGCGATCGGATAATAGATAAGGTTATAGACATTATCATCAGTGGTAGTGTCCCTATATGGATAGTAGTGTTTAGAAGGCTAGAAAATTGGTATGGATCTAAAATTGATAATAAGGGATGTTTATAAAGTTTTAAGATTTTTGTGCAATGTAGTATATCTGGGTCATTAGAATGTATGGATCAAACTAAAATATAATAATTTAGGAATTTTGAGATGATGAATGCAAGTATTTAGGTAGCAGGAAGGTCTAGAACTAAAGGGTAGAACCTTGATTGATATCTTGTCAAATTTGCAAGACTGAGATTCTATAAATTTTCAATTTTAGTATCTACATTTCCCCTCTTTAATCTAGTAATGCATTAGGATTAAATTACTAATTTAAAGGAATTAAATGTATACCTAAGTGTGTAAAACACACCTTTCCATTGTTTGAGCCCACTTTGAGTATTTTTATGGCGTATGACTTATGACCAAAGTATGTTACAATAAAATTAGTGTATATAATTTTTTTTATTTTTTTTTGTGTTACTAGAGCTTCACGGAAAACCCTTTAGAACATGATAACATATGGATACATTGTGCATGAAGTAACATAAGTAACCATTTGATAGTATTTCAGATTGAATATATTCATTAACAAATAAAACAAATATATACACAAAAAAACACAAGCTTATTATAATCTAAATAGTCAGTATAAGCTCATATGATTAACATATTAAAGAAAAAATCACTCACTACAAATAAAATAATGATAAATGATACATAGGAAAACCATTTCATAACAATATGTATTAATCTCTATCACATCAGGATCATATTCAAATATAATTGAGTACTATATATAGAGTTTTACAAAGCATTCTCTTCATATTCCAGTCTTATATTATGTCCAAAAGATAAAATACATACTATTAATATGCTTATAAAGGTCAAATATATACAACAAGATTATGCAAAAGATAAAATAGTGTAAGTCAAACATGTGTCCATCATATATACTCTATGATTTTGATATCCCTATTTCACACTAAATACTTTACCATACTTAAATTTTTGTCTGATCTTAAGATAAAGTCACAAAAAAGATCCTATTCTAAAGCTCAAGCTAAGGAATTGGACCAGAAATAAGAGTTATGGTTATCTATCTAGGTGTTGTTTACCAAATTTCACCCTTTTTCACTATTTGTCCACCCTTTCATGTTTTCAACTAATTACTATACTAGTCTATCAACCTTCAATTTTCAATAGACTAGATTAATTAGGTGGTCACCCTTTATGGGTTTCCAAACATCTTAGCCCTGCTTCTAGTGCTTAAAGCCATCCTACAAAATTATGCCAAAAAATTGTGAAAACTATAAAATTAGAAATGAGTAGTACCTACTAGGTAGGTGGTGGCATGATTTGGGTTGGCTACACAGTAGGTCATTATTTAGCTTTTGCCTTTACTTTTGCTTTAGCTTTAAATTTAGCTATAACATTAGCCTTGGATTTTCCCTCAAATTTAGTTTTGGCTTAAACTTTAGCCTTGGCCTTGGATTATACCTCATTTTTAGCTTTGGATTCCATTTAGCTTTAACTTTAGCTTGTGTCATAGCCTTGGCTTTGGATTTGGCTTCTTTCTCCTCAGCTTCTTGCTTAGCCTTTTGCTCCTCTTGAGCCTTTACAATTATCATCACTTCTTATTTATTTTTTTGTGCATCTTGAGCTTGTTATCATTTCTTTATTAGTTCTTCTTGTTCTTTATTATTTTCCTCTACTTTATCATATATTTTGTTTTGAGCCTCTGCTTCTTTAGCTTTCTTATTTTTAGCATCTACTACTTTTATCTTTTTTATTTTGAGCCTATACTTATTCAATTCTTTTCCTACATTACCCCTATATGGACTATTATTTACGTTGATCCTATTCCTTTATAGCCTTGTACTTTACCTCTCATTTAAATTTATTTTTCTCTTCTTTCTCCTTCCTCATATCTTCCTTTTACACCACTAATTGATCATATTGCTCCTACATAACTTCATATTATGGCTTTGGCTATGGTAGGTTGGTTTCTTCAAGTTATTCTATGGGGGTGGATGAATCTGGAACTTTAATTGACTTTGAATACTATAACAAGGATTATTCTAAAATACTACCCCTTCATGAAACCTTCTTAGTTTTAGATTTTGGTGGTAAAGTGAGGCTCTTCTTTGTCCTCTTTGCAGTCTAGGCCTGTGGCTATTTATGAGACTCTTTTGTTTATTATGATGCACTCCCCTATACAAGGTCCATAAAATACATTTTTATGTCCTTTATTATTAGATATGGTTAAACTTTAGCATGTGTCTTAGGTCTATGAAGTAAGGATGGAGGTGGGATTTATTGTGTCATCAATCTATGCATTAGAGGATCCTAAAATTGGGTTTACCTAGAAAAATTATAACTGTAACCATTACTAGGCTACTTCTTGACCCACAATGTCAACTAAAATAAAAGTAGGAGGTTGGATGATGTACACCCATAAGTCTTGCCTTACCTAATTCTAGGCTAGGTAGGTATGCACTGCTTTCTAGAAAAATATTTTTTTCTCATCTTCTTACTCATAAAAATCATTACTGATGTTTATGAACATGGACTATAGGACTTATTTCTCTCCAAATCCTAGCTCTACCAAGTTGTATTTAGTTGTTATCTATGAAATATGTTTGTTTTTTAACTAAGACTTTGTGTGGCATGTTTTATTTTTAGGCAATGATGGTGATGCTCATCACACTATTGCATTCCTCTTTCCCTTATGAACTTGTGATGGATATATTTTTGGTTTTAGTGTTGCCTATGGTTGAGCTTGTGGTTGGGGTTGAGCTTATGTTTGAGGTTGCATAGGTTATTGTACACCTAGAGGTATGGAACATAAAAGTTACACTGGTATAACTACTAAGGATTTCTATCTCAAAACTTCTACCTACACATCCAACATGGTGATGAAAAATAATAGTGGATTTGTGGTTTCTTTGGGAAACTCACACACTTTGATTTGTATGTTATTGTGCAACTTACTCACTGATGCATGCTATCCCATATACTACATCATGTCTTGGGGTACCCTAGGGTGAGAATTAATCATGGCTTGGATTTCCATCCACCACACATTTAATCTCCGTAATTTTTCATAATATTTCCCTATTTTAGTCCATGTAATGTTAGTGAATGAAATATCAAGCCAAAAATCTTTAGTAGGGTTGATAGGTCATTCCAGTGAATTATAATATGTGAAACAAAGTAGTAAGATAAAACATTAGTACTAAAATGCTTGAAAAGTTTCAATGATAATATTTTCAATGTTTTTTGTGACTTTGGAGGCCATAAACTTGGATTAATTAAAATCCTCATGTAGGCATATCATGTGATACACAATGTCCACCACTCATTTGGTTGTTTGTTTCACATGCTTTGTTTTATGCCAAAATAATTTAATGATGCATTCAGATAGAATGCACACTAAATCATCTTCTAAAAAATCAATGGGGATTCATCTACATGTTTTTGTTTACTTTTCTCTAGTGTTAGAGTGAATAGGTGGAACTATGTATTTATAAGGTAAAAGAGACTTTCCCCATGATGGAAGCCATGTTGCTATTACCATAGTCATAGGGTTGATATATATGGTCACATATTTAGATAAATTAATGGAACATTTATTGTATCAGATAATCAAAGTAATCATTACCTCATCTGACTACCTGAAAGTAGGAAATTTGATTGGTCACTCAACATCAGATCTTGAAAATGGATGTTGAAGTGCTAGTACTCTTGATTGTGATGGTTTTTGTGTGTCATGGGAAAATAGAGTAGCTTCAGTTACATTAGCAAAATCAAAGGGGTTAGAATCATGATATTTTATCTATCTAAGTCCTAAACCAATCCCTATTTTCTCCTTCTATGCATCTGTGAGTGGGATCAATAATTGTGCCCTATTCATGGTTGTTGTTATGGACTGCATTAAACACTTTCTTTACTTGGTCTAGTGTTGGTGTGAAAGTTATGTATACTAATATATTTTGGATGTAGATCAAAAATTTATCTTGGTTTCAAAATTATTTAATGTATTTTTTTCCCCATTTATTAAATAGCATTTTCCACCCAAATTAATCAAGTCATCAAGTTTAAACATGTGAAGCTAGTTACACATAAGTTTATCTCACAAATTTATGTCAATTAGCTTTTATTTGATACTAAAATCACTATTTCAAATCCAAATTATTTAATTAATCTATTTTTAGTTAGTTGATTTTACATGACATCCTTTCATGTATTTAATGTATTTTATGGTCCATCATTTCATTTTGTCATGTGATCTACTTTGGAAAAGATCAAATATCTCAAGTGCATTATCATTAATGGTTTTTAATGACCACTCACTATCCTTTATCCATACCTATATTATTATCACCATGTTCCCATACTTAATTTATGATCACCATGTTCCGACTTCTAGTTGTCTTTCCTTCAAGCTAACTTTACATATCAATTGCACTCTATGATGTTGTCTATTAAAAATTTGTTTTGATGTGATGGGACCCAAATATTACACTATAAAAAAAAATAACCCTAAAAAAATAAAAAATAAAGTATCATTAAATAAAAATTATAACTACATGGTACTACTCAACATCCTTTGTCATTTACAACAATGCATGATATAAATTAATGATGGTAAGTCTTAAGCTTACAACCATTTATACACCTTGGTAAAATGAATCCTTATAAATATTTAAAATAATTATACCCTATTATGAAATATAATGAATGATATAGGTTCATTCTCATATTATGCACGCATTTCTTGAAAATGTTGTAAATCTGCTATCTTAGAGTAATACCACTTGCTCAGGATATAATTCCTCAAATCACAAGTGGTGATCATGACATTATTTTTAACTTAACTTGTTGATCTCCTGTATCTATTATTATATTTTTTTATCTTCCTCCATCTTGACTAAATCCATCAATTTTTTTTTTTAGGGAGTCCTGATTCTCCAATCTCATAATCATTACAATGTTTAGACTAGGAATAATGTACTCCATAGGCATAACTACTTCATGACCATAAACCAACTGAAAGAGAGTAAAAATTGTCACACATTTATAATTTATACTATATGTCCAAAAAAATAATAGGAATGCTATCATCCCAATCATCCTTTTAAGTCATATATCTTGATCAACATTTTTCCCAATACTTTGTTCAAATCTTTAGATTGCTCATTTGCTTGTGGATGATAGGTCATGCTCTTGTGGTGTGATATAATTTTTTTTATATCATAAACTCATTAATAAGAGTATTTATTATGTTATTGAGGAGTTATTACCTATGTCTTTAACCAATTTTATCATACATCCAAACCTTGTTATGATATTCTCATACAAAAATTTAGCAGCATCCTTCACACCACAACTTGGTGTTGTAATAACTTCCACCCATTTCATGAAATAGTTAGTTGTAGTAATGATATATCATGCATGACTATGTTTGATTTGGTGAGTTATAGTCCTTACAAATTTAATTCTCCATTTTTCAAATGGTTTTTTTACTAGCATTGGGACCAAGGTAATCTCATCATGATGATTGTATTTTCCCATTCTTTGGCAAACATTATAGTGTTTTAACACACTATGCACATCCTAAAACAAATTTGGACACAAAATACCACTCTATGATATCTTAATCATAGTGTATTATCCTATGAAATGACCTCCCATGACTCCTTTATGTTTTTTCTAAATAAGTTTTTGTCACTCATGTTCTAAGGATACACTACATAGCACATCACCTTTTTTGATTTTATACAAAAATAAATTAATGAGGGTATAAGGAATGGATCATGTAACCATTTTTTTTTATACATTTAAAAATAGTTCTTAAGAAACATTCCTTGTTCTTGGAATTTTTCAATGTCCTCCATGTTATTAGGGATCATAAAAGCTCTAAACAAGTGCACATCTAGAGTTTCATCCTATATTTCCTCTAATTCTTCTCCATTCTAGAGCTTGTTCAAATGATCTGGTCCCACATTATCTTGACATAGATTTACATTTATTCTAAATATAAATTATAAAAATAGCATAAACCACCTAATATTCAACAACCCAACATAAGATTTTGAACTAGGTATCATAATCCTAGTGATTGTTGGGATCTTGCTCCTCAGAAAGAGCACAATATGATTACCAAACTTAAACAATTAAACATGCGGAAATATACCAGAAATACAAGTAACTAGAATTCACCAATAGCACAGAATATGAGAGACAATATACACTCTTATATATTAATACTTGTACAGAAAAGAATACAATAAAGAGCCGCCACACTCTTCCACCTTACAGAGGCTTCCCACACCTCAAGTGTACAATAATTCTTCTTCAAAACACTCTCCTACCAAAAAACGGTCCCAACAACCAACTCACACACAGAATTGGTGTTCACCTCTCCAACCAATCAGTAATAACCTGCTAGTACACCAAGCACTCTATAGTACTTCAAGTTGATCTCCCATGAACCTGCAACCTGCAATTCAACAGACCATACTCACCATGGAAGGATCTTCCTTGCCTTCCTTTCTAGCTAGGAGGAACACACTCTTTGTTCTCTTCACTAGCACACTTTACAATACATGCCAATGGGTCTATAAATAGATCCCAGACTTAAACAATAACTTAGACTTCTATTTTACTAATAATAGACACGCAACTCAAGACTCAAAATAGCCTTTACATGCAAACACTCCATTCACTAAACTAACTGTTCGTGCAACGAACAGTTCTGGAACACACAGGCAATCGACGTTGGTCCCTGCTTGCCTAGTTCTGCCAACGTTGGCTGACTTCCTACCATCGTCGATTGCCTTCTGCACTGGTCATGACCGACGTCGGTCATACTGTCGATGCCGGTGCTTCTGGGTCTACAAAAACCTCCTTTTCTATGTCTGTAACAAGTTGAAGCTTTTATCTCCACAACCTAACAATCTCCCACTTGGAGATAAATAGTTGCAACTGTACCTATACTTGTACACCGTCTAGTTTGTTCCCTTGGCTCTATATCCCTCTTCAAGATCACCCCTGAAGACTACCCATCACAAAACCTGTAGTGCAAAACCTGTCATCCAAATTACCTGCCACATCCACATCTACAAACCCATGTAGAAAATAACTTGAACCTGCATAGCATGTGCACCTACTATTGGTCCCTCTAAGAATCCACTGAACTGCCCTCCAATGCTTCTTTCCCAGATTGGCTCCAACTTTTTGACAACTCCCAGTGCTTGGGAAAACTCAGGCTAGTACATACCATGCACTTAACCTCATTATGTGAATCAAGACACCTATTCTGTGAACTGTCCAACCATCGGCGTGCTAATCGGTCTCACACAATCATCCTGAAACAAAGTCAACATATGACCTTCCATGTCCCTAGAACACACTCATGCCAAAGAATCTTGCTGCTCTTAGATTCTCCATGACACACCCCTGAACTAGCTTTACCTTTAGTTCAGCGATACCTGTATATGTAACCCTACAACAAGCACATCATACAGTAATAAGATAATGTAGCTAATATTATCCAACTTGGTAAAGAGAAATACAATGATCAAACCTCCATTGCCCTGCAGCTTACTCAAGACCATATACCCTGATCTTCCATCTCACGTATCCATTTCCGCTCTTCTTTATCCTGAACATCCATTCATCTCTCAATGCTTCCTTCCAGCTAGCAACTCTACCAACAAATCCCTATTTGGTTCTTCTCCAAGGAATCACATCCTCATCCATGCCAAGCTCCCACTGTTTCCTGGATCTACCTATTCTGCTTCTTTAACAACTTCCTAGTTCTTTACCATCAGTGAGCAACAAGTAGTGTAAAGAAGGGAAATGACAAATTTGAAGCTTACCTACCCTTTAAGTCCTTCATATGGGCACTTGAGACTCCTTGACAGCTTGCTGTCCACCCAAAATTTATCTCAGTGACCGATGCCGGTCACATTCCAGTCTGCACCTGACTGATGTCAGTTTCCTGTGACTGCCTCATCACTAACGTCGGTTCCCCCTTGCCGACGCTGGTGTTTATCTACCCTGAGTCACCGACATCAGTCTACACATAGCCAATGTCGGTCCCTGTCTGGATGCCGATGCCAGTTTTCATGCCGACGTCGGTCTCTGTGTTTTGTTTGTGAGAACTGACTTCTACCTGCGAGATCCTTTTGGATCAAACCCTTGTCCAAATCACCCTTGCTCTGCTTAGAATTCCTTAGCCCTTGTGACTGATACCTGTCCATCATCTTCTCCTTAAAAACCAAGGCTTTCTTGCTCTTGTCACAAACATCAGATTCCTCAAGAAACGTTACCTTCTTCTTTTGCATACAGAATTCTCGATCTATACCCTTTGGCTCAAGAACATGCATCTCCTTTTTACTCATGTGACCAAGCCTACAAAGCCATGTCTTCACAATAGAAGAAGAATCAGTAATATAAGCAAGTAGATAAAGAGTACCTGCTTTCTTACCACCCGCTAATTCAAGTGCATCCACTGTGAGAGTTCTTGTGCATCTCTCATCACCCAACTTTCCTAAAGCAATTAGCTACATCTCCAAGACTGGGACCTGCATGACCTCCTTTAGCACCCATGTGTTACCTGTCTATAATCTCAGCTTCACTTTCCCTTTGCCAATCATCTAACAAGGCTTTCCATCCCCTAAACAAATTTCTCCAAAGTCTCCCTGGACATACTCATGAAAAAATACCCTATTTGGGGATGCATGAAAAGAGGCACCAAAATCTAAAACCCTAGATTCTACTTTATCCAAAGAACATACCAGAGCATCCCGTGTAATGAACTCTGCAACACCTGCTTCTTCTTCATGTCCTTCATGCTGATCTGCTACCAACTAACAATCTTCTTTTCTCTGCTCTTTCTTTCCACATCTCCAGTAGGTTATTCTACCATTCCTAAACTTGGACCTCCTACTATTAAACTTCTCCATTCGTAGCTTACTGTCTTCTGCCATTGCTCTACTCCCACTCAAATAGAAACCCCTGTGAGTAACCTATAATCAAAACACACTAACCAGATCTAATCTAACCTGTTAGTATCCCAACCAAAAGCTCTGATACCACTTGTTGGTATCAAGCTCTGAACCTACAACCAAGGCTCTGATACCACTTGTTGGGATCTTGCTCCTCAGAAAGAGCACAATATGATTACCAAACTTAAGCAATTAAGCATGTGGAAATATATCAGAAATACAAGTAACTAGAATTCACCAATAGCACATAATATGAGAGACAATATACACTCTTATATATTAATACTTGTATAGAAAAGAATACAATAAAGAGCCGCCACACTCTTCCACCTTACAGAGGCTTCCCACACCTCAAGTGTACAATAATTATTCTTCAAAACACTCTCCTACCAAAAAAATGGTCCCAAAAACCAACTCACACACAGAATTGGTGTTCACCTCTCCAACCGATCAGTAATAACCCTGCTAGTACACCAAGCACTCTATATTACTTCAAGTTGATCTCCCATGAACCTGCAATTCAACAGACCATACTCACCATGGAAGGATCTTCCTTGCCTTCCTTTCTAGCTAGGAGGAACACACTCTTTGTTCTCTTCACTAGCACACTTTACAATACATGCCAATGGGTCTATAAATAGATCCCAGATTTAAACAATAACTTAGACTTCTATTTTACTAATAATAGACATGCAGCTCAAGACTCAAAATAGCCTTTACATGCAAACACTCTGTTCACTAAACTAACTGTTCATGTAATGAATAGTTCTGGAACACACAGGCGACCGACGTCGGTCCCTGCTTGCCTGGTTCTGCCGATGTCGGCTAACTTCCTACCATCGCTGGTTGCCTTTTACACTGGTCATGACCGACGTCAGTCATACTGCTAATGCCGGTGCTTCTGGGTCTACAACAACCTCCTTTTCTATGTCTGCAACAAGTTGAAGCTTTTAGCTCCACAACCTAACAGTGATATGTGAAACTGTCCTTTTTTGTTATGAAACTGCCCCTTATTTTAAGAAACTAAAATGATGGTTATGTAAATTATGTGATAATTTTGATGATAAGAGGTAGTTTCATATTAAAACCATGGTGGTTTTATAATGGTTAGTGGTGTTTTGGTAACCTTAAGCAATGGGTCTACAATTAACCCTTGCACAAGGAGACAATTCTATCATAGTTGAAATGCCTTCCAAAATTAGCTCTTGTGACTCTAGTTTTGATGGGTTTTAAAAAAATAGAGTCATTTTTTTTTATTACCTTATGTTTGCCTTTAATCAGGGCCAAATCACTCCCTATTCTATTTTTAGTCTAGTTTAGTTATTGTTATCAATTAGATTTTGCACCCATTTTTGTATTTGTATTGGTATGAGTAGCATGATTTGTAGCATGTGGAAAATCTAATGATATAATGGGATCACCTCCAAGATATATAGCCTTGTAAAATTGAGTTAAAAATTTAGATAAGGTTGACTTCCTTTCACTAAGCTTAGTGCAACTAGTATATGACCAGTTCACATAAAACTACTACCCCTTAGTGATGTTTCTCCTAACTAGGGTTTGAATTGTAAGGAACAGAGTTTTAGAATGAGTAAAAACTAGAAAAATGGTTATTTCACCAAATAATATAGTGGAAATTAATTATTTATTTATTTTAACATAGTTGAATGTTTAATATGTTGAGTTTATTAAAGCACAAAATTACACAAACATGAGATCAAAGATAATGTGGAATATTTATCAAATACAAAACATATTAATTTAGTTTTAATCAACAAGATTTCAAAAGGGCATAAATAATAACATAGATGAATATATATGATTGAAATAGGAATCAAATCATTTAAAAACTTAGTAAATAATTGTACATACACAAAGAAGACACAACACAAGGAAGGCAAAACTTTAGTCTATTGGCTTTCTCTAGGTTATAACATGTAGATAAATTCTTCAAAGGTAGAATAATCTCTCTAAAAACAAAAATATAGATGGGATATGCTAGGGTACCCATATTTATACAAAAATACTCCCTTGAAAGAGAGGAAGTTAACAAAACCTTATGCCTAGTTTTAGAGTAAGAAAATCTAGGAAACTTCCTGTAAATGTCCTCCTCTTCATCTTTAAATGGTGTCCTTAGTAGAGTAGGTAGCTAGAAAATAAGCATGTGACTATTAGGTACTTCAACAAGTGCTAGAGGAATATATAATTATATTGATAGCTTATAGTTGAACCCTTTATTATTTGAGTTGTACTGCTATTATCTCTCCCAAGGAATGAGGTGCCAAAATGAAACATTACTTGGTAAACATTGAATGCTTTTTGATATTTTAGGTTACAACTTACAAAACCTAAATTTTAATTTGAAGTGAAGACTTTTGAACTTTTTAAGTCATTCAAATTGACAAAAAGGGAAGTTTAAATTAAAACATGAGTTTTTTCAAGTGAATAAAGTCAAATTTTGTCAAAAGGAAAAGTACAAATTACAAGGTGCACTTTTACAACTAAAACCTAACAAAAAGATAATTGAAAATTAAAATTGTCCCTTTATCAAAAATAACTATGACAATGATAGTTCCAATTTACAACTTGTAACTTTAGAATGTATCTTACAATAAAAAATCTAATTTATAGAATGTATTTTACAACTAATTTAAAAAATTAGTTCATAACCATGACCTTTGAAGATTCCTTCTCCTTTTTTTATTGTATCTTCTCAATATAAGAGTCAAAAATATTTAATATCTCCTAGAACAATTATTAATCAAGACTAAGGGTGTAAAGGATGTTGATCTTACATTCTAATATTACTTCAGATAGTTCCCTAGATGCATCCCTATAGAGTTGAGTATCTTTTCCCATTTAATCTAGTGTATTGTGATACTTGATGAATCGGTGGATGGAATTCAAGTTGAAAGTTGTATCTCAGTTAATTATATATTGAATACCCCTTTGAATTTGTCTTAAACCTATTGAATAATAAAGGGTTGATCTTGGTGATCTATGCTTCACATGACAATTTACCATGTAAATTTTCAATGTCATAAATTATATTTGTTGCCTTGTCACATGTAATTTTGGCATTATTAATAATCTCAATGAGTATCCTAATATTGAAATGGAATGCCCTATCTAGCTCTTCATGCTCTAAAAAAATATTTAATATATTCTCTAATATGAGGGTGTTAGTCTCAATTAGATCAATAGCCTACAATTTTGGAAAAAATAGGTTCAATATTTCAATCTTTTCCTCATATTTTCTTATCTCTACTTTTAGAGATGCACGATCATCTTTTAGAGTTTTATGATATTCAATTGAGTTTATGTCCATTCCCATGGTACCAATCTTTATCATTGCCTCAAATGTTTCTTTGTTAGGGAATTGAGCAAGAGATTGAGTTGGCTAAGCTACTAGATCAATGAAATTCCTTAAGGTAGTTATCATATTCTCAAATTTATTTTTAAGTTCATCAATAGTGATGTTATAACTATCCATATTATCAAAAATATTGTTTATACTTGATTACACATCATGCTTTAGTCCTTCTCTTTTTAGATGACTCAAGTGAACTTTAGATATTTGATAATCCCCCATAACTAGATGTTCCTTTTATTTGTTTGGTGGGGGAACTTTTATTTCCACATATCTTTCCCCCACTACATCATATGATATTCTGGAGATGGTCTTAGGTCCTATCTTTGGTCATTTGGATGCCTCCAAAGACCAAAGTCTGGAGTTTTGGGAGACACCATTTGTTTCCTTTTCTTTATTACTAATTATGTTATCCAAATTAGAGTGCCAACTTGTGAATCAATCACTATCATCTTTGAATATGTAGCTTAAATTTCTACACTAGTGGTTACTATGACAAGTGTTGTATCTTTCATTGATTTTTCTACTAAATCCTTGGTTGATTGATTTGGATATTTCTTTCCCATTTGTGGGTTGAGTTGCCAAAGTTGTATTAGTGGGTACTTTTATCTCCACCTCCTTAGTGGGGGGTTGGGTTACTTTGGGAATGGAAGAAATAGGTATTTAAATGGGTGAAGTGGGTATAGATGTGCTTATAAAGGGTGTGGGATCTAGGAGTAACACAAGTGGAAAGGTAGGCATAGGTAATTGGAAAAGGGGAACTTGTGGGAGGGTGGAATCTAAGGTAGAAAGTGAATCAATCAACTTAGTGGGAACACTCAGTGTAAAAGAAATGGGGAGTGTGATGGAAGATGAAAATGAATATATATTCATCCTAATGTTTGGAATGGATAGTTATATTGTAGTCAAGATGACTGAGTCTATAACCATGTATTATCGGTTGGTATTAGTGATTAATAGAGTGGTAGTGGATATTGGGGATGAGGTGGAAGTGATTATAGAATAGGGATGTGAAGGTGGAGTTTAAGTATCAAATTGTGTTGATTAGATTATTTCTAAGGGAGTTACTTGCACAAGTGGGTTAGGTGAAGGTGCAATTACTTACAATGGTGGATTGGTAGAAATAAGAGGGTTAGCTATTTGATTTGACTAGGTAGTGGAGATAGAAGGAGGGAGTATTGTGGTTGGTTAAATAGTAGAGATAAGAGGGGGAACTAATTATGTCCTTCATAGAAGTTGATAGTGGTTGATCCATCAGATATGTTGTTGTCTCTTGGTTGCTAGAAGGAGCCCTTTTTACCTTCTACTTATGCTTGTGTGACACAAATAGCCTATTCACTTGGTATACTTGGGTTCCACTACTATGAACTATTAATAGCCTAGGTAGCACCCTAATAAATGTAGATTACTTTGATCTCCTTAACAACTAGACTAACATTGGAATGATTTAAGGTGTGAGACACCTATACTTAGACTAGACCTCTATATTGTGAGGCTAGATCCTCTAAGGTATCACTGATGCTCAACTTACTAAAACCTACTATGATTTTTGTAATGAAAATGGTTAGAAGGGTTAATTAAAGGGAAATTTTTTATATTGATGGTGATACACCTATATTTTTTGTTCATCCACTCTATTTGAGCTCATAAAACACTGATAAGCTAATTTAAATCACTAAATCTATAACTCCAAAGGGCTCTTATGCAATAGTATTTCATATAAAGGTTCATCAAGTTATAAAATCACGAGGTTAATGATGGAAAAGGCCTAATTCAAGTCACTAACCAATCAATTTATCCATTATTATCTCAATCAATCAACAACAAACACTATATATGACCTACATAAGATAGCATACTAGTAACTAAGTGAGATCATGACCTACTAAGGGAGAAAGTAATACCACATGTACAAATAAAATAAATATAACACACTATACTAATATATAATATTTTGAAAAAAATCATTTTATTCATCCTAAAAAGGTTACAAAGCTAAATATTGGTAGATTTTAATAATGCCCAAGAGAGGGATCTTGAAAATAGACCTAAAAGCCTCAATATATAGAAGTGAGAATAGAGAAAGCCAATAGATTGGCATAAAAGAGAGAGGAAGGGGTTGAATCCACATTAACTCAAGTCAAAATCAAATATAACTTGTAGTAAATAGTCCTTGAGATATCTCTTTTGTGTCAAATGTCTTGCATGTTCCTTGCATGAGCTCTTTTGTATTGAAGTGATGTGGTGGGACCTTTTGACTTGTTCAAATCTTCTTGCATGTTTTCTATGGCATTATTTTGCTAGTTAACTCCAATTAACATGGGACCAATATAAGTGAATGTCTTCTCTTGCATGAAAACCATGGAATATGCATTATGATTAGTTACAGATCAATTAACTAGAGTGATTGGCACTTAAGACAAAATAACTCCTTCTTAATACCTCCTTCACATGAATTATCACTTGAAAACTGAAAGTGCATTAAAACTCCACTTGGATACTAGATATGTGGTATGATAACTCCACATAACCTCACTTACCAACACTTTAATACCAATTTCATCCTTTTTTGATTTGATCAAATAGGCCTAGTATCCTACTTCTTGCACTTGAAGACCATGATAACCTATATATAAACATTTAAACCTAAAAATTAAATGATATTTAGTCCTAGAACAACTCTTTATATCATGATTTATGTCCTCTTGATGAAGAAAAACTTGTAACTCAATCAAATTAGTTTACTAGGTCAATTTAGCTTGAATTTCCTATAGAGTGGCTATTTTGGATGGCTAATAAGGAAACTTCAAGGAGTATTTTTGATCATCTAATGATTTTAGGATGAATAAAAAGTCTCAAGATTCACTCTTCATGGATTTGAATCCATTAAACTACCTTGCACCTCTCATTTTAACACTCTTTATTTTAAAAAATCTATTTTATTCCATGATCCATAAAATTAAATACACAAAATTACCATTGTTGGGACCTTATCTGAGTGTACTTGATTTTTGAATAGGTTTCAGGTTGATTCATGAGGTTTTGATTTCAATAAATTAGACTTTTCTCAAAACTGGTCCTTATGACGGTTTGGGAGGGTTTTGGAGGTGACCCTTGTTAATGATGGTTCATAAAGTAAAATACTAAAAACCCAAAATTATTTAAATGAATATTTATTTTATTTTCCCCCTTAACTTCCTTGATAATATTGGGTTCCCATGCAAAAGGTATGAAAACATACCTATGTAAAGAAGTTTGCTTGTAGGCTTTTGATTGCATTTTGGACATGCTTATGCTCTTAGAAAGTATTTATAAAGTACATACACTTAAAAAACATAAATTATTCATGAATTATAAGTTATAAAAACATTTAATGTCATTTTTCCAAAATGTTCACATGGTGAAAGATATGAGCACTTGATGAGGTGGCTCGAATGGGTGTCTTAGCTTGCATAGTTCAAGCTTGCTCTTTGGACTAAAAATGAATCCTCCATTATTTATCCCTAATAAAAATAATAATAATGGGACATAAAACATATTATAAAACATTGTCATGAATTCATCATTTATTGGTAGGGTTGCAAGTGTCTTCAAGTGATACAGACCTTATAGGCCTAAAACTGGCTTCTAGGCCTAATTTGGCCAAAAATAAGTTTGGAGGTCTTGATGACTTATATTATGATATGGGTATGAAAAAATAATTTTCATACATCCAATTTTACCTTATATATCTTTATTTTTCTACCCAAACCTTGTTTTTCCTTGATGCCTCTTAGGACTGCTTGTAGGGTTTCTTTGTTAATGATTCTGTGTTATGCTTGATCACTAAGTTTGCCTATTTTATTATTTTTATTGAGATTATAAACATTTGAGAATAATTAAAATGTATTTTAAACCTCTATGTAAGTTATATACATCTTTAATAAGTATCAAAATAAGCAAAAGTCTCCTAAGAACACACAGGGGTGTTTGCTTACTTTAGCCCACAAGGGCATGGCTTTATTTGAAAAAGGAGTATGATCCCATATAAAAAGGTGTATGGAGATTTAAAAAAACCTTATCAAACTTGTAAAATATTCAATGAATTTCCATCCCTCTGTTAATACTTGAAAACCTTCCAAGGACCTCTTTTAGCTCCATCATGACTATCTTGAGACAAGGGATTGTGTCAAAATAGTGAGCATATAAACTCATAAATTGACCTCTAAAATGGCATGGAGAGTTTTATATGGCCATAAAATATGACTTTTACAAATTTTTAGGTATTTATTCCACCTTTTGATGCCTATAAACCTCAAAATTCTCTCAAAAAAGCCTCCTAGGCATTGACTTTGTGCAAGTAATGTATCAACATGACTATGTTTTCTTGTTATATATTGTACTTGGGTTTTAGAAAATTGAATTGTATTTGATGAGGATATAAAAAAATTATTGGTAACTTTCTTACCCTTCATATTCACGTCTTATATTATGTTCTCCATCACCATACAACATACCATGCTTCTTTAAGAACCTCATTAATATGATTTTCTTATTTAATGCTATAGGTGCTCTTAATGAGGTGTAAAGGTGCTTAAAGATTTAACATCACCCTTTGGTGATTTATAGACTCCTAATATCACTTTAAAACTCCCTCACATGCTCTAGATATCATATTTACACCTCAAACTATGTTATTAGGCCTCAATAGTCATATTTCCATACAGTTAACCTATGTTGTACCTTCATGAGTTGACAATAGTCTTCATGATATTTATAAGGGATTTTAAGATGTCAAATCACCAATAAATTCAAGGATGACTTGAAATTTTTTTCCCTTGAATTAGATAGTCTTAAGTTGCATCTTGAGAACATGTGGATTTATGAAAGGAAATGGCCACCTAGTATGGTTATAGATGGTCAGTTCATGAATGTAGCTTAACTACATCCTTACTAAGAAACCCTCTTTATTTTATTAACCCTACTCAAGATTCATATTCCTCATGAAATATATATTTAATTATGGAAATCCATTTAGATCATCATTCTCTTTTGTTTGGTAATAGATCTATGTTTTGAAGATTGTAGGTGAGTATTTCACAGCTTGAGATTGATTGTAACACTATTTTGATAACTTTATTCATGATATCTGACCTCACAAATCTTGATTTTTCCATGAAATCTCCATGAATCATTATATTTACCATTAAATTACTTTATAGACCATTTTTCCCTCATATTCCCTAAGCTTGAAGATATGTCTACCTTTTATATGGTTGTAGGTGTACTATTTGACAGTTGACCTGACTATAGAACTATTTTAATAACCCTCTCTATTTTTCTATTGATCTATTACACATTAATTATTCTTGAGAATCCTCCATACCATCATATGAATCTATTATAGGCCATTCTTCTTGATGTTAGGCCTCTCTCACTATTGTACTTGGCTGGGCTTAATGACTATAGGTCCTTGTATGAATTGTAACAGGGTCCTATGATGCTTGAAGAGTTTGAATAGTAGGTAATGGTACACATTCCTTCATCATAATAACATGACATCTTAAAAATGTAAAAACTCTCATTTGAAGGTTTATGTCTTTTATGTCTCCTCAAGAGCATAGTCCACCTTCTTGGCTATAACTTGCCATAAGAGGTGACTATAGGAGTGTTCTTAAATTATTTTAGCCATTCAAGTCCTTGAATTTAAGTTCTTCTTGAGCTACCTTACTTGAATTTATCCATCTCAAATATTCATGCCAACTATTTATTCTTGAGCTACCTTACTTGAATTTATCCATCTTAAGTAGTCATGCCAACTAGGCACTAAGAACCTATATAAGCCTAAATAAATTTGATAAGAATTTGTTAGAAGCTTTGATTTAAAACTAGACCTGTAGGTTCTCCAAGGATATTTGACTACAATTTCATCATTTATTTTATTTTTTATGACATAAATGAAGTCATATTTGGATTAAGAACCTTTCATTGAGTGCTAACCTTCATCATACACTCATGTCATGATGTCAACCTTCATAAATTATTATGTTCTTTACCACTTTATATGATTTTACTAGATGTGTTATACAGACGAAGTCTACTCTTGGCCTTAAGGAAGTCATCACTCATGTATATGATCCATGTCTTTCTATATTTTATAGTTTGATGAGAGAGATTGATCATAGATCTTCAAAAAGGCATATTCCTTGTCATTATCTTCATTTTACTTCCATGACAAATCTCATGACTATTGGTATATTGTTGTAGGTCATCATTCTTGGTTGTTCAACATGATTTCAAGGTGTATATACCCTCCTTGAGTGACCATGATGACACTTATTTTTATTGACTTCTCTTGTACTTGATTGATGAGATGCAGATGAATGGAATGGGGGATGATAAGGTGTGAAGATGGAAAAACATGAATGAAGGGTTAAAGGAGCATGAACATAGTGAGAAATGGTTGTGTATGATAGTGAGGATGGAGATGAAACAAAAAAGGGGTGACAAGAGACAATATGTGTATTCCAAGACCAACTTGAGAGTCATATGAAATCATGGTCATATCCTCTTCAAAACATATCAACTTAGAGGACTTTCAAGGAAAATAAGAGGGTGAAAATGAAACATAGGAGTCTATAAAAAACCTTAAAATATGTTAATTTTCCTTAAATATTTCTAAACAATGACTCTTTGGAGATGCTTAAGAGCTAAATGATGGGATTTTACTATGAATATTTGGATAAATTTTGATAATTTTTCTTGGAAAACATAAGAACATGAAGGATATCCCTTCAAACATGAAACCAATAAATCTTTGAAACCCTTTCTTTCTCATAGACTATACAATTCTTCATCATTTGCTTGTAGACTGGAAAATTTCACTCTCTTACATTATTTATCTCTATTTGGTCCTAAAACATGTGTAAAAGGACTTATGGATACCATGGAAATGTTATTCATGTCCCTAAGGATCCCTACAAACTTTAATTTTTTTGATATGATGCCCTGATGAGGAGAAATTACAAAAAACTGACTGCCTTCTCGGATGCAATACTACTGATGTATGACTTGACTTCAAATGGATGATTAATGAAGGAGAGATTAATAATTTGAAAACAAATTACTTCAAATATAGTCTCTCTGAGTCTAGTTTCTTTGGTAAAAAATTTAGATTTGGAATTTCTCTCTCATGGTTGTACCATCTACAAACTTGGAGAGCTCTCCCTATGTGTAAACAAGAAAGATGATTGGAGGGAACTATTTTTGGGCATATTTTTCTTCCTTATACCATAAAATTCTTTTGGAACCTCTAATATTTCATTCTCCTCTTGCTTATGGCCTCATCTATATGGAATGATTGTACAATTTCATACTTTACTTGTAAATATGCATGAAATAGCCTTCTCTTTATTTTTAATTCATAAATTAAGCTTGTAAATATAAGGATACAACAAGTATTTTATCATTTTAACATAATTAATAAGCCTTTTTATAAATTAATGTAGTCAAAAATTAACATGTGTGAGCTAAAAATTGGCCTTTTTGACTTAAAACTTGCATGAAATCACCCTTTTAACTTATGAAACTTATGACTAAGGATAATGTCATTCAAATTAATGTATTATAAGGTAATTTGGATTATTTAATATCATTTTGACTCATAATTTTACATTTAAAGACCAAATATTGTCATTTTTAGTCAAAATACACCTAGAAGACCACCTTATAGAGGCTATTAACAGTACCCTTGAGAAGTTTTGAGTTATAAGAGTTTACATTTGGCCTTGAAAATCCATATTACCAACATTTTTTGTGAATCATATGGGTTTACCATCCTTTTGGTCAAAATAATTCAATTAATTTGATATGATAATGATAAATTAAAGCATGACAACATGACTTGATGACTCTCATGGACTGCCAAACAGGGTTTTAGACTTTGATATACCACTTTTGAATATAACAACAACAAGACTGAAAGGAAATAACACAAGGAAAAAAAACTAAAATAAGAACAAAACACAACTAACCTAAGGAAAATAGGAAAACAAGACAAGACAAGGCAAGGCAATAGATAACTGCTTGTGCTAATCACTTATTGAAACATGAAAAACAACCTAAAACACTAACCTAAGAACATAATCTTCCCTCCAGGGTCAAATGGAAAGCTGGATTATCCACCATGGAAATTTAAATCATGTTTTCCATATCTTGGTAGTGTCTTCTTATAGATAGGAGAATTGTTAGGAACCTAGAATAATAAACATGCTCCGATGCCTACTTAGTCAGGATCTTGCTCTACCAATAGAGCACATATGATTACTTCTTGTATTAGCAACTAAACACGGAATTATACCAGAATCAATAAGTAACTAGAAATATGAAACAACACAGGAATATGAGAGACAATACACAATTGTATTAATAATCACTTAGAAGAATATATAATAAGGAAGATGCCACTTCTTCCTCCACCTCAAAGGTTCGCCAAGCCTCAATACCTTCTTCCCTCTCTCTCTCGGTCACAACAATCAACTCCAATACAGAATTGATGTTCACCTCTCCAACCAGTTAGTAACACGCTGCCATTACACCAAGTACACAACCGTACTCCAAGTAGATCTTCTGCTCTCTGCAAATCACTAGACCTTACTCACCATGTAGATATCTCTACACCCCTGAAGAACCCTTGTCCTTGCCTCACCAAGTCCTTATGATTCTTTAACCAGTACCCCAGTGGATCAGCTCCTAGACCTTGCAGACCTTGCAACTCTCCCTGATCATACACTCTCAGCACCCCTTTGGAACTAGGAGGAGCTAATCTAGCTCTCTCTAAAAGCTCTATGGCTTTCTAGCACACTTTTACAATACAGCCCATGAGTCCATATATAGATCTCATGCTTACAATAATTAGACTAACCTAATTACAATAATTAGACACGCAACTCAAGACTAAGACTAGCCTTCAACATGTAAACAAACAGTCCAAAAATAGACTCTCTCAGATCAACATGCGAACTGCCTGTTCACGCATAGGCTACTGACGCCGGCACCTCCAAGACTGATGTCGGCCGACTGGTAACCGACGCCGGTTGCTTCCTCACTACCATCTGACCGACGTCGGTTGATCAGACTGACACCGGTTTCCCTGCAACTGATTCTACAACTCCCCACAACTCTGCATCCTTCTCCTATTTGCATCTTGGTGAAGCTTTTAGCTCCACAACCTAACAATCTCCCACTTGGAGATAAATAGCTACACCTATACTTGTACCTGTACACCGCCTAAATTATTCCCTGGTTTGTATCCCTCTTCAAGATCAATCCTGAAGACGAACCACCACACAATCTGTGATGCCGCACCTGTCATTCAAGTAACCTGCCACATCCGAACCTACATATCCATGTAGTGAAGAACTTGACCCTGCATAACAAGAATCCCTGCTGCTAGTCCCACTGAACTGCCCTCCATTACTCCTTCCTCGAATTGGCTCCATACTTTCTGACAACCCCCACTGATTGGGAAAACTCAGGTCTACACTAGACCTCATGTGATTTCAAACCCTGTTCCAAGCTAAGCTTAAACTGTCCAGCCATTGGTGTGCATTTTGATTCTACATCCTATGTAATGAACCTCACCAACATCGTCTTCACATCATCTCCCACTGGAGATAAAATCTCCATGACTCTTATGCCAAAGAATTTTGCTGCTCTAAATTCTTCATGACACACCTCTGAACTAACCTTACCTTTAGCTCAGCAAAACCCTGTATGTACAAACCTGCTAGCAAATCACCTACATACAATAATAGAATAATGTTGCAATCATTATCCACCTAGTAAGATAAACACAATAGTTACACTGACATTGACTGAAGCCATGCTTAGTCATCCCCCTGTCAAACCTGTACCACTGTCCTGCAGCTTCCTCAAGACCATATATCTTGGCCTTCCATCTCATGTGTCCATCCACTCTCTTCTTTAACTATGGGAATCCATCCATCTCTCAGTGCTTTCTTCCAGCTGACAACTCTACCAACAAATACCTGGTTGGTTCTTCTCCAAGGACTCACACTCCTCATCCATGCCAAGCTCCCACTGTATCTGGATTCTACCTGCATTGCCTCTTCGCATCTTCCTGGTTCTTGACCATCAATAAGCAATATAAAGAAGGTGAACAATGAATATAAGGTTCACTTACCCTTTTTGACCTCAACATGAGCATTTGAGACTTATTGATAGCTTGCTGTCTGCCCAATATCCGTTCCAGTGACCGATCTCGGCCATCTCCCAGTCTGCTCCCAATTGATGTCGGTTCCCTGCACTGACCCTGACTGCTGACATCATTTCCCTGGCCGACGCCGATATCCTTTCTGCCGACATCAGTTCCTTCATGACCGACGTCAATCTTCCTGTTGCTGATGTTGGTTACTGTCTGACCGACGCTGGTACCTGTGTTCATCTGTGAGTGATAACTTTTTACCCGCGAGCTCTCCGTGGATCAAAACCCTGTTCAAATCAACATAGCCCTGCTCAAAATAATTCGGTTCCCTCACCTGATCTCTGTCCGTCATCTCCTCCATGAACACCAAGGCTTTCCAGTTCTTTAGCTTGTCAAAAATATCTATCTTCCGCTTCAGAACATGCATTCTCCTCCTACATATGTAACCAAGCCTACAAAGCCACATCTCTATAACAGAAGGTGAATCAGTAATATAAGTAGATAGATAAAGGATACCTAATTTCTTACCACTGTCTAATTCAAGTGAATCCGCTATGAGAGTTACAGTGCATCTCTCATCACCCAAATTTCTTGAAGAAATTAGACTCATCTCCAAGACTGGTACCTCCATGACTTCCTTCAACCACTGTGTGTCATCCATCTGCAATTTCAGCTTCACTTCCCCTTCGTCAATAATCTGACAAGGCTCTCCAGCTCTTAAATAAATCTCTCCAAAGTCTCCAAAGACATACCCATGAAAAGATGCTCTATTTCGAACTACATGGAAAGAGGCAAAAGAATCTGTGAACCAAGATTCCACTTTATCCAGAACATCCTGTGCAACATCCCCTGCAACATCTGCTCCTCCCTACTGATCTGCTACCAACCAACAATCTTTATTTACCTGCTCTTTCTTTCCATCAATCAGACCATTCATGTTATTCAGTTTCTCCATTCATAGCTTATTTCCTTCTGCCATTGCTATACTCCCACTCAATCAGAAACCCCTATGAATAACTTGTAATCAACAAACACTACCAGATCTAAAACCACCTGTTAGTAACCCAACCAAAAGCTCTGATACCACTTGTTAGGAACCTAGAACAATAAACATGCTCTGATGCCTACTTAGTCAGGATCTTGCTCTACCAATAGAGTACATATGATTACTTCTTGTATTAGCAACTAAACACGGAATTATACCAAAATCAATAAGTAACTAGAAATATGAAACAACACAAGAATATGAGAGACAATACACAATTGTATTAATAATCACTCAGAAGAATATAAAATAAGGAAGATGCCACTTCTTCTTCCACCTCAAAGGTTCACCACGCCTCAAGACCTTCTTCCCTCTCTCTCTCGATCACAACAATCAACTCCAATATAGAATTGATGTTCACCTCTCCAACTAGTCAGTAACACGCTACCAGTACACCAAGTACACAACCATACTCCAAGTAGATCTTCTACTCTCTGCTGCTACCTACAAATCACTAGACCTTACTCACCATGTAGATATCTCTACACCCCTGAAGAGCCCTTGTCCTTGCCTCACCAAGTCCTTATGATTCTTCAACCAGTACCCCGGTGGATCAGCTCCTAGACCTTACAGACCTTGCAACTCTTCCTGATCATACACTCTCAGCACCCCTTTGGAACTAGGAGGAGCTAATCTAGCTCTCTCTAAAAGCTCTATGGCTTTCTAGCACACTTTTACAATATATCCCATGAGTCCATATATAGATCTCATGCTTATAATAATTAGACTAACCTAATTACAATAATTAGACACACAACTCAAGACTAAGACTAGCCTTCAACATGCAAACAAACAGTCCAAAAATAGACTCTCTCAGATCAACATGCGAACTGCCTGTTCACGCACAGGCTGCTGACATTGGCACCTCCAAGACTGATGTTAGCCGACTGGTAACCGACGTCGGTTGCTTCCTCACTGCCATCTAACCGACGTCGGTTGATCAGACTGACACCAGTTTCCCTGCAACTGATTCTGCAATTCCCCGTAACTCTGCATCCTCCATAACTTCTCCTGTTTGCATCTTGGTGAAGCTTTTAGCTCCACAACCTAACAAGAATTATACATTCATGGCTTCCTAGTGATGCAGTTGGGCCTTTTACCTCCATTCTCAAGTGCATGGATTGAATATATGGATCCAAGACATAATAATCCTCCTCCCATATTATTCTACTTTTCAAGAATAATGCCATTTTTTCTTCATTCATGGGCTACTAATGATTTGATATGTCTTGGTTAATACCTTGATTCTACTCCACATTAGATGGTGAATTGTCAAGATCTTCATGATTGACCTCTTATATCCATTTAGGCATGCTAAAGGGAAATATTTATTCATTTGATTTGTGTTTAGGATCAATGATTTGAGGTACTACCTAAACCAAAACTTGTTCATTCTTCTCATCATCATGAACTTTCTCTTCTTATAGGCAAAATTTGATAGGTTCAATAGCTGATTGGTCTTTAACATCCTCAATATAAAGTGTGAGACCTTGAAGAGATTGATATTCATTAAAAATATCCATATATTACTACCAAAATTTATCACCATTACCTTTAATCTTATCCTCCTTGGATGGACTGCACTCATCAATGATAACTACTGTAAGTTCTTGAGAAACATCTTTATATGGGACATCTGCTATGTGATCAAGAAGCTCTTGAGAAACAACCTCTTGTTGCACATTTGAAAATTCTTATTCTTATGTGTTATATTGCATCTAAAGATCACTTGGAAACTCACATACTTTGACATTATAAAATACTAATTCATGGTTATCCTTACCTATAAGTGTCTCAATGATGATGTCCTCTTCACCTTCAACTAAAACTTCTTTTTGATCTCCTATCACTTTAGGTGAAAATTCTTCATTATCCTCACATAGGAGAGGCTCCTCAAAAATTGGCATGGTAGATTCCTAAAAATACTCAAGAAGATGAGAAAGGTCCAAAGGTGCTACCATAGATGATTAGTTATGCTCATGGGGTTGCTCAACTTGAATCACCTTCACCTTCTCTCTCTGATGAAAATTTTCTTGAATAAATTTTTATTAAGGAAAGGTCTTGGGATTTTGAGGAAGGAGGAAGGGAGGATGAATTATTTCTTGATTGCTCTTGAATTAATCATCTTGACTTATGCTTAGTTTTCGCTCTTTCTCCCTTGACTATTGCATTTGTTTCCAAGTCATGAACTTGGATTTAGAGACTTCTTCTTTTGTACTTGTTATAGCCATGGGAATGAATGAAAGATCTAAAATTTGTTGAGATTGTGTTTCCTTTGTAGCTATCATTTAATACTAAATATGTTGATTTGAAAGCTTAACTTTCTTGGCTAGATGAGCCTCAAAATCATGAACCAACTCATTAGAGATGTCTCCATGTAAAACTAAATATGAAGGCTCTTGTATGATCTACTATGAAACCTAAAAAATAGCCTCCTTAAAACACACTTCATCAAATTTATAAGGTCTCTCTTGGATAAAATTCTTAGTAGGAATGATTGACAAGGTTGGATTGAATATTGAGGGCTGTGATATAATTTTTTTTGACAATCATGAAGAGAAAAGGTAAGCTCTATGAGAACATACTATTTATTATGTGACCATGGTGTTTCTCATAGACCACCAACCTCTCTTCAATGCCTAAAATTAGACCACCTATGTCTAGGATATCAACATTGAACTTTGAATGGCCTTGCCTTATGAAATATGCACATACCTCTTTGGATTGCTGCAATGAATCTCTCATGATATCAATCTAATGCATGGAAATCTTATATACATATCTCCTTTGAGTCTATATACTTACCATTTTTTTCTCATAGCCAAACAAGGTTGGTTTGAGGATTGAAAAGAATTATTTTTCAAGTTGATTGGGTTGATTAGGAAGATAACAAGGTTCATGAGGGTTATCATAAGACTAGTATGAGTCACCATACTACTGATAAGGCTCTTTATATGGTTGGTGATGTTCATCATAAGGTTGATATGGATCATGATAGGATATATATGGATCATATTGGAAATGTTGATAAGGAGATGAATGTCTAAAAATTTCTCAATAGGTTACCATAGGATAAAAAACACATGAAAATCAACTAAATTTTGAACAAAAAACTGCCCTTTACCTTAAAGATAAGGACCATATGAGTACTTAAAACTTATTTTGAAGACCAATATGCTGTAAATGTGTACTTCAATGGCTAGATTTGTGTCCCATTAAGTGTGCTATAATTGTTATCAACCTAGGTATCACCCTATTGAAGGCAGATTAGTCTAGTCTCCTTCACACCTAGACTAACAATGGAATGATCTAAGGTGTGGGACACCTGTACTTAGACTAGACCTCTAGATTGTGAGGCTAGCTCCTATGATGTATCACTGATGCTTAGCTTAATAAAACCTACTATGATTTTTGGGATGAAAAGGGTTAGAAGGATTAGTGAAAGAGAAATATATTATATTGATGGTGATACACCTATATTGTTGGTTCATCCACTCTATTTGAGCTCATAAAACACTAATATGACATTTCAAATCACTGAATCTATAACTCCAAAGGACTCTTATGAAACTGTATTTCATATAAAGGTTCATCAAGTTATGAAATAATGAGGGAAATGATGGAATATGACTATTTCAAGGCACTAAACAATCAATATATCCATTGTTATCTTAATCAATCAACATCAAACACTGTATATGACCTATATAAGATAACATACTAGTAACTAGGTGATATCAAGACCTACCAAGGGAGGAAGTAATACCACATGTGAAAATAAAACAAATATAACACACTATACCAGTATGTAGGAATCTAAAAATAATCATTTTATTCATCTCAAAAAGGCTACAAAGCTCAATATTGGTAGATTTTAATCATGCCCAATAGAGGGATCTTGAAAATAGGTCTAGAAGCCTCAATATATAGAAGTGAGAATAGAGAAAACTAAGAGGTTGCCATAAAATAGAGAATAATGAGTCAAATATACATTAAATCAAGTCAAAATCAACTATAACTTATAGTAAATAGTCCTTGAGATATCTCTTTTATGTCAAATGCCATGCATACTCCTTGCATGAGCTCTTTTGCATTGGAGTGAGGTAGTGGGACCTTTTGACTTGTTTAACTCTTATTTCATGTTTTATACATAATTCCTTGGTTATTTAACTCCACTTAACATGAGACCAAGATAAGTGAATGTCTTTTCTTGCATGAAAACCATGGAATATGCATGATGATTAGTCAAGGATTAGTCAACTAGAGTGATTGGCACTTAAAACAAGATAACTCCTTCTTAAGCCCTTCTTTACATATATTATCACTTGCAGGTTGAAATTTCATTGAAAATTCACTTGAATATAATATATGTGGCATGATATCTCCACATAACCTCACTTTCTATCACTTCAATGCCAATTTCATCCTTGTTTATTTTGATCAAATGAGCCTATTAAGCCAAATAGGACTAGTATCCTACTTCTTGCACTTAAAGACCATGATAACCTACATAGAAACATTTAAACCTAAAAATTCAATGATATTTAAGCATTGAACAAGTCTTTATATCATTAATTATGTCCTCTTGATGAAGAAACACCTGCAACTCAGTCAAACTAGTTGACTAGGTCAGTTTAGCTTGAATTTCCTATAGAGTGGCTATTTTGGATGAGATGATAAGGAAAATTAAAGGAATATTTTTGATCATCTGATGATTTTAGGATGAATAAAAAGTCTCAGGCTTCACTCTTCATGGATTGGAATCCATTAAACTACATTATACCTCTCATTTTAACACTTTTTATTCAAAAAACTCTATTTTATTCCATGATCCATACAATTATGTATAATAAAGTATCATTTATGGGACCTTATCTAAGAGTAATTTATGTTTAAAGAGGTTTTAGGTTGATTCATGAGGTTTTGATTTCAATAAATTTGACTTTTCTCAAAACTAATCCTTATGAGGGTTTAGGAAAGTTTTGGAGGTGAACCTTCTTAACAATGGTTCATAAAATACATTTATACAAATCCAAAATTATTTCCATGAATACTTAGTGTATATAATACATCAAGTTTATTTAGAATATTGGGTTCCCATATAAAAGGTATGAAAATATACCTACATAAAGAAGTTTGCCTGTAGGGTTTTGCTTGCATTTTGGACATGTTTATGCTCTTAGCGATTGTTAATAAAATAAATATCATCAACCAACATAAATTTTTCATGAATTATAATTTAATATGGTTCCTAAAAAATTTATAATATCATTTGGAAAAACTCTTCATGTGGTGAAAGATATGAGCACTTGATCAGGTGGCTTGAATGGGTGTCTTAGCCTCCATAGTTTGAGCTTTCTCTTTAGACTAAAATTGAATCCTCCATTTTTTCTCTCTTATAAAATAATCATGGTACATAAAAAATTCTCATGAATTCATCATTTATTTTTATGTGTTTCAAGTGTCTTCAGGTGATATATGCCTTATAGGCTTAAAATTGGCTTCTAAGCCTAATTTGGCCAAATATGAGTTTGGAGGTATTTATGACCTATATATGGGGATGAAAAAATAATTTTTATCCATCTAATTTAACCTTATATTGATTCCTTTTTCTACCCAAACCTCAATTTTCCTTTATGCCTCTTAGGACTGCCTATAGGGTTTCTTTGCCAATGAGCATGTGATACCCTTAATCACTGAGTTTGCCTATTTTATCATTTTTAGTGAGATTATAAAAAATTTATAAAAATTAAAATGTATTTTAAACCCATATATAAGTTATATAAATATTTAACAAGTATCAAAACAACTAAAAGTCTCCTAAGAGCACACATGCCTGTTTGCTTGCTTTAGCCCTCAAGGGCATGGCTTGATTTGAAAAAGGAGTATGATCCCATATAAAAATGTGTATGGAGATTTAAAATCACATTTTAATGCTTGTAAAAACTTAAATTAAGTTCCAAACCTCTATCAAAACTTGAAAACCTTCCAAAGACCTCTTCTAACTCCATCATGATTGTCTTGAGACAAGTAGGGCCTACTTGTGTTAATACAGTGAGCATATACATTCCTAAAGTGACCTATAAAATGGAATGATAAGTTTTAAATGGTCATAAATATGAATTTTACCAATTTTTAGGTCTTTATTCCACTTGTGGATTCCTAGAAACCTCAAAATTCTCTAAAAATGCCTCTTAGGCGTTGACTGTGTGTAGGTAATGCATCAATATGACTATGTTTTCATGTTGTATCTTGTACTTGGGTATGATAAAATTGAATTAGATTGTATGAGGCTATAAAATTATTATTTTTAACTTTATTACCCTTCATATTCACTTCTTATATTAAACTGCCCATGACCATACACCATACCATGCTTCCTTAAGAATCTCATTAATATGATTATCTTATTTATAGTTGTAGGTGATTTTAATGAGGTGTAGAGGTGATTAAAGTTTTAAAATAACCATTTTGTGATTTTTATACTCCTCGTATCACTTTAAACCTCCCTCTCATTCTCTATCTAGCATATTGATACCTTAAATTATGTTATTAGGCCTCAATAGTCCTATTTACATATAGTTAACTTGTGTTATACCTTCATGAGTTGACAATAGTATTCATGATATTGATAAGGGATTTCAAGATGTAAAATTAACAATATAATTAAGGGATGAATTTAAAATTTTTCTCATTTAATGAGATGGTATTAAGTTGCATCTTGAGAACATATGGGTTTATGAAAGGAAATGGCCACCTAGTATGGCTTTAGGTGGTAAATTCATGAATGTAGCTTAACTAAAACATTGTTAGGAATCCATATTTATTGTATTAACCCTAATAATTCATATTATTCCTCATTAAATATCCATTTCATTGTGTAACTCTAATCATATGACCATTTATCTCATCATTCTCTTTTGCTTGGAAGCAGACCTATGTTTAGAAGACTTTAGGTGAGTATTTCACATTTTGATACTGATTGTAACACTATTTTGATAACTTTATTCATGATATATCACCTCAAAAATATTTATTATTCCATGAAACCTCCATGAATAATTATATTTAACATTAAATTCCTTTATAGACCATTATGACTGCATACTCCCTAAGCTTGAAGATATGCTTGCTTTTTGTATGGCTACAGGTTAACTATTTGATAGTCGCCCTGAATGTATAAATATTTTGATAACCCTCTTTATTTTATTCTTGATATATTACACATCACTTGTTCTTGATAATCCTCCATACCATCATATGAATCTATCATAGGCCATTCTTCTTTATGATAAACCTCTCTCACATATGTACGTGACTATGATTAATGACTATAGGTCCTTGCACGGATTGTAGTAGGGTTATATAATGCTTAAAAATTTTAAATAATATGCAATGAAATAAATTCCTTCATTGTAATAACTTGATATATTAACAATTTCAAAACTCTCCCTTGAATTTTTATGTCCTTTAAGTCTCCTCAAGAGCATAGTCCACCTTCTTGGTTGTAGCTTTCCTTGAGGGGTGACTGTAGGATTGTTTTTAAGTTTTTTGAGCCATTAAAGACCTTTAATTTAAATTATTTTTGAGATAAATTACTTGAATTTATCCATATCAACTATTCATTCCAACTAGGCACCAAGAACCTAGATAGGCTTAAAGAACTTTGATAAGAATTTGGTAGAAGCTTTGATTTGAAACTAGGCCTATAGGTTCTCCAAGGATAGTTGATTTCAAGTTCATGGTTTCTTATATTGTTTATGACATAAATGAATTAATATTTGTATTAATAAACTTTCATTGAGTGATAACCTTCATCATACACTCATGTCATTATATCAACCTTCATGAATGATTATGTCCTTTATCACTTTAGATGATTGTACTTGCTATGTTATATAGATAGAGCCTACTCTTGGCCTTAAAGAAGTCATCACTCATGGATATGATCCTTATCCTTCCATATTTTTTTGCTTTATAAGAGAGATTGATCATATACCTTCAAAAAGGCATCTTCATTGTGCTTCCATGACAAATCTCATGACTATTGGTGTATTGTTGTAGGTCCTCCTTAGTTGTTCAACATGATTTCAAGATATGCATACCCTCCTTGAGTGACCATGATGGAACTTAGTGTTATTAACTTCCCTTGTAATTAATTGATAAGATTGAGATGAATTGAATGGGGGATGATGAGGTGGTAATATGGAAAACCATGAATGAAGGGTGAAAGGAGTATGAACATAGTGAGAAATGGCTATGTATGACAGTGAGGATGGAGATGAAACAAAAAAGGGGTGACAAGAGATAATAGGAGTATTCCAAGACTAAATTGAGAGTAATATTAAATCATGGGCATATCCTCTTAAAATAATATCAACCTAGAGGACTTTTAAGGAGCATAAGAGGGTGAAAATGAAACATAGGAGTTTGTAAAAAAACCTTAAAATATGTTATTTTTCCTTAAATATTGCTAAACAATGACTCTTTAGAGATTCTTGAGATCCAAATGATGGGATTTTGATATGAATATTTGGATATATTTTTATAATTTTTCTTGTAAAAAATAATAAAATGAAGGATATCCCTTCAAACATGAAACCAATAAATCTTTGAAACCCTTTCTCTCTCATAGATCATACAATTCTTCATCCTTTGCTTGTATACTATAGAATTTAACTCTCTTGCCTTATTGAGATATATTTTGTCATCACACATGTGTAAAATTATTTATGGATGGAATTTAAATGTGAGTAATGTCCCTAAGGATCCCTAAAAACTTAAATTTTCTTGATATGATGCCCTAATGAGGAGAAATTGCAAAAAATTGACTGTCTTCCTAAATGCAAGATTGTTGATGTATGATTTGAATTCAAATGGATGATTAATAAGGATAAATAACCAATTTTAAAACAATTAGATACATATGGAATCTATTTTAATCTATATTCTTTATCAAAAATTTTAGACTTGTATTTTCTCTCTCATGGTCGTACCATCTACAAACCTAGAGAGCTCTCTCTATGTGCAAACAAGCAAGATGACTAGAGGGAGATAATTTTGGGCCTATTTTTCTTCCTTATACCATTCCTTATACCATTAAATTATTATTAAACCTATAATATATCATTATCCTCCTGATCATGGACTCATTTGTATAGAATGGTTGTATAATTCTATACTTTGCTTGTAAATATGCATGAAATAGCCTTCTCATTACTTTTTATTTACAAATTAAGCTTGTAACCACAAAATTATGGAAATATAAGGATACCAAAAGTATTTTAGAATGTTAACACAAGTAATAAACATTTTTACACCTTAATGTAGCCGAAAATTGGTGCATTTGAGCTAAAAATGGGCCTTTTGGCTTAAAACTTGCATGAAATCACCCTTTTAACTTATTAAACTTTTGAATAAGGCTAATTTCATTCAAATTAATGTATTTTAAGATAATTTGGATGTTTTAATAAAATTTTGACTCATAATTTAAAATTTAAAGACCATAACTTGTCATTTTTAATCAAAATACACCTAGTAGACCACCTTACAAAGGCTATTAATAGTATCCCTCAAAAGTTTTGAGTTTTAGGGGTTGGTATTTGGCCTTTATAGGAAAAATTACCAACATGATCCTATACTAATATTTACACACCCTTATCCTTCACTTATCTCAACTTGTGTAAAATACTTAGGGTCTCTTTGGTTATCTTGACCCCTTTGCTCCTCAACTAGTTTATTTTTCTATTTATAACCTGGGTGGTCCTATCCATCAATAAGAAGGATTCATGTATGGACCATCTAACCAATGGAATAGGTTTGAGATACATTTTATTATCATAATATAACCCATCTACTAACTTTTCATATTCTTTAAAATCTTTAGGGATTAGTGTCATATTGTAGTCTATAATTTTCTCCAGGGTCATCCTTGAATAATCTCTTAATCTGAATTCCTCTTCATCCTACATATCTTCCTAGTAATATTCATATAAATGGATGTGGGAATATGTGGTACCTACTATATTGGTGACATAGCTAATTACATCATAGAAGGGCTAGTTACATTTGGCTTTTGATAGGGAAGGGTAGGTATATCTCCCTATGCTAATAGGGAAGTGGATCCATAACTCATTATTTTTTGATAAAAACTTGTGGGTTTCTGTAATTTGCCTCACAAATTCTATTAGGGACCATTTTTCACTTACATAACTTAGAAGGGTGTAGGGACAACCACTGAAACCACCCACTCTGATATACAAATATGTGGGGAACTAAATTAATAATTCCCCCCACCTAGCAATTTATGCAATTAAAACATCATAAAATAGTCTCCTTCCTAACTCCTTTTCAAACATAATTATGATTTAGTATACAAAAGCATCATTTACCCTTTTGAAAATTGTTTTCTTACCTCAAGGGTGAATTCAATATAGTAGTTAAAGACCATGTTTATTTGATTGGGCACTATGTTTAATCCTAGGAATGCCCTCCATTTTGATAATATATATACCATATATGAGGTCATATAATACTTGCCTATAGTTTGGACCTCCATCAACTATTTGTGAATGGAGTTAAAAATTAACTAGGCCTAGTGAATGTATTATTTCTTTTGGTGGATTATCCAAATATACCAGTATATCAAATCCTGATAATTCTTAGCATTTGGGTCCCTTGTTACTTTGTGCAAGAGTTTGATAATGTCTCCTACTTCATCCTTGAATTCTATTTTGGCCAATGTTTTAGGCATTCTTATGGCTATAGATCTAGAGGTTTTTAGCCGTTCTTTATTTAACACCCTTAGACAGGCTGAGTTATTATCTTGATAAAACTTTTGGGAAGAGTCAGGGGATATATCTAGATAAATTTTATATTCTATAATTAGGAACATAGTATCAATTAAATTAGGGTCCATATTTAGAATCTTCTCTCCTTTGTTGTTCACCACCTCCATCTTCTCAGCATCATAGTGTTTTTTTATTATGAGCACAAGCTTAGGGATCTGTAATGATAGTAGGAAAGTTGATTTCTAGGGAAACCCACTATTGTATATGATTTAAATCCAATCATTCTTAAATTCAATATTTATTCTATTCTAGAAATTTGCTAGGTTTGTGTGACCTAGATCTGTGTCAGTGATCTCATTTGTATTTGAGTCCAGGCTGGATGGAACACCAAGTCCCTTTGAATTGAAATTAATTTCCTTTCTAGACATGTATTATGGGAAAAATGGATTGGGATAATAAACTATAGAATTGGTTGGGGTTTAGACTTGTTATTATAGTTGAAAAGTATGACAGAGATATAATGTGTAATTACAACTAAAATTTTTGGTGGGGTTTTGACTTGTAATTTGCATTTGCAAAGTCTGATGAAAAGTTTGATGGGGTTTTTGGTCTATAGAGGCAAGTTGATTTCTGATGGAAACTTAGATTTTTTAGGACAAGATAAATATCCATCGGGGTTTTGTATGTGTTTTTACAACTTAAAATTCCATGGGGTTTTGACTTACAATTGTAAGAGAGGTTTTGACAAAATTTACGTAGGGAATATTGGGTAATATTTTGGATTTAATCAATTTTTATAAAAACCCCTGAAAAATCCTAGGTATTACAAATGATTGGATGAATTTTAATAAGATTCTATAAATTAGGTAATAACTTAGAAAAAATGTGATCAAAATGGTAAAATAGATAAAAATCCTAGATTTTCACAACTAAAACACTTGCGTAAATTCAAAATAAAGATATGATTTATTGATAAAAATAATAGCAGTGCTTTGATGTAAATGTGAATGATATAAAGGAATGCCATTTTTATGTGCATAGGGGATGACAATGGCAGACTGTTGTGTGTGGCATTATTTGGTTTTCCTTGAAATTGTTTTGTAGGTTTCTTTGCATGCAAAGCTCCAATTTTAATTTGAAAATATTAAATAATGACAAAAAAAACCTAATTTTATTAATAAAACATGAGTTTAATGTTAAGTAGGGTGGTGTTTATGTAAATGATAGTAAATCAAGATTTTGGGGCTTTTGTGCAATTTTGTAAGTTAAAAAATTATATTTTACATTTCAATCTCTACTTATTACCGAGTGGTTTGGTGCCAAGGAAGTGGGTATCAGAACCTAGTTTTCACTTTGCAACTTTGCATATTTTTAAAGTGTAGCAAAAGTTCCAATTTATGCTGGGTAGGGAAGAAGGGTATAAAATTTAACTTGAGTTTTACTTTGAAACTTTTCAAAATTGCAAAGTGCCACTGGAGTTATGATTCCTGCTAGTATGGCAAACAGTGGAAAACAAAACTAAAGTTGCACTTTGCAAATTTGTAAAGTGCAACCAAAGTTCTAATCTTTTTGGGTACTAAGAGTATAAGGTAGGGTTCTCATTGTACTTTATAGCTTTGAAATTTTTTAAAGTGAAACTAAAGTTTTGGTTTCTACTAGGTATTAAGTAAGTGGGAAGTGGGGGTTTGGGTGCACTTTTCAACTTTGAAAGTTACAAATTACACCTAAATCTCTAATTTTTTCTAAGTAACTGGTACATGAGAAGTAAAGGTTTCGGTGCACTCTATAACTTTGAAAAGTTACAAATTACACTCAAATCTCTCATTTTTTGATAAGTATTGGAAAAGGTTTCTTGGTCACTTTTAAAAGATTTTTCCCCAAAAAATAATGGGTCCCCCTTAGGGTATAAGATGTTTTGATATTTTTGGCATGAAAATATCAATATTTGGTGACCTCTTTGGGGTGATTGTCTATTAATCAATTTATTCTAGTATCCTTCTAGTTCATTGGGCATGGAGTCATTTTAAGCTTTAACACACTTTAACTACAAAAGAACAAAACTGGGAATTACCTAAACAAGAACAAAATAGGGAAAAAAAAACTCCTAATGAGTTGTAGACTTGTGCTAAAGTAATTATTTGCGCAAAACAATTACACCTAATATATACAATGTTTTGGAAAGAATTCCAACCTCAGAATCAAGCTTTGAGGTATATCCCATTGATTGGGATAGGTAGATATAATCCATTGAGATTGGATATTTGGAATACGTTAGTTCCCTTACACTGAGTTATGATGTATGGACCACTCCATATTGCATCAAACTTTATATTCTTGCCCAGTTTCGCTATTTCAGCATCCCATTTTAGAACCATGTCTCCTTCATTGAAGCTCCTTTTAGATGAATTTTTGTTGAAAGTTATTTTCTTTTGAGTCTGATTTGCTTCCATAACTTGCATTTATTAGTTTATGACTTCTTATAACTCCATGAGTTCTACCAAACATACTATCATTTCATCATTTTAAATCAATTCCAACTAATGATTAAGTTCTAGAGATGGTAACTCTATAGATAATGGAATTCTAGCTTCCCTTCCATATACCAACATGAATGAAGAATTACCAATGGATCTCTTGGGAGTGATCTTGTCAACCCAAAGTGTTGATTTTAAATTAGTGTGCCATGTATTTTAGTTATCCTCCATTGTCCTTTTGATAATCCTTATGATATTTTTGTTGGTAGATTTATCCAAGCCATTACCTTGTAGGTAATAATTAGATGAGGTATTCAGGTATACATTGTGCCTTACCTCCCATTCACTCACCTAAGTGCCCACAAAATCTTTGGCATTATCTTAAATAATGGTGTAAGGAACACCAAATCTATTGATAATGTCGTCCATGAATTCTAGGATAAATTTTTCTATGGCATCTTTTAATGCAACCAATTTGGTCTATCTAGTGAAATAATCTATTGTTTTAAGGACCATTTGTGTCTTGCACTCAATGGTGGATTGATCATGCCAATGAAATCCAATCCCCACTAGGCAAATGGCCGGTCAACATAGATTTGTTAGAGAGGGAGAGATGTCAATATTTGCTTGCCTATAAATTAGGAACATTTCTCATAGTTTCATACCCATTTATGGGCATATTTGAATAGGTCAAGCCAATATTATCCTACCCTCATTATTTTTATGGTAGTGGTTCTTACATAGAAAAGTCTACCTGATGATCCATCATGAAATTCGTTGAGCACATTGGGAATTCAATCATGCTTAATGAACTAAAACATAACTTAATTCATATATTTCCTAAATAATATCCCATCAATAAAAACATAAGGAATAGATTTGAGTATAAAGTATCTCTTCTTGGACTATTGGAGCTCATGTGGGTATTCACTGGTTTATAGGAAGATAGTCATGTTATTGATCCAGCTATTGATAAGATGTTGATTGGTTAGTTTTAATTCCTATTAAACGTATACTACATTAGATACTACATAAATAGTCTTTATATTATAAGCAAGATATTCAAATAAGCCCTTTCCTCTTATGAGCTTAGTTATTTTGATATTTACATCATATTTTATGAATTTTGTGATCTAACCTACTCTCTTCTCATTTATTTCTCAGCTCAATAGGAACTCCTTGATGCTTTGGTAACTAAACATCAGATGAATTTTATTATTAGAGAGCATATGCCTGAATGTTTTGATAACTTTAATTATAGCATATATTTGCTTCTCAAAAAAATTGTACTTTTCCTCATAATCTTAAGGATTGAATGAAACAATATATATGTTGATCCAACTATTATTTATTCTATTGGGTCAGAATAGATGATATGATACCTTCCCCTCAAAAATCATAGAGAATAAAATAATTCTCATATTTTGGGTTGACCAAGGTAGGAGCTTGAGAAATAGCCTATTTGATGGCTTCAAAACTATCCTTTCCTTCCCATGTCTAGCTGAAACTAGCCCCCTTCTTAAGAATGGTAGTAAGGGGCTTGGCCATGGAGGCAAAATTTAGAATGAACCTTATTACAAAGTTGATATTTCTTAGGAAACTTTGTAATCCCTTTTTATGGCTCAGAAGTGTTAGTGAAGATACAACACTTACTCTCTCTGGGTCTATTGCAAGACACTCTTTTAAAGCAATGTGTCCTAGTAGTTTCCCTTCATGAACCATGAAAATGCACTTTTTTGGATTTAGGTAAAATCTAAATTATCTACACCTTTTAAAAACTTTCCTAAGGTGATCTAAGTGGTCACCAACATGTTTTGAATAAACAGTGACATCATCTAGGTACACTAGGATCATCTCATTTATCAAACCCCTGAAAGCCATATCCATAGATATTTGGAATGTATCATTAGTTTTGGTTATACTAAAAGACATATTTCTATAAGCATATGTGCCCAATTTTATAGTTAAATTGGTCTTAAACTAGTCATAGTCCTATACTAGGATTTGGTTATTTCTAGAATAATCATCTAGAAGGGAAAACCTTTTAGATCTTGATATAGTTTGAAGAATTTGTTCCATGGGTAGAAGGGGATAGTGATCCTTTAAGGAAATTTTTTTAAGACTTGAAAATCTACACAAAATATGGTTTCACCATTCTTTTTCCTTATAAGGACCAAGTTAACAACCCAGGATGAGTGTTTGATAGGGAAAATGATGTTAGCCTCTATCAATTTGGATATCTCACTCTTCTCAAGGGTTCTATTTTTGGATTTATTGGTCTCTATTTTTGTGTAATAGGCTTGGTATTTGGGTTAAGTTTTATTGTGTGTTGGGCTAATCTAGGGTCAAAACCCCTTAGATCTTTATAACTCAAATCAAAGTTATCACCAAATTCTCAACACAACCTAATAAAATCTTGCTTTTTGGAATTATTGTATACCTTTCTAATCTTCAATGCTTTACCTTATAAGATGACTAATATATCGTAGTCTTCTTCATTGACCATGATATTTTTCTTCCCACCCTTCAACTAATTATCATAGTTGAAGATACATTCTAAAGTAACAAGACCCATGGGCAATCTATCTGTCTTTAACTGATTGATGTGATCCTCGTATTATTTTTGGAATCTTGACTAATTTTTTTTTGAGAATTCAAACTCATCTCATAAAAGATTAACAATTTATTGATCACTATTGAAAACTTTCTAGTTAGTTACATTGTTAGGAACATATGGTCTTACTATTAATTTTACATGATGGTTGTTGTCCTTCTTAATCTTTTCAAAAAGTTATATTAAGAACCCACTAAGGCCATGTGATCAACATCCTTATTTTGTGCTCTTGTGCTTTTTGAACTAACTTGGTGAATGATTATTTCACTATCGCCAAACACTTTTAGTGACTGTATTCCCATTTATTTGGCCAACTAGAGACCTCAAATCAATGCTTCATATTTAGCCACATAGTTAGTATAGCTAAATTTAAGTCTAAAATAATAGAAATAACTCTCTTTTTGGGGAGAGATTAGAATAATACATTTACTTGCATCATTCATTCTTCTTGATCCATTAAAGAATAATTTCCACATTCCTTTGATATCCTCAACTAGTTTCACAAGGTTTGGGATTATTACATCATTTTCATGAATGCGATACACACACAACCCTATTTCCTTGACATAATCATAAGGATAAAATCTAAGAGGTGATCCAAATTCATCCAAATGAGTGTTTGGGACTTCTTATATGGGTGTTTCAACCTCATGGTCAAGTTTCTCTTCCTGATATTGCAATGTGCAATTAATATACACAAGGATAGGAGTGTATGGCTCAATGTGGTCTTTAGAAATTAAATAAACTCTTATTATCACTTTAATCATGTATCTTATCTTGAACAACATACGGGAATAAAAAGTAGATAATTACCCTCCCATTTTTAAGTGAAGTCTTGAGAAAGGTAGATAGCAAAATAGGGGGTAGGTCAATAACTGGGATATCTTGGGCTATGGATAAGCTTGGACATGCATGGATGGTAAGGTTTAAACATTTTATTGTCTTGAATTTTTGGATAATAGCCCCATCCAATTTAACCAAACCTTTTATTATAGGTGTGTATTTAATACCAAAAGCATCAGCTATTTTGTTAGGCATAGAAAAACTATTAGTTCGAGAGTCTACCTGCAGTTATGTACAAGATTTTTCCCAACTATGAGTGAAAGGTAAAAATTGGGAGGCTTACCATTTTCACTTGTTTTTTTGTCTATTTTAGGTTGAAACAAGTTAACCATAGTAGTGGGTCCCTTAGATGGGACTTTATATATTATTTGGAAGTTTTTAGAGCTTCCTGAAGCAAGTCCCTTTGTGTTGGAATAAACAGTGCTTTCCAGTTGGTGACATTCAAGTTAGACTTCTTAATTTGTTCTCCAATATTGAGAGGAATTTTAAAAACCTTTGTTGGTGCCTTTATGGGAGTTATATCTTCTTTCATAAGATTTATGGTCAATAATTTTGACTTTGGCTATCCCATCAACACATTAGGTGATCTCTAAATTGTGCTACCTTTTACAAACTCTTGTATAACTTTAAAAGTTGTATCTTGCTCAACCTTAGAGAGTCTATCACTTTCTATTACCCTCTTCTTAGAGAGTGTATTCAGTACCACTAAACTACCACCATTGGTTAGTGTTTCCTCCTTATTCATGCCATAAAAATCCTCTTCTTGCCATTTTAAAAGAGTGGCTTCATTTTGAGTAGGCACTTGTGCATCTTCCTATTGGGAAGTAACATCCTCTTGATTTCCTTGGTTGTTTGATATGCTTTATATCATCAAGGATTGACTGATGACATCATTATGATAAGCATTATAATTATGTAGTTGAGCACAAGGATATAACCACTCATATTCTTGAGCTAAGTTATTCTGAATAGGTATGATAACTTTAGAAGTACTTGGTGTAGGTAGAGGATGGATATTTAGAGGCTTTTATTGCATGGATTGACTTTTGGGTTGTGATCTAACTTGGTATGGCTACCTATTAGGTTGGTATGTTTGGTAGCCTGTTGATAAGGCTTATAGTTTTAGGATTTCTACCTTTTCCTAGCTACCAACTCATTATAAAATCTATTAAGTAGTGAATTAACCTCATATACATTATCATAAGGGGTGGGATTCAAAGAAGGTGCATTACTTATGGTGGGAATTGGGGCTATAGTGGGTTGAGTGGGAGGAACTTATATAAATAATGGCAATGGAGGCTGAGGAGAAATTTTTCTAGCTTGAATGGGGTAATTTTCTATTCTTATTATTATTTCACAAGCATTTGGGAGTGTAGTTCCACCCATTGACTGAGTCATGATAATTATATCACTATTTAATACTCTCAAGTAATACAAGAAAACATTGTTTGGGGTTGTATTGACCAACACTGGGATTCTATTCCATGTCTTTTGAAAGTAGAAATTGAAATCACTCATGAACTCATGAAGATCCCATTTAGTCATGGTTAGTTATTTAATTAGTGAGAGGTGGTCAATCTTATCCTCAAAATATGTGCATAGGGTAGACCCTAGATCACCTAAACATGGATGGAATTGGGAAGAAAAATTCTATACCATTGTAAGGCTTTACCCTTAAAAGAGGATGTAAGAACTCTGATAGAAACATTTTATTGTGTTATGTTATGAACTGAACAAATGTTAGCAATATCTTGTATATGTTCAATGGGATTAGTGTAAGTTTCACCAATAAAATATAGAAGGATTTTTAGAGTTAAGGTGGGTATATCATCATATTGGGCCAACATAACTAGGCTGCCTCCATTGAATGTCATGGAATTTTGATTTCTTAGGGCCATTATTGGAGATATGAAAAAACTATGGGTATTTATGGGAGATGTAAATATATTTATAGGATTTATTCTATTATAAGGTATAACTGATTTTGATTTCCTTTCAAATGGAAATGATAATTATTTAAAATCAATCCTCTTACCTTTAGTAGATGATCTTGTATGTAATTTTGGCATACGTAAACTTGGATTTCTTGAATCCATAAGCCAGTGGAATCATTATGTGCTCATGAAATTTGTATGAGGCTCATATAATGCTTGATAAGAATATCACCAATCTCTTAGCTATGATCTTCGTGTACCACTAGGCATACCAAAAACTACTTTCAATTAGATGTTGCACCCATTTTTATATTTGTATTGGTATGAGTAGCATGAGTTGTGTGATCAAGGAATCCAAGAAGGGTTTTTATATTATATGCTAGCTTCAAAATGAAAATGAAATCAAGATGAAACACAAACACACTAACATTCATAACACTATCTTGCCTAGATCAAAGGGGGGAACATGGTGAAGAAACACAAATGAAAAAAGCACAAATAAAAATGGAAATAACTCATTTAATTCCTTACCAATTCCTTTAATTCTCCAAGAGGTCTCTTCATTTGGATTTATCTGATTATGCCTAAGAAGTCTTCATCAATGGGGTTTGGCTATCTCCATCTCCTCTTGGTACCATAGTTGGCTTGGCTTTGAATTTAATATGGATTTAAATGGTTTGGCTTTGGATTTGATATGGATTAAAATTGTTTGCCTTGTGATTTTGGAATTATAACAGTATGGTCATGCAAACTTGCTAAAAAAACTTGCATTATAACACTAATATGTTCAAGCTCTCCAAATAAAGAAGAAAATGCTTGTATTTATAGGTTTAACAAAGGGATTGGAATGGGTTAAATACTAACCTATATTTTATTAATATACCCTAGTAGAGTTAAAATGTGTCCAAACCTCATGATTATAATGGAATAGGTGTGCTTTGAGATAATTTGGATTTTGGACAACTCACAAAAGCTAATGATGAAAACCTAGGATATTCTTTGATTTTGAATTTTCATTTTTGATAATTCATTTAATTTCTCAAGTATGAATTCAATTAGGATTCACATGCTAATTAATCTATTTTAGGCTTTTTAATGTTTTCCAAGTTTTTATTTTATTGATTTGGGCATTTTCTCTATTTACTTTATTTTTGGGCCAAATTAATTTAATTGCATGTTATGAAGTCAAATTCAAGACATTTAGAAATTCTTAGGCTAGATGTTCAATGGTTGGTAAGAATTGATCTAAAGTCAGGTATGAAGCCATTAGTGGCCACTTTTAGGTGTAAAAACTTTGCCCATTTTTGGGAAGGTGTTGTAAACTATAAGCATAATAACATCTTCTCAAAGAATAAAAATGTTCCTTTTGCTTATGAATTCAATGATAATGGATGAACTATAGGGTTCCCTCTCAAGAGAGCGGTTGGAAAAAGAGGTTAGCAAATAATCCATTGAAAGAAGGAAATGAGTAGACCAAATAGATGAAAACATAACAATTTTCTTAAGTGTGGGTAGAATCATTGAGAATGCAAGTGGGATAATGTACAATGGTTTTCCCAAAGGTGGTTATAAGCATTGTACCTCGATAGTGGCAAACATGATATGATAACATAATGATTTTCCCAAATGTAGTTATAATAATTGAGAATGTAGGTGGGATTGTATACAATGATTTACCCATAAGTGGTTATAATCATTAATATCTTGATTATGGAAAACAATCCCCTATTGGGTGGAATAAAGTGAATTATTTGCACAAAGGTGGTTATAATCATTAACCTTCAAATTGGTGATAACATAATTATTTATCCAAAGGTGGTTATAATCATTAAGAATGCAAATGGGATGGTATATAATGATTTTCCCAAAGGTGGTTATAATCATTAGATCCTGATAATGGTAAAAAATGATATGCAATGATGATGGAAAATATGATGAGGATAAATTGATACAGAGGATAAATATGAACTAGGAAACTTGCTAGTAGGGAGATGCTCATCTAAACTAAAAAGGAGGACAATTATTTCATTATTTAATTACTCTTTTTGGGATATGACTTGGATGAGGCCAGGATTGTTGCTAAAGCTAGTGCTAAGGAGATATTTTTACTGTATTTATCATGTAGACTTCTTGAAGATGATTTTTTCTATAGCACGTGATGGTAGGCATCATGATATAACACCATGAGGACTTGGAAAAATATGCATAATAACTAACTCCCATGATCTAATACTCAAATGAAAATAATGTAGCAATGATAAAAACCATGATGATAATGTTGACATATGAATATGGATGGATTTAAGAATAGTGCACAAGGAATAACCCAATAAATGTACATAGACTTGAATCAATGGAAAAGTACTTAAATTAAACAAATAGGCATACAAAAAAACAAAAAAACAACCGATGATTAGTCAAAATGTTAATACAAACAACATGACATAAATAAGATGGCTAACATTTCCCCTAGAAAATAGCTGAGAAATTAACAAACAAACAAAATGGAGAGTAGAAGAAAAGAAAGGGGGTGGCTGAGTTGTCTTCATATGCACTGGGCAAATGGATGCTACCTACATAGTTCCATGGAAATAATATCTAAAAAAACTTCAAGTTGAATGTAGTTCTCCTAGAAAATGGGATAGAAGAAAATGATGATAGAAAACAAACATGATGGATGTGATAGAAAATATGAACCAAATGGTGAGATTTTGGGATAAAAGGCCAAAAAATATGGGGAAACTAATTGACAAGTTATTTATTATGAATTATTGAGGGCTCTTAGAATCCTTAAGGTAAAGAAGTGGTCAATGTTTTTTTTTCATTTTTCTAAATCGATTTTATAAATGTTTTAGGAATTTTTGAGTATCTCAACTCAATCAAGAATGATGAGATACTAAACAATTCAAGCTCATAAAATGGTGAGAGAGTGATGGCAAAGGGGGATTAAGCTGACCTAAACAAGTATTAATCATGGTCCACATAGTCCTAAATGGCTTCAAGCCATAGTAGTTCCACCTTAGAGTGGAGGAATCTAACTAGTGTAGCAACCAATTCAAACAAAACAATCATAGTTCACATAATGGCATAGTACGACATAGTAATGGCAAGGTTGGTATGTCAAGGCATAATAAACAAATGCTTCCACTAGTTTTCCCATAGAAAATTATAACTAGGATACAATTGATCAAATCAATGATATTAATTTTCCCATAGGCAATTATAATTAGTAGCAAGACCGATGAAACACTAATTTGCCCATGTAGGTGGATATAATTAGGCTCACATAAACAAACATGATTAGAATGAAACAAGAAATTAAAGATGAAACTACCAAAAATTTTGTCATACTACTCTAAAATACTACATTTATTTAGAATTCTTAAAATAACTACTGAAATAGATCTAATTCTTCATGTCGAAAGCTGAATTAATGGATGAATCAAGGTCAAATGGGCTAGGTAGGGAGAGTCAAAACATGCTTGGTCGATAGAAAAAGTATGGTAGAATGGACTGGTAGAATGACAAAATGATAGGATGGCATTGTTTAGGATGATGATGGTATGAATATATAATGATAAGAGGCTTGCCCCCAAGTGATGAGGCAAATGGCCAGGTATGGAATAATGGCAAAAAATAAAAATGGCAAGGTATATGTTTTTGGCTTGGGTATGGTAAATGAAAAAAGGCCAATGGTATGGTACATGTTTCTAGCGTGGGTGAATGTTTTTGGTGTTCTTATTGATTTGGAGATGCACATCCTAATTAGTAAATAAGATAACTAAAATAATAAGTCATATAAATTACTAGCCCACACCTCATCTAAAATTTATTCTATCAAGAACTGGCTGCATATTTAGATGTAGTTGATGTTGTTATGATCCTCATTGGTCATTGATTCAATTTCCTCCAAATATCAAGACAAGGTATTTTTGTAGCCTCTACAAAGGAAAGTATGGCCAAAGATGGTAAATAGGGATGAATGTTAGATGATATGTTTGATTGGGAAATGGAATGTTGAATGATAATGGAATGTATGATGGTTAGGAAACAAATAAAGATTAGGATTTTTAGACACACATAATGTCTCTAATTTATTTGACATAACTTTGGATGTGGTGGGGTTGAAGACTTTTGAATATTCTCTCAATAGGACCACCATATTTTTATTTTGTTTGGGCCTAAAAGTAGCTACCATCTAAGTAGGTTGTAGATTGGAAGCTATACCAATTTCATCTTTGATTTTGTCTTCATAAAGAAGTGAAGAACTATTGTGCTCATCTATTGGTGCCTCAAAGCGGTTTTCACCAATTAAGTTGTCTTGATTGTCCCATAGTGCCTCTAAGAAGGTTTCACTAATAAACATTAACTTTTGACTATGATTGTCTTTTAGCACCTTTGAAAAGGTTTCACTAGAAGATGCTAAGTTTGAACTTTGATTATCCCCTAGAATCTCTAAAAAGGTTTCACTAGGAGATTGTTCTTCTTCTACATGAATTTGGTCTTGGCCTCCTTGATGTTCTTCAACTGATATGTCACCATGGATTCCTTTTAACAAGGTATGATTTTGTTGGTCCCAATCGATACTTGTGGGAGATGAAATGTCAATAAAATGGCTATGTTGGTTAGTGGTAATGGCCTATGGGATGGTAATGGAATGAGGAAAGGATGCACAATCTTCATAGAAGATACTAGGAGAAATTATGTCGATGCTAAAGTAATCATCCTCAAAAATTGTAGAAGGATTAAAAATATATTCAAATTGATCCGTGAAGCATGATAACTGATATTGTAACAACCACAAACACATTATTCTTTTGAATCTAACTCAATGGACTCTAAATCTAATGTTGAGACTGATGTTGGTTCAAGAATAAAACCTAACTCTAATTTTGATTCTTTATTTAATGTGTATTTTTATATAATGATGTCTTTTTGAATGCTTTTTATTGGACAAGAAATAGCTTATGATGGTATAATAGGCTCCTCATAGACTAGTTTATCAAAGTGAGACTTCATAATGGTGGGACTAAGGTCAAGAGATGAATCCTTGATACTGTATTGTCAAGGAGAGGTTCTTAAAAAATAGGCCTAGGAATAAAAGGTGACTCATCACAGGTTGATTTATCACAAATGGTTGGTTAAACAAAAACATCATGAATTGACTAGTTATCTTGGCCTTGGTGTATGATTAGTTGTAAAATGATAGTTTTGAATATAGTTTGGTCCTTGAATGATTGGCTTGGTTGGGGTATTGATTGGTTTGATTGAGGTGTTTATTAAATTGGTTGGATAGGTACTAATTGGCTTAGTTAGATAGGTACTGATTGGCTCAGTTTAGGATGGACAATTGGCATTGGTTTACGCTAGATAATTGGTTGAGGTTTTCTAATGTGGGGAATGGATGGTAATAGTTTAATAATGATCAATGGTTAGATAATGTTAGGGTGATGTAGAGATTTATTTATCACACAATTCAAAGGATGAAGCTCTAAAATTTTAGCGATAGGGCATTTTAGAGCTTGATTGATCGCATAAGCTAAAAGATGAGGCTCTAGAATAATAATGGGAGGGAATATTGGAGCTTGGTTTCTCACATAAGGCAAAGGATGAGGTCCTAAAATGACAATTTTTGGGTGTTTTTAAGCTTGTTTTCTTACACAAGTCAAAGGACTAGGTCTTGGAATGATAATTTTGGAGCGTTGTGAATCTTAACTACTCACACAAAGCCAAAGGACTAGGTCTTAGAATGATAAGCATAGGGCATTATGGATCTTGATTGTTTACACAATCCAAAGGATAAGGTCTTGGAATGTTAATGGTATTCCTTGGATGTTTTGGAGCTTGGTAGCTCACACATTTTAAAGGAGGGTTAATAATATAAGTGGGGGATTGGGTGGTCACATAAAAGTATAATACCATAATTGGCTTGAAGAATGGATCAATGCCCCTTGCACTTAATCATTTTGTATTTTCTCCAATTTGGATTTATTATTGTAAGGAGGGTATGGATAATCCTCCCAAAAAACATCATCCTTGTTACCGTAGGGTTTTGGCTTGGATTTTGTGGATCTTGGCTTTGCTCCCCATATTAATTATGGTAAGGAGGGTATGGATCCTTCTCACAAACCATATTATCTTCATAAGGGTTTTGATCAAAAAAATCAAAGTCATTTTTTACAACCATTCCATCATAACTTGTATTGTACATGACTCCACCATAAGTGTATGTAGACATATCCACATCAATGATAATGCTTTGTAACAAAAAGGGCTAGAGTTTTACAAACTCTGAAAATGATGTCCAAAGGACAAAAGGTTCAAACTTGGTCTAACTTGGTACATCTCTAGGGTGGAGCTATATCTCCAAAATTCTATGCAAAGACTTGGTAAAAATAATATAACATCAAATTTATAACGTTAAATGTCTCACACAAACAAGGTCAATTAAAATGACCTAAAAACAAGATGCCAAACTCTAATGTCCAAAGACATTCTAAATAGTTTTAAAACTAGGAAAGGGAAATGTTGCTAGGTCTTTTATCCAAATGTGGAGTTAAAATCTAGGCTCAAATAGGCTATGATAGGAAATTTTGGCCAAATGTAACATCAAAATATATACTTGAAACAAATAAATGATGATTAATCTAACAAACTTGGAGCAGTTTGGCAAAGACTAGGCACTTGATTCTAGATATATACATGATCTGATTGGTATAAAACAATAAAAAAGGCACTTTGAGGAAATACTAATTATATTAAACAAAGGCATAAATAATCAAGTTTCCTAATTTTAGTAGTGAATTAACCTAAGTTGCACAATCTAAAAGAGAAAGATGTGTATTAGCCCCTATGTGTCAAGGCCTAAATAGAAATCAGTCAATGTTTGGATGCAAACTTGTAAAAGTTAATCAAAGACTCAACTTAGGCAAACTAGGGTTTTGATGACCAACAAGATATGAAAATTTGAATAGCATGACTATGCTAAACAAAGATCCAACAAGACACATGAATGATTGGATCAAATAATGATAAATTGGACATAAGACAAGATAAGTTTTTTGAAACAATTTGGGTAGCATAATGGTGTTATAGCTCCTAAAATATATGACAATGTTATGTTTTAAAGAATTCTAAGGCAGAAGACTTAAAACTATTTGGGAAGCATAATTTTACCCATCTCAGTCAAGTGCCATCCTCAACATTTTTGACACAAAAGTTTTCTAAGTTAAAGTAAGGTGTTAAACAGATAGCATAATGCCTCCTTAAATAATGGAGTAATGTTAGACACAAGACTCATTCATGATGTGGTTTAAACAAAAAAAATTTAGATCTAACACACCAATCAATAAAATAATAAATTTTAGAAATACAACTAAGTATATCATCCTAGATCTTATCAAGGTATGGCAAAGTGAGGTTGACTAAAACTTACAAGTTATGACCATCTAGATTAATCCCAAGTGTGGTTAACATAAGAGAAGCATCACGCTAATTGAGTTCATTTTAATAACCTTATCTTGTAAGGGTATATTCCTATACATGATGATACCATCATTAGACTTATCAGTGGTATCCCTTGGTTGATGACCAAACCTAACTCAGGCCTTCATTACTAAAAAAGGGGTTATTTGCTCAACCCCTTGGTTGTAGCAGCATGCATTCCTATCTTTTTATACCTCACCATGGAGTGTGGTTTAAATATTACTATGATATGAATCCCTATGTCATTGTTTTCCTAGATAACTCATGAAAGGTAATGACATCCCCTTCAAAAGCTAAAATACATAAAAATAAAGACTAAGTAGAAAGACTTTAGTGTTGCTTTTAGATAACCTAATACTATGTGGGTTTTGAGGAGAGCCTAGGAAAATTTATTTTTATGCCTTGGTCTAGGCACTAAATTCAATGAAAAAGTGTTTTTTATCTTATAAGTTCCCTATAAGGGATGCGAGAGAGCATACACACACTATTATTTTTATGAAAACAAACAATCAACAAATAGTTTGCAAGCAATTACGAGTGAAGTTTGATTTTAGACACCAAATTGAAATGTGATGATGTTATTTACTTAGCCCCTTGGATTAACTATGAAATATTGAAATAATTTCACAAAACCAAATTAATCAAAAATCATCTATGTTCATTTTTAAGCCCAAAAGTCAAAATGTTCAAGATTTAGCCTAAGTTCATTTTTAAACACTATAAGTGTTCAAGACTTAGCTATTGTTTTTAAGCACAAAAATGAAGTGTTTTAAAACATTTAAAAATATTAACTCCTTTTAAGAACCAAATAATAAATGTACGAAACTTAACATGTTCATTTCAACACCAAAATGAAATGTGAATTGATTTAGCTAGATTCCTTTTAAAATCCCCCAAAAAAATGCTTGATTAGTCTAAATAAGTAAATTGTTGTTCCAATTCACTTCCATGACCTGAAATTATTAGATAATAATATCCTAATTTGAAGCACTTTCTTGGTTTGGAAAATAAAGTTTGAGCTCTTGGGTTTTATTTTTGGACACACAATTACTACAATCAGTTAGAGATGACCGATGTTAGTTCAAGATAACCATGGTAGTCCATATAGAATCAACACCGATCAAGAAGTATCGATGTCAATCAATTAATACTATCATAAATCACTTATGGACCCAAAGGCAAAACCATAAAATATAAACACGTTAAGTTAGGCCTTAGTTAGATGAAAACTTGAGAAAACCTACAAGGTAAAATTTAGTCAACGAGTTTAAAGGATTTTGAAACAAAGAAATCATGAAAAGGATTGATAGAAAGAATCAAAATGTAGGATTTTTGAATGTTTTTCCCCTACAATCCAACCATCGATGGTTTACATAGAATCAGGGGTGGTTGAGAAAAACCATGGCTAGTTTAGGCCAAATCATCACCGATTTTTCTTGACCATTATTGGTCTTTGTGTAGATATGAGAAATATAAAGAAAGAAAAATATGACTAAAACAAGGTTAAAAATGAAATTTTAAATATATTTAAGCCTCCATTTCTCAATTTTTGACTTGCATATTGATCTCTTTGCTATGAGGGGTGCTCATGGTCCCATCAAGCATGCCATTTATGATCAAGGAATCCAATAAGGGTGGTTATATCATATGTTAGCTTCACAATGAAAAGAAATCAAAATGAAAACAAAAAAAATAACATTCATAACACTATCTTACCTAGATCAAAGGGAGGAACATGGTGAAGAAACACAAATGAACAAAGCATAACTAAAAATGGAAAGAACTCACATACTTCCTCACCAATTCCTTGAATGCTCCAAGAGGTTTATTCATTTAGATTACTCATATCATGCTCAATAAGTCTTCATCAATGGGGATTGGCTATCTCAATCTCTTCTTGGTGTCATGGTTGGCTTTTATTTAGATTTGATATGGCTTTAAATGGCTTCACTAATTCCTTTAATGCTCCAAGAGGTTTATAAATAGAGAGGCAAGTGCTTGTATTTATAGGTTTAACAAAGGGTTTGAAATGGGTTAAATCCTAACCTAGGTTTGATAAATTAAACCCATTAGAGTTAAAAGGTGTCTAAACATCATGATTAGTATGTAATAGGTGTGATTTGAGATATTTTAAATTCTGGACAACTCACAAAAGTTAATGAGGAAAACCTAGGATATTCTTTGATTTTGAATTTTCCTTTTTGATAATTCATTTAATTATTCAAGGATGAATTAAATTAGGATTTGAATGTTAATTAATACCTTTAGGTTTTTTAATATTTTCCAAGTTTTTTAAAAATTGATTTGGGCATTTGCTCTATTTAATTGTTTTTTAGGCCAAATCGATTTAATTGCATGTTATGAAGACAAAGTTGAGACATTTAGAAAATTTTAGGCTAGATGTTTAATGGTTGGCAATAATTGATCTAAAGTTAGGTATGAAGCTATTGGTGGCCACTTTTAGGTGTCTACAAGTTGTAGCATGTGTAAAATTTAATGACATAATGGGATCACTTCCAAGCTATGAAATCTTGGTGAATTGAGATGAACCTCTAGAGAAGGTCAGATTCCTTTCACTAAGATTAGTGCAACTAGTATATAACTAATTAACATCAAACTACTACCCCTTAGTGATATTTATCCTAATTAGGGTTTTAATTATAAGGAAAAGAGTTTTAGATCGAGTAAAAACTTAAAAAATGGTGATTACACCAAATAAGATAGTGGAAATTAATGATTACTTTATTTGAACCTAGTTGAATGTTTAATATGTTGATTTTATTAAAGCAAAATCTTGCATAAACATGAGATCAAAGGTAATATGGAATATTTATCAAATAAGGAACATATTTATTTATTTTTAATCAACAAGATTTTAAAAGAGCATAAATAATACAATAGATGAATCTATAAGACTAAAATAAGAATTAGATCATTCACAAACTTAATAAATAGTTGTACATACACAAAGAATACAAAAAACAAGGAAGGAAAAACTTTAATCTATTAGCTTTCTACATGTTACAACATATAGATCAATTATTCAAATGTAGAATAATATCTCTAACAATAAAAAGATAGATGGGCTTCACTAGGGTACCCATATTTATTCAAAAATACTCCCTTGAAAGAGAGTAAATTAACAAAACCTTACACCTATTTTTAGAGCAAGAAAATCTAGGAAACTTCATGAAAATTTCTTCCTCCTCAACTTGAAATGGTGTTCCTTAATGGAGTAGGTAGTTGGAAAAGAAGCATGCAACTACTGGGTGCTTCAACAAGTGATGGAGTAGATAAATTCACTAAAATCTTATAGATAAACCCTTCTTTTTTGAGGTGTGTTATTGTTATATCTTGAAAGGAATGATGCACCAAAACGAATGATTACTTGGTAAACATTGAATGCTTTTGTATATTTTAGGTTATAATTTTCAAAACTTAATTTCTAATTTGAAGCCAAGAATTTTACAGCTTTTTAAGTCATTCAACTTGACAAAAAGGGAAGTGTAAATTAAAACATGAGCTTTTGCAATTAAAGCAATTGAAATTTTGTCAAAAAGAAAAGTGCAAATTATAAGTTGCACTTTTACAACTAAAACCTGATAAAAGATAATTAAAAATTAAAAGTGGCTCTTTCTCAAAAAGAGATGTCAAAATGATAGTTACAATTTACAATTTACAACTTTACAATGTATCTTACAACAAAAAAATGTCATTTACAAAATGTGTTTTACAACCGATTGAAAAAATTAGTCCACAACAATGACTTATAAAGATTATTAGTCCTTTTTTGCTTGAATATTCTTGATATAAGTCTCAAAACTATTGAAGATCTATTGGAGACATTATTTTTTAGGACCAAGGGTGTAATAGTTGTTGATCTCACATTCTGCTATTACTTTAGATACTTCTCTAGATGCAGCCTTGTAGATTTGAGTATCTGTTCAAATCTAATCCAGTGTATTGTGATACCTAATGAATCAATAGATGAAACTCAAGTTAAAAGTTTTATCTCATGTTGATTCTCTCTTGAGTATCCCTTTGAATTTGTCTTTAACATCTTGAATATGAAGGGGTTGATCTTGGTGTTATGTTGCATCACATGATAATTTACCAAGTAAATCTTTAATGTTATAAATTATATCTATGGCCTTTTCACATGTACTTTTGGCCTTATTAATACTCTCAGTGAGTATCTTGATTTTGAAATGGGATACCCTATCCAACTCTTCATGACTTGTAGAAATATTTAATATCTTCTCTGATATGAAGGTGCCAGTCTCAATTAGGTCAATAACCTATTATTTTGGGAAAATAGGTCCAATCTTTCAATCTCTTCCTCATATTTACTTATCTCTACTTTCAAAGATGCACGATTATCCTTAAAAAATTTATAACAGTTCACTACCATCTCTATCACTCTGTTTCTTTTTGATATGATTTCATCATCCCAGTATTTTATGGCCCTTCCAATGGTACCAATATCTATCACTACCTAAAATGTTTCTTTGTCAGGGAATTAAGAAAGAGATTAAGTTGGCTGGGATACTGGCTTGATGAACTTCCTTAAGGAAATTATCAATTGATCAACTTTATTTTTTAATTCATCTTTATTAGCCTTGTTATTGTCCATCTTATCAAAAAGAGAGTTGATACTTAAACATCATGCTTTAGTCCTTCTCTTTTCAAATGACCTAGGTGCACTTTAGATATTTGATAATCCCCCACGTCTAGATATTCCTTTTGTTTATCTAGTGGGGGAATGCTATTTCCACATATATTTCCCCATTGCATCATATGATATTCTAAAGATGGTCTTGGGGCCTGTATTTGGTCATTTGGATGCTTCTAAAAGACCAAAGTCTAGAGTGCTAGGAGAAACCATTTGTTTCTTTTTCTTCATTATTGATTGTGCTAGCCAACTTGGAGTGGCAACCTATGAAATGGTCACTATCATTTGTGACTCTGTATCTAAATTTGCAACACTAGTGGTTATTGTGATAAGTGTTGTATCTATCACTGATATTACCACTAAATCATTAGTTGATGATTTATATCTCTTTCTCATTTGTGGGTTGAGTAGCCATAGTTATATTAGTGGGTACTTCTATCTCCACCTCCTTGGTGGGAGCTTGGGTTACTAAAGAAAAGGGAAGAAATAGGTATTTGAATGGGTGAAGTGGGTATAGATGTGTTTACCAGGGGTGTGGGAGCTAGGAGTGACACAAGTGGAAGGTAGGCACAAGTAGTTGGAAAGGGGAACCTTTGGAAGGGTGGAATCCAAGGTAGCAATTGAATCAATCAAAATAGTGAAAACACTTAGTGTAGAGGAAATGAGGAGTGTGATGGAAGATGAATATGAAGTTGTATCTTTCCCAGTGGTTTGGATGGCTAGTGGGATTATAGTCAAGATGATTGAGTTCATATCCATGTATTAGTGGGTGGTATTAGTGATTAATGGAGTGATAGTGGATATTTGGGATGAGGTGGAAGTGATTACAGAAGAGGGAGGTATAGGTAGTGTTGACGCAGAAGATTGCACCTGGGGTAAGGAGGCCTAGCTCCTGCCTTCTTCACGCAACAATGGAAACTCCTCTCTCGCCTGTGGGACAGTGAAGCAGGAGAGGAGAGTCTCTAGTTAAGGGCTGGCTCCCTTTGATGTATCATTGTTTGTTTTAGTAAGTGTAAATACATACAGGCATAGATATATATAGCTATAATAAAAAAGGGGGGAGATGAAAAGGGAGAAGAAATGCAGGAAAACAAACCTACTCTAAGGAGGTGATACACCAAAACAATATGACCCTTTCACACCCACTCTCAAAATCAGACAAAACATAGTTATACGCTTCACCCTTGATAGAAGAAGCAATCTGTAAACTTGATAGGGAGGTAAAGATGAAAGATACAAAAGGGAGGTTCATCAAAAGGTGTTATAAGAAACACTCTGTGGATAATCCCCTCTATTCTGCACTCCAAAATAGAACTCTTCTCCTATCAGCTATAGATGGCACCTTGCAGATAGCTGGTGTGTTGGTCTTGAACCTATGAGAGCATTAAAGACAATGACTGAACACAAATCAACACTCAGGACATACACATGATATCTATCCAAGAAGAGGTAAAATTGTGTTTATAAATTCAGGTAGAAATTTTAGCAGGGCTGCGCCTTGTAAAATTGTGAAAAAGATCCTTACAAAATGACTAAGTTTGCAATTTATATGAGAAGCCAAGAGGCCCATTTAGCGCTCTTGATTTTACAAGTGGCATACGTGTCCCTCCATGATGAGAAAAAGTCACTCAAGGAATTAAATGAACTATTCATTTTGCCTGCTCGAGACTTACATTTCCTGCTTGGGTGACTTACACGATTTGCCTTCCCATTTAATGTGAAACAGATAAAGCAGTTGCACTATTGGCTGCTATCATTCCAAATGATCAATTCACTGGCACTATTTCACCACCAAATTTGCTTCTCCAATTTGTGCCTATCAGACTTACTGCTCACTCATCACCTACCTATCGCTCTGCCCATTTGTCATTCATGCCATCAAGCAATAAATTACCTTGTTTATGCCACTTAGACTGCTTGACTACTCTCTACCTTGTCACTCTGCTTGGCACTTGGAATTTGTCCTTTCTAGCCACTTGGATCCTTGGGTGAACATACTGGCAAGTCCCTACATTCTGGCTCCTTCTCTTTTTCCATGTTAGCACTCTTTCAGATTAAAAACCCAACAGCTACTCTATTTCTCTAAATTTGACGTTTCTGCAGCCATCATACTTTGAATATCAATGGCTATTCTATTCTTTTAAATTTGATGGCCTCACAGCCATCATTAGGTCCATGTGGCATCTCCTCAGGCACCTGTAGCTTTTTTGCCTTTGTTACTTCCTCCTGGGCTCCCGTGGGTAAATTGTCCGCAGACAATTTCCCTGGGTCAATTTCCCTAAGTCTTGTGGCTTCACTATATTTTCTGTGGACAAAATGTCTGTGGAAATTCTTCCACTTTGACTTTGCATTTTGGCTGTGCATTTCTGCAGACAAAATGTCCACAAAAATTCTTTCCCTTTTCTTCCCTTTGCTACTTTGAGGTGCGCCCAAATCTTTTGGAAAATGAAGTGCCCGCCCTCTGAAAGGGTGCATTGGATTTGAAGATCCCCTTCGGCTTGGGGCAGACCCTTGAACCGAACCCATTGAACCAAAATTTGGTTCAACAGTTCAAAGTTCAAACATTACGTGTCGATGGGGAGTGAATAAAAGCTAATGAACCTTTGAATTGAATTAAACCATGCCTAAATCTTTGAAAAGTCCTTGAAGTGTCAGCCCTTTGAAAAGGTCATTTAACTATGACTGCCCTCCGGTTCAAGGGCATACCCTTGAACCATGCATTGAACCAGCCTGTTGAACCAAGCTGTTGAACCCAAATTTGGTTCAACAGTTCAATGGTTCAACTGAGCATGCCAATGAACCTTTGAACCCTTCCATTAAACTTTTCGTTGAACCTTTTCATTGAACTGAACCATTGAACCAAACGCGTTGAACCAAAATGGTTCAATGGTTCAAGGGTTCAATCATTTAGCCGATGAACTCTTGAACTAATTTAAAAAAAGCTGCTTTGAACCAAGAGACCGAACCATCCACTGATCTTTTCCTTTGAACTGAACCCGTTGAACCAAAATTTGGTTCAATGATTCACCTAAGTGCACCGATAGTTATGAAGGCCGATGGACTTTATTTAACTATTGACATTGAACCTTTTCCATTGAACTGAAGTCGATGAACCAAAATTTGGTTCAACGGTTCAAGGTTCAAAGGGGTGTGCCGATGAACCAAAAGCCAAGCCCGATGGACTCCTTTCATGAACCGAACGTCGAACTTAAGCCATTGAACTTGAACCGATTGAACAAAGTGTTGAACTTGAACTGATTGAACGGGTTCAATGGTTCAAAGATGCCAACTTTTCTTGTGATTTTCTTCAGACCAGAGCCTGAAGAAGCTTTGTAAAACCTAGAACTCTTTGGACTGATTCTCCACATGCCAAAGGACTAACTTGTAGAGTCTGTAGATTTCCAAAACTTGTAGAGTCCGTAGATTTCCAAAACCTACATTGTCCATAGATTTAGACCTACAGATTCCATAGAAATGAATAGATTCATGCAAAATTGAAAAGATGAAATGGCCTAGAACAGTAGGGACAGGAGGGGACCAATTTTTTTTGGCCTATTGGGCAAAAAATGGTCAACAGATTGGTGACTCATAGGGGAAGCATGCCTACCATGCTTAGAACCCAATTGCTTTGAAAATCCTTTGGGCATGGAGTCAGTAGTAATTTTGAGAACCAACAACAGCTTTGTTATAACTTAGAACCAAAATGCATAGACCCACCTCTGAGGAAAAGAAAACACACGCAAGGCTAAGAAAACTATAACTTGTGCAACAACACTTAGGGAAAATAGAAAAGAAAACAAAAGGAGAATATGTACAAGCGAATCTAAAAAATTAGTGGCAGCATTTCAGATGTATCCCATTAATTGGGATACATAGTTCTTCACCATCTAGCTTGGAAAGTTGGAACGCATTATGTTGCTTGCATTGAGTGATCATGTAAGGACCACTCCATAGGGTGTCAAATTTTGCATGTTTTCTAGGCTTAGCTCAATCTTCATCCCACTTTAAGACTATGTCTCCTTCAAAAAAATCTTTTAGCAAAGATTTCTTGTCGAAGTGCCTCTTTACTTGCTATTGGTGACTAGTCATGGAAGCCATAGCCTAATCCCTTACCTCTTGGAGCTCCATTAGCTCACATAGCCTGACCTCCATGCTGGTTCCTTCTTCTAATTACAATTGGTGGGAGAGATCCAACGCTGGTAATTCAAGTGAGATGGGAAGCCTAGCTTCCCTTCCATACACGAGCGTATATGGAGAATTTCTTATTGCTCTTTTTGGAGTAATTCGGTCGGCCCATAGAGCTGTCTTTAGCTTGGCATGCCAAGTTCTCTGATTTTCTTCCATAGTTCTCTTTATGATTCTAATCAGATTTTTGTTGGTGGACTCAACTAGTCCATTCCCTTATGGATAATAATTTGATGAAGTGTTGAGGTATATGCCATACTTCAGTGCCCATTCACTTGTTCTAGTCCCCAGAAAAGCCAAAGCGTTATCTGAGATTATGGTGGTTGGGACCCCAAATCTTGTTACCAAGTCCTCATAGAAATCTAGGACTACACTTTCATTCACCTCTTTCAGAGCGATGGCCTCTACCCACCTGGTGAAATAATCTGTAGCAGTTAGGACCCATTTGTGCCCGCACTAGAGGGAGGGTTGATCATCCCTATGAAGTCCAGGCCCCACTGCATGAATGGTTGCTCAACCTAAATGGGCTGTAGAGGCATGGCAGCCAATCACTATTTTTTGTCAAAAAGTTCACACTTCTGGCACTTTCTTACCCAAGCATGGGTGTCCTTGAAAAGAGTAGGCCAGAAATAGCTAGCTCTCATTATCTTTGTTGCTTTAGCTCTAAGGGTGAAGTGACTGCCTGCTGGCCCATCATGGAACTTAGCCAATACCTTATCAGCCTGGTTTGGGTCAATGCACCTTAGGAGGACCCCAGAGAAATACCTCCTAAATAATACTTCATCAACCAAAACATAAGGAAGGGACTGGAGTTTAAAATACCTTCTCTCGGTCTTATCAAGACCCTATGGACATTCAACTGTGAGAAGGAAATGCTTCATGTCCTACATCCAATCCTTTATGATAGCTGGTTCTTTTGTTATGGCTACATCATGGATTACAAGTTATCTCTCCTTTCTTGCTTTAAGTCTATAGCTAGCTATTCACATAGGCCTATTCCCCTCACCAGCTTGGTGATCTTGATATCTATGTCGTACTCCATCACTTTGGTAATCCACCCTACCCTCTTTTCATTTAAATCTTGATGGGTCAATAAATCCTTGACACTCGGATGTGGGACCATAAGGTGGATCCTGTTGTTAGACAACATATGCCTAAATTTCTTTAGGCTCCACACCACTGCTAGGACTTGATTTTCTACATACATGTACCTGACTTCAAAGTCCTCTAACCCTTGGCTAAAGAAAGCAAGTGGCTGCTCAAGGTCATCACTATTAGCTTGGGTAAGCATGGCAGATATCACTTCCTCATTCTTGAAGGTATAGAGGTTGAAGCCTTTGCTAAAGTCTGGGCTGATCAAAGTGGGAGCCTAGGTTATGGCCTGCTTGATGGCCTCAAAGCTGTGTTTCCTCTTAGCTGTCCATTTGAAATCCTCACCTTTCTTCAGCATAGGGGTAAGTGGTTTGACTATCTCTACAAAATTTGGAATGAATCTTCGAATGAAATTAATCTTACCAAAGAAACTCTGTAGACTTTTCTTGTGTTTTGGTAGGGACATCTCCAGTATAAAGTGAACTCTCTCAGGGTCAATAGACAAACCCTCTTTAGACACAATGTGGCCAAGGAGTTTCCCCTCATGAACAATAAACATGCACTTCTTTGGATTAAGAGAGATGCCAAATTCCCTGCACCTTTCAAAAATCTGCCTGAGGTGTTCCATGTGCTAGCTCGCTTTCTTGGAGAATACCATTACATCATCAAGGTATACCAGCACATTATTATTTATCAAACCACCAAAAGCCATGTCCATGGCTCGCTGAATGGTAGCACCAGCATTGGATAGCTCGAATGGCATCTTCTTGTAGGCAAACGTTCCCCATTTTGTGGTGAAGGCTATTTTGTGTTGGTCACAGCCTTGCACTAGAATTTGATTGTACCCTGAATAACCATCTAGAAGGGAGAAATGCTCACTACCAGTTACCTTCTAGAGGATCCGCTCCATGCTTGGAAGGGGGTAATGATCTTTTAAAGAGACTTTATTAAGGTCTCTGAAGTCGACACACAGCCTGATCTCCCCATTTTTCTTTCTAACAGGAACAAGGTTGGCTAGCCATGAGGAATGTTTGATTGGAAATATAATTCTGGACTTAATCAATTTGGCCAATTCCCTTTGCATGAGGGGCTCAATTGTAGGATTGACAAGCCTTTGCTTTTGAGTTACTGGCCTGGTTCCTTCTTCCAATTCAATGGTGTGTTGGGCAAGCCTTGGGTCGAAGCCCTTCAAGTCACTGTAATCCCATGCAAACACATCGGTGAATTCTTGACACAGTAGAATGAAAGCTCACCTCTCTGAAACATGTAGACCTTGCCAAGTGCCAGTAGCTTACCCTTGAAGATTTTAACCTTTTTGTAATTTTCTTCTTTGGTAGTGATGCACGCCTTGTCATTTCTTAACTTGTCATCTCTGTTGAAAATGTTTTGAAGCATGACCAGACCTTTGGGGAGTTTATTGTTCTTTAACTGAACAATCTGATTGCCATATTGTTGCTACAGTTTCACCTGGTTATGTGTTGCAAACTTAGCTTCTTCTTGTAGGAAGAAGGCTATCTACTGATCACTTTCAAAGACCTACCAATTTGCCACATTGTCTAGGATTGAAGGCCAAACCACCACTTTCAAGTGGCATGAACCATAGGCTCGGCTTATTTCCTTTGAAACATCAAATTGGGCACCAATTGCTGCCAGCCTATTAGCCTGTTTATTCTGCTCCCTGGGAATAGAGGCAATGTTGAAAGCAAGAAAATCTTCTACCAAGTCCCAAACTCTATGTTTGTAAGACTTCAGCAAGGAGTTCTTGGTCATATTCAGGCCTCTTACTTGATTTACAATTAGTTTGTTGTCTCCCAGGACTTGTAACTCCCTAATCCCTCTTTTTCTTGCCCATTCAAGGCCATGGATCAGAGACTCATATTCTGAAACATTACTTGCGTAAGAGAATTGGAAATGGAAAGCTAAAAAGTACCTTTCATTCAAAGGGGAAACCAACATCGCCCCACCACCAGTGCCTATTTTACTTTTGGAATCGTCAAAATACAGCTGCCACAGGCCAAGGTCTTCTTCACTTTCCTTCATTAAATTTGGCATGAAGGCACCTTCCTCATGCATGCAATAGACTCCAAGGTCTATCTCCTCAATGAATTTGTATGGATCATGTTCGAAGTTATCATTTCCCCACTCATCCAAGAGTAAGTCTGTGACTCCTTCAAGAGTAGAGGATGGAGATTGGTCCATCTAAAACTCTTCTAGATCGATGATGGTGTAACTGACATTTGCTGCCTTGGGTGAATATGGTTCTAGATGGTCCTTGTAGAGTGGCTCAAACTCAATTTTCACTTTGGTCCCATACTTGGTTCTAAAAACTAGATATGACCAATTCACTGCTAGATAGCCACCTATCTTTGACGTGAAGTCCCTGGACAAGCAAATTGCGAAATACAGAGGAACACCCGCTACCACTATATCATGGAGAATTGAGAAGGTTGGGCAAGAATGCAATGTCAAGCCTAAACCCTTCACAATCCCAACTATTTTTTCAGGTGTCCCATCTAGCTGTAGGACTCCTTTGTTCATTTCTTGATACTTCAATCCCATCTTATCAACAATGCACTTGGGCATCACTGAGGTGTTGATGCCACTATCAATTATGCAGTTGTGCACCAAGAAGTCCCCAATGACCAAGGATACTTAGAAAGGAGGAGTTTTCTCTTCCTTCTTCACCTGTCCTAAAGTGGAAGGCTGTCCATTTGTCATCAAGACATTATCAGTGCTGACTGGGACAGCTTGACAATCCAGCTCATTTAATTCCTTTTTTAACACATCCTTCTGGCCTGGAAGAGACAACGAATCCCATAAAGAGATATTCATATTTAGCTTCTTCATCTGATCCACTATATTGAATTGAGGACTACGACACCTTAAGCTTTCTTTGGGGTTGATTCCAAGATGAACTACAGGCTGAGGGGCTGAAGGTATAGACGATTATCTGAAATTTAGGGCCTTTGCATTAGAGTGTGATGGAGGAGGTGCTGCTGATGCTTGAGTGGTAGCCTAGGCTTCTCCCATTTCCCTTATCTTAAACCTCATGTTGGCTACAACATAATCAGCCTGATTGTCTATAGCACCCACATAATTCACTAAATAAAAATCTTCTTCCAAATGATTCATCAGGGCAAAATTAGGCTGAGCCTGATTGTTACTCATGCTGGGCTGCATTGAAGGCTCAAAGGCCTAAGATTGAGTGGCTATTTGGTTGTCTACATTCTGAAAATAGTTCATCACCTCATTTGTATAGACGGCCTGTTCTTAACCATATCCCATAGTCAAACAACTTGACTGCTCTTGTACTAAATTATTCTGAATAGGCACCATGGCCTTAGATGATGAAGAGGGACCAGCGTTGTAGTTTTGGAATGGCCTGGTTGTCGTGAGTTGCCCCTAACTTTGGTTATAATTTTGAAAGGGGGGTCTAGGGGCCTAGCCATATTGTTGATATCCTTGGTTTAGCCTGTTGCTTTGAGCTTGCTACCTTTTAAGGGCAACAAGTTCATTTGACATGTTTTGCAACGGGCTTTTAACCTCATGAAGCTCATTAGTCATAATAGTAGATGGCTTCTCAACATTAGGCAAGGGAGCAATTGTGGGAGCAATAGTTTGAATTGGGGGCAGCAATTTTGGAAAAAGTAGCATGTTAGGCCTAGGGTGATTTTCCTGGCTTGAATCAAGCAATTTTTAGTTGATATGGCAATGTCATAAGCGGCTAGTAGTATATGTCCTCCCATATATTGGATCATCACAGCAATATCACTATTTAGCACCTTTAAGTAGTGCAAGAAAGGATAGCTGGGAATTGGCCTAACCAAGATGGGAATTCTGTCCCAAGTCTTTTGAAAATGTGTGTTGAAGTCCTACATATACTCGTGAGGAGCTCTCTTTATGGTCGTCAGCTGCTCAGCGAGAGAGAGAGGCCATCACTTTTTTCCCAAAAATGATCAGTTAACTGAGTGCCCAATTCATTCTAGGAATGTATGGAATTCATAGGCAAGGTCTTGTACCAATCAAGAGCTTTGCCTTTAAGAGATAGTGCCAACAGTCTGATGGTAACATTTTCTTCTATTATATTGTGAATATTGCATAGGTTGGAAATATTCTTAGTATGCTCAATGGCTGTAATAGGTCCCAATCCATCGAAAAAAGGCACATTCTTTAGAGTTGTTCCTGGAATTAGATCATAGCATGGGAGATTTAAGGGGATCTTACCATGAAAGGCTGTAAAAGGTAGTGCCATGGCTAGGATCAGCTGTAACTGGGGTTGAGCTGCGTATGTGGCTCTTACAACAGGCCTATGAGGATTGATTGATGGATAAGGATGGGTCCTTTCAAATCATAATATTTTAGCAGAGTTTAAAGGTAACTCAACAAAATCAAAAGGGACCCCTCTTGAAGCAGACCTTGTGGTGACCTTAGGCATAGAAGACTAAGAAACTAGTTTTGAAAATATAGAACTGAAGTTCTTACCAATGGAGTCACCAGATGCTGGGAGACTTAAAATGGCTGTATCAAGACTAGCATCAATCCTGAACTTCATAAAATTATCAAACTAAAAGTCCCAATGAGTGTGCCAGAAATTTTTGATGTAGAATATTGCACTTGGGGCAAGGAGGCCTAGCTCCTACCTTCTTCACGCAATAATGGAAACTCCTCTCTTGCCTGTGGGATGGCGAAGTAGGAGAGGAGAGTCTCTAGTTAAGGGCTAGCTCCCTTTGATGTATAATTGTTTGTTTCAGCAAGTGTAAATACATACAGGCATAGATATATATAGCTATAATAAAAAAGAGGGGGGATGAAAACAGAGAAGAAATGCAGGAAAACAAAGCTACTCTAAGGAGGTGATACACCAAAACAATATGACCCTTTCACACCCACTCTCAAAATTAGACAAAACACACTTATACGCTTCACCCTTGATAGAATAAGTAATCTGTAAACTTGATAGGGAGGTAAAGATGAAAGATACAAAAGGGAGGTTCATCAAAAGGTGTTATAATAAACACTCTGTGGATAATCCCCTCTATTTTGCACTCCAAAATAGAACTCTTCTCCTATCAGCTACAGATGGCACCTTGCAGATAGCTGGTGTGTTGGTCTTGAACCTGTGAGAGCATCAAAGACAATGACTGAACACAAATCAACACTCAGTACATACACAAAATATCTATCCAAGAAGAGGTAAAATTGTGTTTATAAATTCAGGTAGAAATTTTAGCAGGGTTGCGCCTTGTAAAATTGTGAAAAAGATCCTTACAAAATGACTAAGTTTGCAATTTATATGAGAAGCCAAGAGGCCCATTTGGTGCTCCTACTTTTACAAGTGACATACGTGTCCCTCCATGAGAAGAACAAGTTGCTCAAGGAATTAAATGAATTGTTCATTTTGCCAGCTTGAGACTTACATTTCCTACTTGGGTGACTTACATGGTTTGCCTTCCCATTTAATGTGAAACAGAGAAAGCGGTTACACTGTTGGCTACTATCATTCCAAATGATCAATTCACTGGCACTATTTCACTTGCCAAAGTCACTTTTCCAATTTGTGCCAGTCAGACTTAACTGCTCACTCATCACCTGCCTGTCGCTCTGCCCATTTGTCATTCATGCCATCAGGCAATAAATTACCTTGTTTATGCCACTTGGACTGCTTGACTACTCTCTACCTTGTCACTCTGCTTGGCACTTGGAATTTGTCCTTTTTGGCTGCTTAGATCCTTAGGCAAACATACTGGTGGGTTGCTACATTCTGGCTCCTTCTCTTTTTCCATCTTAGTGCTCTTCTAGATTAAAAACCCAATGGCTTCTCTATTTTGCTAAATTTGACATTTTTGTGGCAGTCATACTTTGAATATCAATGGCTATTCTATTCTTTTAAATTTGATGGCCTCGCGGCCATCATCGGGTCTATGTGGCATCTCCTTAGGCACATACGGCTTTTCTGCCTTTGTTACTTCCTCCTGGGCTCCCACGAGTAAGTTGTCTGCAGACAATTTCCCTGGGTCAATTTCCCTGGGTCTTGTGGCTTCGCTGTATTTTTTGTGAACAAAATGTCTACAGAAATTCTTCCACTTTGACTTTGCATTTTGGCTGTGCATTTCCATAGACAAAATGTCTACAAAAATTCTTTCCCTTTGCTACTTTGAGGTGCATCCAAATCTTTTGGAAAATGAAGCACCCACCCTCTGAAAGGGTGCTTTGGATTTGAAGATCCCCTTCGGCTTGGGGTAGACCCTTGAACTGAACCCATTGAACCAAAATTTGGTTTAACAGTTCAAAGTTTAAACATTGCATTCCGATGGGGAGTGAATAAAATCCGATGAACCTTTGAATTGAATTGAACCATGCCTAAATCTTTGAAAAGTCCTTGAAGTGTCAACCCTCTAAAAAGGTCATTTGACTATGACTTCCCTTGGTTTAAGGGCATACCCTTGAACCATGCATTGAACTAGCCTGTTGAACCAAGCCGTTGAACCCAAATTTGGTTCAACGGTTCAATGGTTCAACCGAGCGCACTGATGAACATTTGAACCCTTCCATTGAACTTTTCATTGAACCTTTTCATTGAATTGAACCATTGAACCAAATGCGTTGAACCAAAATGGTTCAATGGTTTAAGGGTTCAATCATTTAGCTGATGAACTCTTGAACCAATTTAAAACAAGCTGCTTTGAACCAAGAGACCGAACCATTCGCTGATCTTTTCCTTTGAACCGAACCCGTTGAACCAAAATTTGGTTCAACGATTCACCTAAGTGCGCTGATAGTTATGAAGGCCGATGGACTTTATTTAACCATTGATGTTGAAACTTTTCCATTGAACCGAAGCCATTGAACCAAAATTTGGTTCAATAGTTCAAGGTTCAAAGGAGTGCACTGATGAACCAAAAGCCAAGCCCAATGAACTCCTTGCATGAACCAAACATCGAACTTAAGCCATTAAACTTGAACCAATTAAACGAAGCGTTGAACTTGAACCGATTGAACGGGTTCAATGGTTTAAAGATGCTGACTTTTCTTGTGATTTTCTTCAGACCAGAGCCTGAAGAAGCTTTTTAAAACCTAGAACTCTTTGGACTGATTCTCCACGCACCAAAGGACTAACCTACAAAGTTCATAGATTTCCAAAACCTACAGAGTCCGTAGATTTCCAAAACCTGCAGAGTCCATAGATTTAGACCTGTAGAGTCCATAAAAATGAATAGATTCATGCAAAATCGAAAAAATGAAATGGCCTAGAATAGTAGGGACAGGAGGGGACCAATTTTTTTTGGCCTGTTGGGAAAAAAATGGTCAATAGGTAGAGTTTGAGTGTCCAACTATGTTGATTGGCTTATATCCAAGGGAGTTACTTGCATAGGTGGGTTGGGTGAAGGTGCAATTACTTACATTAGTGGACTATTAGAAATAGGAGGGGTGTTAGGTTGTGGAGCTAAAAGCTTCACTAGGATGCGAACAGGAGGAGTTAGGGAGGTTGCAGAGTGTTTGCTAAGTGTTACAGTCACTGACGTCGGTCAGGACAATCGACATCGGTAGGGTACAGATAGAAGGCAACCAACATCGGTCAGAAGTCAACCAACGTCGGCACCCCCTAGGAAAATAGGGACCGACGTCGGTCACCTGTGTGGTTTGAACTGTGAATGTTATAGGCAGTTACCTAACGAACCAAGTGTTTGCATGTCAAGAGCCAAATTTAGACTAGAAGCTACGGATCTAATTATTGTAATTAGGTGTCTAATTATTGTTTGCATCAGATCTATTTAAGAGACTCATTGGTTGTATTGTAAACTATTGCTAGAGAGTAAGAGAGCAAAAATAAGCTCCTTCAGAGAGTAAGAGAGCAATGGTGTGTTCCTCCTAGTGCCACAGTACCAAGTGTGGGTACTAGTTTGGAGAATCAGCAGGGTTCTTCGTGTATGTATGATCTTGGTTAGCGGATGTGCATGGCTTCTTTTGGAGATCTACAATGGTGAGTAAGGTCTAGTGATTTGCAGGTATCAGTAGAGAGCAGGAGATCTACTTGGAGTATGGTTGTGTACTTGGTGTATTGGCAGCGTGTTACTAACTAGTTGGAGAGGTGAACATCAATTCTATATTTGAGTTGATTGTTGTGACCGAGAGAGAGAGAGAAGAAGGTCTTGAGGTGTGGCGAGCCTTTGAGGTGGAAGAAGAAGTGGCATCTTCTTTATTGTATTTTCTTTTGAGTATTTAATACAATTGTGTATTATCTCTCAAATCCTGTGTTGTTTCATATTTCTAGTTACTTATTGATTTTGGTATAATTCTGTGTTTAGTTGCTAATACAAGAAGTAATCATATCTGCTCTAATTGAGGAGCAAGATCCTGACAAGTTGGTATCAGAGCTTTTGGTTGGGTTACTAACAGGTGGTTTAGATCTGGTAGTGTTTGTTGATTACAGGTCACTCTCAGGGGTTTCAGATTGAGTGGGAGTATAGCAATGGTAGAAGAAAGTAAGCTACGAATGGAGAAATTAAATAGCATGAATGGTCTGATTGATGGAAAGAAAGAGCAGGGAAATAAATATTGTTGGTTGGTAGCAGATCAGCAGTGAGGAGCAGATGTTGTAGGGGATGTTGCACAGGATGTTATGGATAAAGTAGAATCTTGGTTTATAGATTCTTTTGCCTCTTTCCATGCAGCCTGAAATAGAGCATCTTTTCATGGGTATGTCTTTGGAGAGATTTATTTAGGAGCTGGAGAGCCTTGTCAAATGATTGGCAAAGGGGAAGTGACGCTAAAATTGTAGACAGATAACACACAGGTGTTGAATGAGGTTATGTAGGTACCAGTCTTGGAGATGAGTCTAATTTCTTCAGGAAAGTTAGGTGATGGGAGATGCATAGTAAATCTCACAGCAGATGCACTTGAATTAGACGGTGATAAGAAAGTAGGTATCCTTTATCTATCTACTTATATTACTGATTCACCTTCTGTTATAGAGATGTGGCTTTGTAGGCTTGGTTACATATGTAGGAGGGGAATGCATGTTCTTAAGCGGAAGACATATATCTTTGACAAACTTAAGAACTAGAAAGCCTTGGTGTTCATGGAGGAGATGACGGACAGAGATCAGCGAAGGGGACTGAATTATTTTGAGCAAGGTTGTGTTGATATGGACAAGGGTTTGACCCAAAAGGAGCTCGCAGGTAAAAAGTCATCACTCACAGGCAAACACAGATACCAGTGTCAGTCAGGAGGAACCAATGTCGAACAGACAAGCACCGATGTCGGTCATGTGCAGATTAGTAGAGTCAGTGGTGTCAGGAAGTAGGAACTGACATCGGTCATACAGTTACTAATGTCAGCAATAGGTACATCAGCATCGGTAAGGGGACCAATGTCGGTAGATAGGGTCAGTCGCAGAGAACCGACATCGGTTGGGAGCAAATTGGGAGATGGCCGAGATCGGTCACTAGAACGGATATTGGGTAGACAGCAAACTGTCAACAAGTCTCAAACGCCCATATGGAGGTTAGAAAGGGTAAGTGAACCTCATATTCATTGTTCACCTTCTTTATATTACTTGTTGCTTACTGATGGTCGAGAACCAAGAAGATGTGAAGAGGCAATGCAGGTAGAATCCAGAAACTGTGGGAGCATGGTATGAATTCTTCAGAAGAGAACCAAGTAGGGGATTTGGTAGAGTTGCCAATAGACGGATGGATTCATAGGTTAGAGAAGAGAGTGGATGGACACGTGAGATGAAAGGCCAAGGTATATGGTCTTGAGGAAGCTACAGGATAGTGGTACAGGGTTTGACAGGTGGATGACAAAGCAGGGCTTCAGTCAATGTCAGTGTAACTATTGTGTTTGTCTTTACTAGGTTGGATGATGATTGCAACATTATCCTGTTACTGTATGTGGATGGTATACTAGTTATAAGATCAAATATATAGGGTTTTGCTGAGCTAAAGGTAAAGTTAGTTCAGAGGTATGTCATGAAGAATTTGGAGTAGCAAAATTCTTTGGCATGAGAGACATGGAGATTCTGTCTCCAGTGGGAGCTGATGTGAATCAGGTGTTGGTGAGGTTCATTACATAGGATGCAGAATCAGAAAGCACACCAAGGGCTAGACAGTTCAAGCTGAGCTTAGAATAGGGTTTGAAATCACATGAGGTCTAGTGTAGGCCTGAGTTTTCCCAAGCAGTGGGAGTTGTCAGAGAGTTTGAAGCCAATTTGGGGAAGGTAGATTCTTAGGTATCTGAGAGGGACCAGTAATAGGTTGACATGCGATGCAGGGTCAAGGTCTTCACTACATGGATTTATAGGTTTGGATGTGGCAGGTTACTTGGATGATAGGAAAGGCATCATAGGGTGTGTGATGGTTGGTCTTCAGGGTTGAGCTTGAAGAGGGATACAAGCCAGGAAATAGATTAGATGGGGTACAAATACAGGTGCAAGTGCAGTTGTTTATCTCTAAGTGGGAGATTTTTAGGTTGTGGAGCTAAAAACTTCACCAAGATGTGAATAGGAGGAGTTAGGGAGGTTGTAGAGTGTTTTCTGAGTGTTACAATCACTGGCATTGGTCAAGACAACCGATGTCGGTAGGGTACAGACAGAAGGCAACCGACGTCGGTTAGAAGTCGGCCAGCATCGACACCCCCTAGGAAAACAGGGACTGACGTTGGTCACTTGTGTGGTTCGGACTGCGAATGTTACGGGCAGTTAGCTAATGAACCAAGTGTTTGCATGTCAAGAGCCAAATTTAGACTAGAAGCTACAGATCTAATTATTGTAATTAGGTGTCTAATTATTGTTTGCATGAGATCTATTTAAGAGACTCATTAGTTGTATTGTAAACTAGTGCTAGAGAGTAAGAGAGCAAAAATAAGGTCCTTCAGAGAGTAAGAGAGCAATGGTGTGTTCCTCCTAGTGCCACAGTACCAAGTGTGGGTAATGGTTTGGAGAATTAGCAGGGTTCTTCGTGTATGTATGATCTTGGTCAGCGGATGTGCATGGCTTCTTTTGGAGATCTACAATGGTGAGTAAGGTCTAGTGATTTACAGGTATCAGTAGAGAGTAGGAGATCTAATTGGAGTACGGTTGTGTACTTGGTATACTAGCAGCGTGTTACTGACTAGTTGGAGAGGTGAACATCAATTCTATATTTGAGTTGATTGTTGTGACCGAGAGAGAGAGGGAAGAAGGTCTTGAGGTGTGGTGAGCCTTTGCGGTGGAAGAAGAAGTGGCATCTTCTTTATTGTATTTTCTTTTGAGTATTTAATACAATTGTGTATTGTCTCTCAAATCTTGTGTTGTTTCATATTTCTAGTTACTTATTGATTCTGGTATAATTTCGTGTTTAGTTGCTAATATAAGAAGTAATCATATGTGCTCTAATTGAGGAGTAAGATCCTGACAAGGGGTAAGTATTTGAGTTGATTGGGTAGTGGAGATAGAAGGAGGGAGTACTTTGGTTGGTTGAATAGTATAGACAAGAAGGGGAACTATTTTTGTCAATTGAATAGTTGTTGTGTCATCTATAGAAGTTGATAGTGGTTGATCCATCATCTGTGTTGTTTTCTCTTGGCTAATGGAAGGAGCCCTTTTTACCTTCTAGTTCCACTTGTGTGACACAACTATATTTTCTGCTTGTTCTACTTGGGTTCCACTACTGGGACCCTCTACTACTATTTACAGACCCTTCTCCTTCACTTCTCTTAACCTATCTAAAATACTCACTATTTCTTTGGTTATTTTGTCCCCTTTGCTCCTCAACTAGTTTACTATTATGTTTATAACTTGGGTGGTCCTATCCATTATTTAAAAGGATTCAGGTATGGACCACCTGACCAATGGAAGAGGTTGGATATATATTTTTTTATATCATAATAGACCCTATATATTGATTGCTCACAATCTTTCAAATCTTCAAGGATTGGTGCCATATTGTAGTCTTTGATGTTCTCCATTTTCATCCTTGAATAATCTCTTAATTTGACTTCCTCTTCATCCTACATATCTTCCTTATAATCTTCATAGAAGTGGATGTGGGAATATGTAACACCTAATATATTGGTGACATAGCTAGTTACATCATAGAAGGGCCTTACATCAAGAGCTCTCAAGGTCATTTGAGTCATATTGACATCTACACATTTGGATTTTTATAGGGAAGGGTAGGTATATCTCTCTATGCTGATAAGGAAGTGGATCTTTGATTTATGCTTATTTGATAAAAACTTGTGGGTTTTTGCAAGTTACCTCACAAGTTCTATTAGGGCCCATTTATCATTTACACACCTTGGAAAGGTGTAGGAATAACCACTAAAACCACCCACCCTAATATATGAATATGTGGGGAACTAAATTAAAAATGACCCCCACCTAATAATTTTTACAGTTGTATCATTAGAAAATCTTCTCCTTCCTAGCTTCTTTTCAAACATAATTATGATGTAGTATACAAAAGAATCATTGGCCTTTTTGAAATGTTGTGTGATTGCCTCAAGGATGAGGTCAAGGTAGTATTTAAAGACCTTTTTTATTTGATCACTATGTTAATCCTGGGAATGCCCTCCCTTTTGATAATATATAGAACATATATGAGGTCATATAAAAATTGCCTATAGTTTGGACCTCCATCAACTCTTTGTGAATGGAGTCAGAAATAAATTAGGCCTAGTGAATGTCTTATTTAGTTTTGTGGATTACCTAGATATGTTGGTACATCCAATCATGATAATTCTTGGCATTCAGGTCCCATGTAACTCTATGCAAGAGTATGATAATGTCTCCTACTTCATTATTGAAGTCTATTCTAGCCAAGGTTTTAGGCATTCTTGTGGGTGTAGGTCTAGAGGTTTTTAGCCATTGTTTATTTAACACCCTTATATAGGATAAATTATTATCTTGATCAAACTTTTGGGAAGAGTCAGGGGACATATTCTAGAATCAAGAACATGGTGTCAATGCAATCAAGGTCCAAATTTAGAATCTTCTCTCCTTTGTCATTCGTCACCTCCCTCTTCTCAACATCATAGAGTTTTTCCATTATGAGCACAAGATCAAGGCTCTATAATAATATTGGGAAAGTTGTTTCTTGGGGCAACCCATTGTCATAGATGCTTTGAATTCAACATTTATTCTATTCTAGAAATCTTCTAGGTCTGTATGATATAAATATGTGTCAATGATCTCATTTGCATTTGAGTCCAGGCTAGATGGGACACCAAGTCCCTTTGACTTAAACTTCATTTCCTTTCAAGACATTTATTCTAGGAAAAATGGCTTGTGAGAACCAACTACAGAGTTGGTCAAGGTTTAGACTTATTATTGTAGTTGAAAAGTCTGACAGAGATATCATGTTTAGTTGTAACTAATGTTCGACTGGGTTTCAATTGCAATTTTCAAGGGCAAAGTTTGATGAAAATTATTACAATGTTTTTGGTCTATAAAGGAAAGTTATATTTCCAATGAGAACGTAGAGTTGTTATGACAAGAGAAATCTCCATCAGGGTTTCATATGTGTTTTTCCAACTTGAACTTCCATGGGGTTTTGACTTACAATTGCAAGAGAGATTTCCACCAAAATTTACATAGGGAATCTTGGGGAATATTTTGTATTTAATTTTTTTTTATGAAAACCCCTAAAACCCTAGGTATGACAAATGATTAGATGAATTTTAACAAGCTTCTAAAAAGTAGGTGAGAACTTAGAAAAAATGTGATAAAAATGTTGAAATAGATTAAATCCCTAGATTTTCATAGCTAAAACCCTTAAGTGAATTCAAAATAAAGCTATGATTTTTTTATAGAAATGAATGTAGTACTTTGATACAAATGTGAATGATCTAGAGGAATACCATTTTTATACACGTAGGGGATGGAAATGGTAGATTAAGGTGTGTGGCATTGCTTTGTTGCTTGGCATTGGTTCATAGGTTTCTTGAAATGTAGAGCTCCAATTTTAATTTTAAAATGTTAAACAATGGCCAATAAAAACCTAATTTTATTAATAAAACCTACATATAATGTTAAGTAGTCTGGTTGTTGGGTAAATTGTGGTAAAGTGGGGTTTTCAGGCTTTCATGCAATTTTACAAGTTACAAAATTATATTTTTCATTTCAATCTTCACTTTCCACTAAGTGGTTTGGTGCCAAAGAAGTAGGTATCAAAACCTCATTTGCTCTTTGCAACTTTGAAAATTTTCAAAGTGTAGTGTAAGTTCTAATTTTTTCTAGGTAGGGAGGAAGGGTGGAAAGCGGAACTCAAGTTGTACTTTGCAACTTTGTAAAGTTATAATGTGAAATCAGAGTTCTAATTCTTGATGGTATGGTGAATGGTTGAAAGTGAAACTTGAGTTTCACTTTGTAACTTTGAAAAGTTTCAAAGTACAACCAGAGTTTTGATCTCTATAGGTACTAGGGAATAGTAAAAGCCAGGGTTCTAATTACACTTTACAACTTTTTAAAGTTGCAAAGTGCAACCGAAGTTCTAGTTTTCGCAGGTAGTGGGTAAGTAGGAAGCGGGGGTTTGGGTTTACTTTGAAAATTTTCAAGTTGCAAGCTACACCCAAATCTCTAGTTTCCACTATGTAAATGATAAGTAGAAAGTAGAGGTTTGGGTTTACTTAGCAACTTTACAAAGTTGCAAATTACACTCAAATCTACAGTTTTTGTTAAGTATTGGAAAAGGTTTCTTGGTTATTTTTAAAGATTTTTCCTAAAAAAATAATGGGTCTCTCTTATGGTATAATATGTTTTGATATTTTTGGCCCAAAAATATCCGTAGTTTTTCTTAATTTGATCTCACTATCATAATTAGTTGAACTCCTCCATGCAAGATCCTATCTTTTCCTAAAAGAAGGCCAATTTTGGCCTGATTTCATATATGAAAATTTCCATTAGAATTTTATATTGAGAATATTTTGTAGACACAACCTTGATAAAATTGATATAATATTCAAACTCTATTTTTTTAGAGTTGAATGCATAGTTTCTAGTGAAGACGTGTTCTTGGTGAAAATAACTCAAACTTTACAAACCAAGAAATTAATGAGCCTTAGTTTAGTTATTTTCCATTTTTAGATTGTGTCCCCTCTTTCCCATAATTCTCTAGATTTTGTGCATCCTCTAGATACAGAGTTTCCAAAATTTGTACAAAACCATATGGATCTAGTAGATTAAGGATTCTTTTATCAACACACCACATGCACTTCAATTATTTTATGCTAGAATCAGGTTAGAGTTCTATTGATTTCTAGGTATTTTTTTAATTTATTAGATTAGATTTAGTGTAGTTCATTTTTGTTTTATATTATTTTTCCACATTTATATTAAGAAGAAACTTTGATAGTGAAAGAGATATACCCCTTTTCATTTGTCTTTGCTACAAAATTTACCTAGTTTTGATTTGTGCTTGCATCTCAATAGATTAGTTTCTTTCCCAATTAGAAATAAAATTTTCCAATCATCTTGAGAAATATCCTAATAAGTATTTAAATTATTTATATCCAAGATAGTTTTTGTCACTTGAAATTTCACCCTTTGAGGAGATGATAAGTCTCTCCTCATTCAAATGGCACAATGGAAACACCTCAGGGCTGTGGGTGACCCAAATTTGAGGTAGATCTCTAGATTAGGGCTAGTTCCCTTGATGTATCACTATAGATAAACATTACTACTATATTTTAGGAGGTGAAAAGGGATAAGGATAAATAAAATCAAATCTAATCTAGGGGACTTGATACACCAAATATATGGTCTACTCACACCATTTACAATGCACTTGGAACCAAGGAGAAGCCTACACAAACACTTCATCCAATTGAAAACTCCTCTTCTACATCAATGTTTCAAGCATGGGGTCTTGAAGAGAGCTTAGGATAAGAGGACTTAGATAATAGGTCTTGTATAAACACTAATGGATGAGTTACTCATTATACCTACAATCCACATTGGACACTTCTTGATGACCTAAAAAAGAGAGCATTCAACTACACAAGGAATTAGGAAGGATAACATGTCAAGTTAAGCAAAATACACTTGTACAAGACCAAAAACCATATCATGAACTTCATGAAGTCATTAATGAGGTAAAATAACATTATTTATTATCTCAAGGAAAAACTTGAGTAGGGATTCACCATACTTTGGTGAAGAGATTTTTACAATAGCCAAAAAGGCTAGTATTTATAGCAATTATGAGAGGAGAGAGAGAATTTGAAGCTCAAGAGTCACTAAGACACTTGTCAAGAAAGGAGAATGAGTTACAACATGGAATCAAGAATTAAATAGGTCCTATAAAGAAAATAAGGATAAATGTCTTCCAAATCATCAAACTTATCCATATGGGTTCTCCTACATACTAAAGGTTTAGACACCTCTTTTTATATCCCATACACATGCTTTAATCATCATAATAGCTCATCAAAATCTAGGAATGAAGATGACCACCCTTTAGGAAATAGACCTAGACCTTATTAAATGTGTTGACCTATAAATTTGTGGTTTAGACCTTATTGATGACCCTCCATAACTTTGAGATAACTTAAAAACATCAATGTTATCTCCATAAACATGATTCAAATCATTATAATTCTTTCCAAATGCTAGGACTAGAAGTAGCTCCCTATTTGGAGTTAGCCTTATACCTTGTTCACTAGGTTTGGCTGCAAACCTAGTTACCCAAACCACCCTATCTAGTTTCAAACACTCATGTTTATTCATGTGTGTATCAACTCCTCCAATCACCTTGATGGGTATCTAAACCTTCTGGCTCATCCTGTATCTTCAATTCCAAAACTTGCAGGGTTCATTGCAAGGGGAAAGTGCCCCCTATTTGAGACAAAAATGGGTACTTCACCTATTTGTGTCAAAAAACAAACCATGGGAGGGTCTTATACAGGTTTCAAGGATACTCTCCATAAAAATTTATCTCCTAAATCAGTCATTTTACCCTCTAAAAGTATCAAAATATAAGGTAGATTAGTCAAGTGATGACTGTATGCAAGATTTCCTTGGTATAGACTATGTTTGCTTATTTTTGGACTCCTTTCCTTGGTGGATTTGAAATATTGAAGGTAATTTCAATGTGAAAAAATCATGGTGTATATGTTAAGGAACTATTTATCACTTGATCTCACTATAAATAATCTCCTTTACAACTTCAAGTTGCAACAAGAATCCTCTCTGCCTAACTGACTATGACAACTTCTTAGGGTCTACTATTAGTATGTATGTGCATGAATTAGGCCTTGAAAATATTGAATGAGATCCATTTTTAGGTTTCATATCATCATGTGTTAATCATGTGTAACTCTTCCTTACCTTGCCTTGTTACCATGATCTTCAAGAATGAGCCTCTTTAGGTGTTGACTAAGATATTACACTTTTACCCCAACTGTAGGTGATCATCGGCCAATTAGCCTAATGAAGTCATTATAAATCCTTACTAGAGTTTCCTTAGATAATATTTAACCTAATTGATTTCATAATTTTTATTCATGAGTACTAACAACACCTAAACACTCTCAATCTCTTACTACATGCTTGTTGGTTGAGATATTTCATCTTTTGACCTTGCCTGTCGGTATTTATAGCTTAGGAGAAGCCTTAAAACATTGAATTAGTTATATATAAATATTATTAGGTAATTATAAATTTTAAGGATTTAATTCATGATTTGGGTGTACTAATCAACAAAGGACTTCATAAACCACTGTCATACCATAGTAAAAAAATGTTGAAGTAGATGCAGCCCTGTAGATGTATGTGCTAGCTCTCCTTGACTTTGTCATGGAAAATGAGGGTATCCTTTAATGGATTCCATGTTTATTTGAAAAAAATTATATTTAATATCATTTATATCTCAATTATTTAGTACCTAAACTCCTCCTTTGAAAGACATGGAAAATAGGTGTATCTCAAACCTATTATACAGACAAGGAATGAGCTTGGGAAGTCAAAGACAACTTATACTTTCCTCTGATGGTATATATAGTTTATAAAAATTATTTGTTTATAATACAAGTAATTTAATCATGGATACATGCCTTTGTATTATGTAATTGGGTAAATATATTGTTGGAGTCTCAGTCCTGTAGATGTTATTGATCAAATTTAGTGTTTTATAGGCACTTTTGAGGGCCTTCAAACATCATCTTACACTATTCCTTCCTCCTTCAAACTTATCACAATGTTTCTTCATTCTAGAGATAACAATAAAATATCATTATAATGAATGAAAATTATTGGGTAACATATCATGAGAGTTTTGAAACAACCCCTTAGACCTCTATTTGCACTTTTTAGGGACAAAAGGCCAAAACACAGATTGACTACTTGGGATAGTTCCTCAATGTCATAATGAGTTACCAAAGGATGAATAATGTTTATTAGGCTAAAATACAACTTTAAAAATATCATGAGGGTTCAAACTTGATAATATCCTACCATACAACACCCCTGTAGCTCTATCTGAGATAATTGTGGATGTAAAAGAATAGTTTGCAAGCATACACAAGCCTAAAAAAGGCTTATTGAGTTCATGAAACTTAAAAAACAAGAATATAGTGATAAAACCTATGGATAGGCCCTGATAAACATATGAAACAATACATCTTGTCAAATCAGAGCATAAAATTTAAAAACTAGCTCAAAAGGAGATCCCTCATGGATGAATAAGCATAAAAAACTACCTAGATTCTTAGCAATGGTTCATAAAGGAGGAGCCATAAAACTCAAAATTATTACCATGGATTCAAATCTGACCATACCTCTTTCAATCCCCAAGATCACTCCTCCAAAATTTACCTATACAACTTGTACCAAGGATGCAAAGTTAACTCTCCTTGCCTTGTAAAGGAAATAAAAAAGAAACATAAGTAAAATTTGATCCATTTGACCTTTTATATACAAAACATGTGTGGTAAATATATTACGGAGATGAAGAGGCACATTCCCACATTTTTGTCTAAAGGTGGACTTCCCAAGTCTGTACAAGTACCATTAAGGGGTTGATTTTGAGGAGTTTTTCCTATTTTCATGCATGAAACTACTTCTTGAACTAAATCTAGCTACCTCCTAACATATTATGACTTAATCCATGTTATATTCTTGTTTTTGACAAATATTATCCCTTGGAAATTATGTACAAGTCATTAAATGAAACAAAATGTGACCAAAAAAGGCATTTTGCATATGAGACATGGTAAAGGACCAATTTATGACCTAGGAACAACTTAGAACATCTAAATGACCATATTAGGATATTTTTAAGGTAATAATAACTTTGACCATGTTTGACCAGGGTTTACCAAAGTTGACTTTGGTTGACTAGACAAGTACAAGGAAGATAGGCTTAAACCAAGACTAGAGTAGGGATGGGTGAGGTTTTTAGACATGCTTGAGACATTTTTAGACATATGGGAACTTTTAAAAAATTTATATATGTATGGGTTGACCCAATTTGACTAAAATTCAAATTTGGTCAATACTTTTGGCAATTTTTAGGGGTAACATGCTTTCCTATGTTAAGAACCAGTAGCCATATCCCATTTTTGAACAAAGGGAGTCAGATGCACTTTTAAAAAATAGGATTAGACCTTGAATTGACAAACAAGATAATTTATTGACATAAAAACACATAAAGGAAAGAAACCACACACCAAGACCAAGTAAACACATAAAGCAAAAGGCTCACTTTTACTACTAAGAACATAGGGAACATAAGACACAATAGAGAATAAACTAACTATGTATATCTAACCAAACATACCTCCCTTCCTGGATCAAAAGGAAAGTATCTTGAATCTCCCTCTTCATGAGATGAATGAGGATGCCAATCATGTGTCTTTCTTGTTCCTTAGCTTGGCATGTCCTTTGATGGAGTCATCTCAAACAAGCCTCCAAGGTAGATGAAGTATTATTGATCTTGGAAACATGCTTCATACTACTATCCCCCTATCTCATCATGGAAAATTTTCATCTCTATGCATGGGACAACTTGTGGGAAGTCTATGTCTTCTTGAAAGACCTCATTTATCTTCTCATTTGTTGTAACCTCTTCAAAGCCTTCAAGAAGTCTTGTATCATGACATTTTATGAGTGTTTCTTGTTTAAACTCCTTCTTGGTGTTTGTAGGAGTAGCTTCACATGTGATTTTAGAACCAATATTCAAGTCATCTTCAAAATATTCATAGTCATCATAGATTGCTCCATCATGGTTTGGATTTTCTTGATGGTGATACCTATCAACACATTTTTGCTTCTCAACATCTTGGGCTTGTTTTCCTAAGATCCTTATCTTCTTAAAATCCTCATATTTATTGAGCATCTACATATAGGTATTTCCCATGTCTTCTTCTTGATGTAATGGAATATTTAGCTCTTCAAGTTTTGTTTCTTTAACCTTAGGAGACATAAGTACTTCATTGGAAACCTCCTCTTGCTCATCTCCAACATCTCCATAGTCACTATAAATAGGAGACTCAAAAAAATAAAACACTTACTCTTTAGTAATTGAGATATCTTGAAGGACCTTAGCTTGTATCTCCCTTGTTTCAACCTCTTTGATCTCTCCTTATTTGGGTTCCAAAAGAAACTCTTCCAAGACCTCTTCCTCCACATAATAAAGGTATTATTCTTCATCATCACAATCTGAGGTTTCCTCACAAGAATTCATCTCTTCTTAATCTTCAACCCAATCTAAAATTTCCATCTCATTCTCTCTTTTAGTGATGCTAATATTAGGCATCTCAAAACTAGGAACTTTAGCCCAAGAAGGCTTCAAAGGATCAATGTATTCCTCACCATTAAAAGGGAAGAATGGATCAACTGGAGGAGGTGTAAAGATGGGTTCAATAGGTTCATTGGATTCAAGCTTCTCTTAGATATATGATAGATCCTACATTTTGAGTTCCAACTCCTCAACTCTTTTAGCAAGGTTTTCTTGAAATAACTTATCTTGGGGGGAAATAGGATCTTCATTGGGAAAGGAAGTAGGAGGAAGTTGACATGAAGGGAAAAAGGCTTCTTAAGGAAGGGTGGGAGGGATTTGAGTAGGTTTAAGTTTATTTTCACTTCCAAACTCTCCACTTAGATATTATTTATCCTTATTTCCATAAGCTACCACTATTTATTTCCACCTTGGGAAGCTAGGCTTAGATGATTCTTCATGAGGTTGAGATATAAATGGAGGAGTAAATGATAAACTTAGTAAACTTGGGGTTTCCTTGGGATTATCATATTTTATCCCACTTGGGAAAGTAGGCAGAACCTTATTTTATATTACCATGATGGATTATGTCAAACGTTTGTTTTCAAACTCAATCTCCTTGTCAAGATGGGCCTCTAACATCAATTTTCTTCTCTCAAAATCTTCTCCAATCAGGTTATGAGATTGATAAAATTGCTTAATAATGGTGTCCTCCTTCCTTTGGCTACTTTCTTGTATGGACCTCTAATAAGGAAAAATTTGGGGAATACATGAAGTAATTGGGGAATTTTGAAGCGTGGTTGGATTAGTATTTTGAAAAGTCATAGTTGACACGCTTAAAGGCTGATGTGGGGTATATTAGAGCTATCAAGACTGGGTTGGTTCATGAGTTTTCAACCTCTCTTATATCTATAAAATCATACCATAAACATCAAGATTTTAACCCATATTTCCTTACTAATTATCTCTCTTGATGGGAATTCATTCTCTTTTGACTTACTCCAAAGCATCCCTCACACTCTTGATACAATCACTAGGTATGACTTGACCAAAACCATTTCTAGTATCAAGGTCTAACATATAGTATTTTTAGCCAATGAGAGCCTTCTTGAAAATTGTAATGGACTACCTTGGAGAAGAACTAGGTGGAAAATGTGAAGCAAAATCTTGATAGGGATGATTATAGGCAACATATGATTGATAGGGATCATGACAAGGTTGGCCAAGGACTTGTTCATATTGAGAGGAGTGGGCAAAGATGGATATTTCTCCCCAACTTGTGTTAGGAAAAAGTGAACATAAAAATAATCCATGAATAATTCATGAGAATACCATATAATAATAAATCAACCTCAAATAGAGTACCTAGATTGGTTGACTAGTAGATTTATGTTTGGAGTCACCATTGGTGCTTAGTGAAATTACCTCCAAAGGCTGACATCTTGAGGAGAACACAAAAACTTCTCAAATTGTTGGAACAAGCATCTCATCACGTGTGCCAAATATTTTTATCACTTGAACTTGTAACCCTTAAAGAGATGACAAGTCTCTCCTCATTCAAGTGGCACAATGGAACAACCTCAGGGCTGTGGGTGACCCAAATTTGGGGTGGATCTCTAGATTAGGGCTAGTTCCCTTGATGTATCACTATAGATCAAACCTACTAATAAATTTTGGGGGATGAAAAGGGAGAAGGATAACTGAAAAAAAAATAATATAGGAAAGGTGATACACCAAATAGATGGTCAAATTACACCACTTACAATGCACTTGGAACCAAGGAGAAGCCTATACATACACTTCATCCAATTGAACACTCCTCTTCTACATCAATGTTTCAAGCATGGGGTATTAAATATATCTTAGGATAGGAGGAATTAGAAATTATGTCTTCTAGAAACACTAATAAATTAGCTACTCACTATACCTACAATCCACATTAGACACTTCTTGTTGACTTGCAAAAGAGAGCCTTCAACTACACAAGGCATTAGGAAGGATAACATCTCAAGGTAAGAAAAATACACTTTTACAAGACCAAAAAACATATATTTCACTTAATGAAGTCATGAATGAGGTAAAATAGCAATATTTATTAGTTCAAGGCAACAATTGAGTAGGGCTTCACCATACTCATGTGGAGAGATCCATACAATAGCCAAAAAGGCTAGTATTTATAACAATTGTGAGAGGAGAGAGAAGGTGAAGTTCAAGAGTCAATAAGAAACTTTTAAAGTGAGGAGAAGGAGTTAAAATACAATTTAATAAATAATGAAATAGGTCCTATATTTAAAATAAGGAAAAATTCCTTCCAAATCATCAAACTTTTCCATATGTGGCATAGATGTTCTTTTATTTGCACATGAAACTATCCTCATGATTTACCTTCACAAAACTAACTAATCACTAAGTATGGTTAGGTATAACTATTTATATAATGAGGAGTGGTTATAAAAAATACCCTACATGTATTGGAATGGTTCCTAATCATCCACATTCTTCTATCCATGAGCAATCATCTCCAATAGTTACAAATGACTCATTCTCATGCACCTCTCACACTTGAAATTAAAAATAATTCAAATTCTACAATTTAATCCATGAAAAAGGAGTAATGACACATATAAATAGTTTACAAGTCATTAGGTTCATGAATCAAGCCTTAAAAGGCTTTCCAATTGGAGTTTCACCATTTTTACTAAGTGTTCACTGCTTGTTCACTGTGACTAGCTAAGATGAAGGAGATGGTAAGAATATTTAGTATATTATATAAATTAATCTATGAGAATTGGTACCTGGAAAAAATCCTAATATTTCTCATAAAGGTGATTTCATCCTTTGAAGCTTCTCCATATATTCAAAACATATAAATTTGTCAAGAAAATCCCTATTGTACACCATCCATACAAGTAGAGTACAACTAAATTTCATGGGGAGGATAAATAAAAAATCCTATATCACATCCAATTATATTCATGTCCTCTTTTCCCCATTTTTATGATCCATTTTCAATCTTTTATCCATTAGGTCCTTAAGGAGGGTTTTGTGAGGGTTTCTATTATTTTCAAGTCTTAGGCATTGTTCATAGAGTTGGCACATTTAATATCTAAAATAATGACACTAAAGGCATCTAAAGTAAATTTAATAAAATATATAATAACCTTGGGGTCCAATTCAAATATTCATGAAAGTTTCAAGCATTCTCAAGATGGCCAGTTGCACCTTTTCCATGCATTCTATAGGGTTCATTGCCTTCAATCCCAAAAATGTCTTCTTGGTGGGTTATATTTCATACTAAAGGTTAATAAAACTATTTGTATATACCATACACATGCTTAAATCATCACAATATCTCATCAAAATCTAGGAATGAAGATGACCACCCTTTAAGAAATAGGCCTAGACCTTATTTAGTGTGTCTGCCTACAACTTTATGGTTTAGACCTTGTTCATGACCCTCCATACCTCTAAGATAACTTAAATTCATAAATTTTACCTCCATAAACATTATTAAAATAATTATAATGATTTTAAAATGCTAGGATTAGAAGTAGCTCCCTATTTGGAGTTAGACTTACACCTTGTTCACTAGGTATGGCAGTAAACCTAGTTGCCTAGACCACCCTATCTAGTTTAAAAAACTCATACAAGGTTATTGATGTATCTTCATGTGTTTCTCAACTCTTGAAATCACCTTTAGGGGTCTCTAAACCTTATGTCTCATCCTCCATCTTCAATTCTAAAACTTGTAGGGTTCATTGTAAGGGGAAAGTGCCCCCTATTTGAGACAAAAAAGGGGGAACTTCCCCTATTTTTCTCACAAAAAAACCATGGGATGGTGTTATAAAATTTTAAAGGATAATATACATAAAAATTTATCTTTTAAATCAGTCATTGGACGCTTTAAAAGTCTCAAAATTCAAGGCAGACTAGTTAGGTGATGACTATATGCAGTATTTCCTTGGTGTAGATTATGTTTGCTTTTTTTTATACTCCTTTCCTTAGTGTATTTTAACTATTTAAGGTAACTTAAAGGTTAAAACATCATGGTATATATGTTTAAGAACCATTTATCACTTAATCTCACTATAAATCCTCTCCTTTATAGCTTCAAGTTGCAACAAAAATCTTCTCTACCTAACTGACTATGACTTCTTCTTAAGGTATGTTGTAGGTATGTAGGTGCATGAATTAGGCCTTAGAAATATTGAATGATCTTAAATTTTAGTTTTAATATCATATAATCATGTGTTAATCATGGTTAACTCTTCCTTACCTTGCCTTGTTACCATGATCTTCAAGATTGAGTCTCTTAAGGTGTTGACTAAGATATTACACTTTTACCCCTGTTGTAGGTGATCATGGGTCAATTATCCTAATTAATTCATTATAAATACTTACTATAATTTCATTGGATCATATTTCACCTAATTTATTTCATTATTTTTATTCATGAGTACTACCAACACCTCAACACCCTCAAGCTCTTATTGTTTGCTTGTTGGTTGAGATATTTCATCTTTTGACCCTGCCTATAGGTGTTCATAGCTTAGGGGAAGCCTTGAAACATTGAATTATTTATATTGAAACCTTATTAGGTAATTGTAAATTTGAATTATTTCATTCATGTTTGGGGTGTACTAATCAATAAAGGACTTCATAAACCACAATCAAAAATGTTGAAGTAGATGTATCCCTGTAGATGTCTATGCTAGCTCTCCTTGACTTTGTCATGGAAAAGAGGGTCTCCTTTGATGGGTTCCATTTTATTTTGATAAAATTTATATTTAATATCATTTATATCTCAATTATTTATTACCTAAACTCTTCCTTTGTAAGACATGGAAAATAAGTCTTGGTTGTAGGTATATCTCAGCCCTATTATACAGACAAAGTATGAGCTTGAGAAGTCAAAGACAACTTATACTTTCATTTGATGGTATCTATAGTTTCTACACATTATTTTTTCATCATAAAATTCATTTGAGCATGGATACATTCCTTGGGATTGTGGAATTTGGTAAAGAGCTTGTTGGAGTCTTAGCCCTGTAGATGTTATTGATCAAATTTAGTGTTTTATAAACACTTTTGAGGGCCTTCAAACATCATCTTCCACTATTACTTCCTCATTAAAACTTAGAATATTGTTCCTTCATGATATAGATAAAAATACAAGCTAATTATAATTTATTAAAAGTATTGGGGAACATATCGTGAGAGTTTTGAAACAATCCCCTGGACTCTGTCTACACTTTTCAAGGACAGGAGGCCAAAACATAGATTGGTTATTTGGAATAGTTCCTCAATATCATAATTAGTTACCAAAGGAAGAATAAATTTTATAAAGATAAAATAAAAATTTAAAAATATCATAAGGGTTCAAACTTGATAATATCCTACCATACAAGACCCTTGTAGCTCTGTCTGAGACAACTGTGGATGTAAAAAAGCAGTTTGTAAGCATAGACAAGCGTAAAAGAGGATTATTTAGTTCATGAAACTCCAAAAACAATAATATAGTGATAAAACATATATATATACATTTATAAACATATGAAACAATCCATCTTGTCAAATCAAATCAAAAATTTCAAAAACTAGCTCAAAAGGAGACCCCTCATGTATGAATAAGCATTAAAAAACTACCTGGCTTCTTAGCAATGGTTCATAAAGGAGGATCCATGAAACTTATACTTATTTACATGGATTTTAAGGTAACTTATAACTATTTTAACACCCAAGAGCACTCCTCCTAGCTTCACCTGTATGGCTTCTACCAAGCATGCAAAGTTGACCCTCCTTGGTTTGAAAAGGTAAGAAAGAAGAAACAAAAGAAAAATTTGATCCATCTGACATTTTCTCTACAAAATAGGCATGGTAAATACTTTATTGAGATTAAGAGTCACATTCCCACATTTTTAGTTGAAGGTGGACTTCCCAAGTCCATATAAGTGCTATTAAGGGGCTAATTTTGAGGAGTTTTCCCTATTTTCATGTATGAAACTAATTCTTGAACTGACCCTGACTACCTCCTAACATATTATGACTTCCTCCATGTTATATTATTTTTTGTGATAAATATGATTCCTTGGAAAGTCTGTACAAGTCATTAAATAAGCCAAAATGTAACAAAAAAGGCATTTCTGCATATGAGACATGGTAAAGGACCAATTTATGACCTAGGAACAAATTAGAACATCTAAATGACCATATTAGGATATTTTAAAGGTAATTTTATCCTTTTACCATGTTTTAATAAGGTTGAATAGTGTTTATTTTGGTTGACTAGACAAGTACAAGGAAGATAGGCTTAGACCAAGGCTATAGCAGGGATGGGTGAGGTTTTTAGACACACATGAGACCTTTTTAGACATATGGGAACTTGTGAAAAGTTTCAATATGTAGGTTTTGACCCAATTTTACTAAAATTCAAATTTTTTCAATAATAACCTTTCCATTTATAGATCTAAATGATTTTCTTTCACTCTAAACAATCACCTAATTAAACATAGAAACATAGACAAACCATAGTTATATACATAAAGGTAGTCGATTACTGATATCATTTATATTTTAAGGTTTAAAAGCACAGTCACATTTCCTCTTCCAAAATAGAAAAAAAATAATAGCTTACATCTCTTATTTTCATCTTATCAATCCATTAAAAAGAAAAGGGTTTTGTTTGTAGTAAGTTCGAAAGGTTGAAAAGCTAATCTAGTTTGTTTGTGGACAATAAAATCCATAAAAAAATATCTTATTGATGTTTTTAAAATCATATTTCTTATCATATTAATTTCATTCATATTTTCAATTCATAAACTTAGTTTATTTCATAAAAAAACATCTCATCTATTTTACATATAAGTAAAGCTAGGAAAAATCAGCATCTTGCATACTAGCAAAGGTTCCTTCTTTCCTTCTTTGTATATATTAAAAATATTGAAAAGGATAAAAAAGAGTTTTTATTTCATTTTCTTCTTTCTTTTTTGTTATTTTACTTTCAACACTTTATTTTTATTAAATAAGCATTTACTTCTATAAAACCAAGAAAGTCCCAAAATAGCTAAAATAAACAAAAATAGTGTCAAAAGCCTTGCTAACAAACACAAATTATATACAAATTCTTATCAAATCAAGTAAGAAAATACATACTACATAAGCCTTATCCACCTACATAAGAAACATATATAAATACTTACTTCAACATTCTAAGAAACACACTTTACAAGCCATCACCTAAACAAGTTCATAAGCTTTTCCCTAAATTTTCCCTAGTCTTATTTAGATGACCCTCTTTGAGATACCAGGTCTTGTTTATCATGATCTATTACCTAAAGTTAGATAACCTAGTCTCACCATCATTTCACAATATAACATTAGCACTGACTTGAGACATGAGGTATTCCATTCCACTACTATTCCTCACCTCATCATAAATTGTTTAGTCACATTAGAAGAAAAAGAATGCATCTCCAATCTACCTATCATTATCCTCTATCAGAATAGAGGACATAAACATAATGTTATATAGGACTAGTCTCTCATCCATATCTCATTTTTCTCCTCTAGTCTAGCCTCATATTATATCATTCACATTGAGTGTATGGCATTGACTAGGTAGAGTTAACCCAATAGAGTGGAAATTTTCCCATGAGTTATACAACTGATCTCCCTCATTTTATTAAACCTAGTATTGACTAAGAACTTCACCTTCTTATGATATCAAAGATTGAAGGAAATTGGAGCACTATTATACACATCTCAATGCTTTTAATGAGCATCAAGACACTATTGAAGTCTTTTGGTTCCATCATGAGAATTCATTTCCACCACCTATCCCAAATCCCATTCCACCAAACAATCAAACAAACCCCTAGCCCATTCATTATGTCATCTACCTTGACCAGACCTTAAATATTTTAGTGCATAGTTTAACATGTGCTAATTCACATGCATATAAATTGGTGAACCCAGTGTAAAGGACTTCATCCATTATGTACCCCTTTATTCATATTATCCTTTCATTTCATCATCTTCCCTCCTTCCATTTATTTAGTGGGTATCTATATACCCCCATAATATGTCTAGATAGGATATTGGTGGATCTCTTGACCTAGGGGGATATAGGAGAATCCACGTTAGATCTAGTAAACCTTCATTGATGAGTTATAATAATCTAGGTTTTGAACTAATATAGGATACTAATCTTATGATTACTCCCTTCCCAATACTAAGACAAGGATCAATGTTTTTATTCAAGTGATACGTGACATATATTAAATCATAAATAATAACCCTGAATCTAACACCATGACCCTCATAGGTGGAGGCACATTCACTCTTTATGTAGCCACCAAGCCATCCATTAGCTTTAAAAACCTAGATATAGAAAGCAATTCCAAATATGATCAGTACCTAATAATGATTCATCACTTAGAAGATGAGGTCAATCAAATGCAAGTTGATACCCACCTCCTTAGTAGGAATCAAAACAACTCCAACCCACTACCATTAACCACATGCACTACACCATGGGGGGATACCTTGAACCATCCCCTTCATTCCACCCCATATCATTCATCTACCTATCTTACCATGGATACCCACAGGCCCAACACCAATGTTAGATTGAACCAACTCATTAACACCCTAGTGGGTCATATTAATGACTTAGAGAAAAATCAACAAGATATAGGTCAAGGGATGGGCCCAAGGGCCCCCACACCAAATCATCCAAGATGTGGTTAATCAAATTCAAGTTGATACCCACCTCCTTAGAAGGAATCAAAACAACTCCAACCCACTGCCATTAACCACATGCACTACACCATGGGGGGTAACCTTAAACCATCCATTTCATTCCACCCCATCTCATTCATCTACCCCTCTTACCATGGATACCCATAGGCCCAACACCAATCTTAGACCAAACCAACTCATTAACACCCTAGTGGGTCATATTAATGACTTAGAGAAAAATCAACAAGATATAGGTCAAGGGATGGGCCCAAGTCCCCCCACACCAAATCATCCCTCCTTGTCTCTCATCCAAATAGTAACTTACCTAACATCACAATAAAAAAATTACATGTTCCCACCACCATAGGAGTAAAACTAACACAAAAGCATGTCTCTCACCAACCCCTGGTAGATATCCTTACTCATAGGTTCCCCAACCCAAATACCTTCAAGACTTATTCATCTTATTAAATACCTATTCAAAATCTAGTCAAGAATGTATACATGTAAACTCCACCATTACAAAACTATGTAGTAACCAATAACCTACTATTATCCACACCTCCAAGCCAAGTTCCTCCCATGTATAATGTCCCCCTATAGATAGGATATGTCCCACCTCATGTGGCATTAGGTTACACATAAACTACACATATCCCACCATAGTAAATCACCATTCCTCCTACATCTAACAACCTCCCTTATTAATTCCATATGCATTTAAAGTCATCCCATCCAAATAGCTACTTTCTAGTCTATTCCACTTCACCCTATTAAGCTTCCTCTTTTCCCTCTCTAAAAATTATCAGAATATCCCCTACATGGCTCCCCATTTTAACCTTAATCTAACTACAACTACAATGGAATCTAGCAACATGGGGACCTATGCCAAATATCTCAAAGAGCCTATAGATACAAATATATGAGGATTCTTATTCAATGCACCTATTTGATCTTCTTACATTCAAATGGGAAGGGGATCCCAATACACATGTAAAAACTTACACAACCATTGTCAGGGAACGCTTACATTAGGATGGGGTTGTAGCAAATATCTTTCCCAAGACTCTCGAGGGGATAACACTTGACTGGTATTACGACCTCCTTGATGAGTCCATACACTCTCCCCACTAACTTATGGTTGAGTTTGTCAAATCCTTTGACATGAATAAACTTCTAAATACTAGCATATGTGATTTCTTACATATCAAGCAGGAATACAATGAATTGACTACCCATTTCATCCTAATATGGTGACAATTCTTATACTCCTTTGATAGTGTACCCAATATGAACTAATGGGAATTATACAATATTTTCCTTTATTCCCTCAATATGAAAACAAGGGAAGACATCCATAAGTTCCCATACCTATCATATGAAGAGGCCCTCAATAACATGATGTGCATTAACCAGGTATGGGACCAATGGGCACATCATTAGACTTGATGAAACTAATGGGGGATCTTGAAATGCAAACCCAAATGATGCAAATAACCAAAGTTCCAAAATTTTGAACTATAATAATAATACTACCACTAATGGCATCATTGATCAAACTAAGAAGTAAAACCCTATAAATAATAGTCAATATCAACCTACAAATAACACCAACAACACTATAACATATGGGTTAGGAATCAAATTCCCACTCTCACCATTCATGTTATTAATTTCAACTAATCACCCCCCTCATAATATGTAATACCAAAATCATAACCAAAACTAGTACTAATAAAATTAACAATATCCCTAGTTCTAAAACCAAAACTACTACCTATGTAACAACCAATAGGGGTTTTAATAGCCAGGACAAAACATGATACCTAAGAACTATGACCCCAATGTATATTTCCTCTTCCATATAGTCATGGGTCATGATACTCAAAGTTTTAGAGAGTATAACAAGTTCATATAAAGGCTCTCAAAGGACCAAAGGAAAAAATTCATGGATAAGTTCCTAGAAAATGCTAATGTAAATACTCAAACCAATTCAAATGGTCTTGTTGTTACTTATAACTAGAACCTGCAAATGTATCACAACCCTTTCCCTAACCACTGGACATAACTTACTAAAAGTAAAAAAAAATTAACCCATAGGGTCACCCCATTCAACACAACCAACCTATGATGGTAGGCACTCATGATGCCTAGGGGTGGGACACCTATCTAGCATCACTCCTCCCCCTTAATCTTAGATTAACCAAATTTATCTAAACATGTTCCCACCTATTCAAGAGTCATGAGATATTGGATACTTCTTTGATCTATGAAGCCTTACACCTAAATCTAAACTATCAATGAGAGGATATCTAACTTTATTACTACAAGTATGGATCTAAAACCATGTGAAGAGATCCATGGTTGATGATGAGGTGACTATGAACATCATCCCCTTTTCTTTCCTAAAAACACTTGGTTTTAGGGAAACCAAGTGTTCTACAACATGCAATACTTTATGAGGCTATGACAATCTCAAATATACTTCCATCAGGACTATCATACTCCCAGTCATCTTAGGTCCCAAGATGATACTAATGGATTTCTATGTCATAGACAAGGACACCAATTATAACATGATATTGGGAAGGCTCTGGATACATAAAATTAAGACTATTCCTTCCATATTTTTCCAATAAGTCTAGTTCTTACACTTGGGGAAGGGTTTTGTATCTCAATGGGATACTAAACCTTTTGATATGTTACAAACTATCATGCACAAACAACCTGGGTTACACATTTATTATCACTTACCTATTAATGGGGTCATGAAGCCCTTGTAATTGGTTGATGTTACTAGATCCTCAAATCTTAAGGTGGTCATCATAAAGAAAGGGATGAAAATACCCTAGGCCTTATTAAAATATAAATAAAAAAAGGACATAACCACAACTAAAAATTCCATGACTTAGAACCAATCACCAATGTGGAAATTTCCACCATGTCTATCACTAAAATCATCAGTCTCCTAGAGAATGATACTCCTCTCATTCTCCCATTTGATCCATTGAGTAGGTACCTATGACTTTTCTAGGCCTCAAGGTTAGTAACCTTAGGAGTGGTTAATTAGCCTCCCGCACCTTTATATGGTAGAAGTGTCTAGGATGAGGAAGTTCCCCTCCACAACAACTATTTCAATAGTCATCACCAAGGCCAACTAAGGGCCAAACATAGGGAAATAAATCATAACATACACTCCACTCTTGTCTCTTCTGAATCACTTTAGAGTATGTTGGTAGACCCCACCATGACAAGATCAAACCACTTTTCTAGGGTCTATGATACATAAAAATTACTCCCTCTAATTATGTTGGCTATCCTCTTTCGACCCACACCTGGTCTCATCTATTACTACAATCAAAACCCACATATGGTTAGCTAAGTATTTCACCCTCCCTAGGTCATCCTAATACACATGGATGAGGCTCACACCATGGCTATCAATATAATAAATATCAACATTGGAACCCATGATTATCCATAGATTCTTGGGTAAAAACATTTATCATCTACCAAAAAGGAGGAAGACCTTAAACAATTGTTCAATGACTTATTTCAATATTTCCTCCATATAATGATGGTAAAAATAATGTTTCCCATGTCCTATCCATAATATTTTAAGTTACATGACTATACCCATGCATCTATTCCACTAAGGAAAAATCCTAACTACATCAGCATACTCCCTACACCCAAATAGAACCGTAACTATGATAACATACTCCCCACCCAAAAAGAGAAGCCAATCAAACAATATTTCAATTTTTTTTAAGTCCTCACCTATCTTAATCCAAAGATTAGAATACAACCTTTTAGGTCCCCAAAATTTCTTCCATTCCTTCATATACAACACAAAATTGGGTTATCCACACCCTCATAGGATTTATTATTTTCCCCACACAAGGGATGGGTTCATCATCTTCACAAGTTTCAAAGCTAGGAACCCTAAGGGGGATTCCTTGATTTCTTCAACATTCACATGGTTTAAATATTAGAAAACCAAGAATTCCCGCCTGATGGATGACCTTTTCTACACATAATCAGTGGCTCCTACACTACAACAAGACCAAGTGATGCCTAGGCAATGGGGAAAGAGTCATCCTAATTTCCCTTGAAGGATGAGTTATGCCTTTCAGGTTCAAGTTAGACTTTAAATTTACAAACAATAAAGTTGAGTACAAGGTTATATTACTTGGTATGCTCATTTGAAGTGCCTAGGTGTTACAAATTTAAGAATCTGGGAGATTCATAGCTAGTTATAAACAAGTATCTACAGTCTATTAGACTAAATTTGAGCACCTCCTTTTATAAAAAACTTATATCTATGAGGTTACTAAGAACTTTTATTTCATTTCTATCAAATTGACCCATAGAGAAATCAACTAGCTTTCCAACTCTATGGATGCCTCATCTTCATGTTTCATCCCCCAACTAACGATCCTAAACTTAGATTTTACAGTATTAATCAAGGTGGAGCCTCTTGTAAGTAAGAATCCTAATGACCAAATAGTCACCCATGTAAAACAATATGAGAACCCTCTTATCATTTATCTTGATGATAATGATGAGTCCATCCTCAAATTATAATAAGCTTATAATTACCTACCCTTAATCCATCATAATAGAGTCTTCTTGCTTACCTATTATCCTAACTTAGCCCTTAGAATTGAGTTTCATGAGTCCTAATGACATGTGGAGCATTACCTCTCCTATGATGATGAACACAATGTAATCAACATTAAGATTCAATACTTTGACCTTCCCCTAACTCTTGATGTATGCAAGGAGGTAAATGCATCCCTCATTGAGGAAACTATTGACATTAATATTATAATGGAGAACCCTAGACTCCTTGATCTATGATCTTTTATCTATGAACAAGAGGTGGAAGACCAAAATAAACTCCTCACAAAGCTTTTTAAATCCTTTGTTTTCTCCTATACTTGTTGGATGGTAGAGCTTGAGATTATTAGAATGCCTAGTTTCTAATGGGGGGTGTGGGGGGATTACCCCCCAATATGGTCACCATAGTAAAATAGAAAAAATCATTGTAAAATATTTTAATTTTATAGTAAGTCTAGACCATTAATTATTAGGTCGTAGATCTAATGGTAGAAATTATGTTGGTGCATTTTTTCCCTAATATGTAACCCTCCCTTGATATGAAGGCATTGTAATCATGGTAGTGAATTTTTTGTGAGTGAAGATAAGATTGTAGTGGATATATTTTAGGTTTATCCCTTCATTTATTGGACTGAATAAGAGAAGAATTAGTTTTTTCTATGTGGATGTAGCCCATATTGGGTGAACCATGTTAAAGTTATGTCTCGTATTATGTTTTTTGCATTTTATTTATATTTCTATTTCATTAATATTATTTTATGTTATGTATTCCTAAAAATTATAACATGATAGGAATCAATCCCATTGTAGTTATCCAAAACCTAGTTATATCACCTAACGCAAAACCTATCAAGTAAAAAATCAGACCCATCAAACCTAAGGTTGCGTTGATGGCAAAGGAGGAAGTCATCAAACTCTTAAAAAATAGCTTCATTAAACCTGTTGATTACTCCAAATGGATGTCTATCATCTTAATAGTTATAAAAAATAATGGTAAGATAAAAATATGCATAGACTTTGAGGACATAAACAAGGCATGTCCAAAGGATGATTTCCCTTCCCATATATTGATGCCATTATTGACACTACTATGGGATATGATCTACTATCACTCATGGATGGATTTTTAGGATACATCTAAATTCACATCTCTAATGAGGAGCAAAGTAAAACTTTGTTCACAACACCTTGGGGAACCTTTTGTTATGTTGTAATTCCTTTTAGCCTAAAAACATAGGAGAAACATATCAAAGTGATATGATCCACATCTTCCATGAACTCATCCAAATAATAGTGAAGGTATATATAGATGACTTGCTTATAAAATCAAGGTGATATGAGGACCATTTAGGAATGTTACACATCATCCTCACATGGTTGATCAAATCTAGAGTCACTTTCAATCCATAGAAATGTGTGTTTAGATTCATAGGTATAAAAATGATAGTGTACATCATTTCCCAATGTGGGATTGATATCGATCCCACTAATATCTAACCAATCTTAAAAATGAACCATCCCATAGATGAATATGGCATTAGGACATTTTTAGGAAAGCTAGGATCTATCCATTGATTCATCCCTAACCTTGCCTATGCTATTCATCCCATCAAAAACCTATTCAAAAAGACAATCAACCTAACTTGGATAAGCAATCATCAAGAAGCATTTGAGGTAGTAAAATGTTTGATTATATCTCATCCTATGTTTATGTAACCTAAGCTAGATAATCCTTTGATACCTTATGTAAGAGTGGTTGAGGTATCTATTACATGTGTGTTGGCTTAAAAAGATGATGCCAGTACGGAATGCATGATATATTTCATTAGCCAAACCCTTGTTGATTATGAGACATGAAATAATCAGGTATAAAAGGAATGCTTAGCAATACTATTTATAACCAAGTAACTATAACACTATATGCTCAATCAAGAAACAAAAGTTATTATGATATATCAATCCCTACAGACTTTCCTAACCTAACCAGCTCTCTCTTAGAAGGTTGGTCACTTTATTACTCTCCTAAGTGAGTTTAAATTAACTTATATTAACTAAAAGTCTATTAAAGGACAAATCATCACTGATTGGTAAGTTGATTACCATATAAAGGTTAACAACCTCATTAATACTAATTTACCTAATGAGATGATATGCTATATAGAAAATCCTGCCATCAGTTCCTCTCCTTGGTACATAGACATAATCAATTACTTGGTAGACTGAACCTATCCCTAAGGTGCTGATTCACAATAGAGGAGATGTATTCATATTATCACATCCAAAATGTTATCTTAGACACAGTACTTTATTGCAAGGCTTTTGATAGGCTTTTGATAGCATGTTCCTCTAGTGTGTTGACCAAGAGGAGTAAAAAAATGTCCTCTTCCATTATCACAATGGCATATGTGGTGGACACTTTGGTGGTCATACAACTGCTCAGAAAATTCATAGAATGGGATATTTTTTGCCACTCTAGACCATAATGTTATTGAATATGTACAAAAATTCAAGAAGTTCCAATATTTTTCACATGAGATACATATTCTCACTAGGGAATTATATCCCATTATCATTTCATGGCCCTATTTTATCTGGGGTCTAAATTTAATAGGTAAACTCTCCCCTACTTCTTCCTATGGTCATCACTTCATCATCATAATGACCTAATATTTTTCCAAATGGTCATGAGTGATGCACCTAATGACTATGACTGGATATGTCATTGCAAATTTCATCCTAAACTAGATCCTTTATCATTTCAGATTCCTGGAGGTCATCATTATAGATAATAGGTCCCCTTTAAAAAATCCTAAAGTTCATGAGTAATGTAAAAAATTTAGTATATCACACCACTTGGCCTCCTTATATTATCCAAAGGATAATTCCCAATCCAATTCTACCAACAAAACCTTGAAGTCAATCATGGTCAAAACCATCAAAGACTCTAAATGGGATTGGCATTTGTAGCTCTATTCAACACTCTAGGTTTACAAAACAACTATTAAAATGCCCATGAGAGCAACCCTATAATCACTAGTATTTTGGGCCAAGGACATTTTTCCCTTAGAATTATAAATACCTATCTTTTTCATGTCCCTTTGGGGCCTCTTAAATGAATAATAATATAGAGAGGGGTGTTTGGCTAAGTTGGAGCTCCTAGATTAACATTGGATTACCACTGCAAACATTCACATAGATTATAGTGACCACATGTGTAAGTAATATAAAAAATTTGTTAAAGAGTGCCCAATTAGTCTTAGATACCTTGTCCTTAGGCTCAATAATTTAATTTACAAAAAAGGAGAGGGTCATAAATTTAGACCCAAGTGGTTGGGCCCTTACTTAGTAATAAAATATTTCAACAATGGAGCCTATTGGTTATGCACTTTAGATGGAAAAGAGTTTAATGAGTTTGTAAAATATTTACACATAAAACACTTCTATATCTAATTATTACATATCACCCTATTCTCATTTTCATTACATTTTCATAGGTTTCATATTCACCTACATATCAAATGTGTTGTTTCATGATTATTTAGTTGGTTGGCTCATACAAAATAGAAACTTTTAGAATGTATGATGTAATATCACTCCATTATCATATTAACTTATCACCCTATATAAAGTATTCTCAAAATCATCATGTCACATTGGTCTTTGTCTTAGTTCTTATGATTAGATTACACCTCTTTCCCTTCACCTTCTTGCATAACTTAGAAAAACTATTGGAATACAATGGAGTATTAAAACTTGACTATGATAGAGTCTCCCATTTATGGTGCCTTTGGAAAATAAAGCATTATCATGCCTAAAATAAAATAACTTTACCCACCCATCTTGGTCCTCAGTGGTGATCCATTGCTTATTACTAGTTGCATAGGGATAATGTTTGGGGGTGAAGGCCTTAAAATAGAAAAGTAGATGCTTCTATGAAAATCAAAAGTTTATGCAAATACAAAAGTTAAAATTATATGTTTCTCACCCTTTTTAAAACCTTGATGTCTATCCATCACATCATACTAGTTATATGGGGTTGGTATTGGGGAGATATGCCCTTACTAACCTATATCTATCCTTTGGTGATGATCCCATGTGTCTTTATGGTCACATGAGACTAGGTGTATGAGGTTTCAAAGAGAAGCAAAATATAAATTCAAAATCAATGTCAAATCAAAAAGAGTGTCTAAAAATAAAGTTATTCAAAAGGGGTTGTATATATGTTTATATTTAAATAAAGTAACATTTTCCCATTTACCAGCTCTATCAGTGCAATTTCTCTATAGATGAATCCAATAAAGTCATTTTTTTATAATTTTATCAAGAAGTACATATTCCATTTTTCTTGTAAGTATTAGTTCATCTTCATTTTTCCTATGAAATTTTTATTTATGGTTCATCTCACATTTATCCTATTAACCCCTTTCATCCTTTGCTACAAATTGAAAGCCATATATTGTGTGAACAAATAGATTAGGTAATCACCTGCAAGATAAGCATTAACATAATCATAGTTAAATATATACATCTATCAAATTAATTCCTATAAATACATTCTATTTCCACATATACATAAACATTTTCCCATAGTAGCATATCAAAAATGAAGAAATACACATAAACATACATCGTCACATATCTAGTCCTCTAGAGTGCATAAAATGAGAAATTGATATGAAAATAAAGAATCACATCACATAATGATCAATGAGAGATATGCCAAAACATCCATACATATATCAAGTAAGATGTCAATTTTAGATAATAATTTTTTTTTATATAATCACATCCATAGAGGGTCAATATTCCTTAAGGCATATAAAAAAGAACCAACATCTACAATGGTATATAAAAAAATATTCAACAAGTCTCAAAAGCCTATCCTCCTCCTCTAGGAAGGAGATACGGTAGAAGAATTTATAGGGATATAGCTTTGATGATGTTTACTATTCATGCCTCCCTCTGATGCTTCTTCATTTTTTATAGGTCAGTGTCTAGGAGGATGGCTTCTACCCTAGCCTCCCTCTGATGGAATCCACCCTATCCTATGACTATAGGCTTTATCACCTCCTCCTCTCACCATGGTGTCCACCATGGCCTCTTCTCTACTCACCCTATCTAGTAGAGTCTTGTTATATATACTCAACACTATCATCTTCTCCAAGGCATGGTACATTAGGGTAAAAACATCCATGACACCCAATCCCTACAAGAAGCCTAGGATCTACCAATAGTTGGTCTAATGTCTGACTAGTGCTCAACTAAAATAGATTTATCAAGGTATCCCTGATTCTCCTCCTTTAAGTACCCATAGTATTTATAATCACATAGTATAGTGTATAAATTAGATCCAACTGACATGATAAAATTTTACACATGAAAAATCAGCTATGTAACTAGAAGAAAACAAAATATAATCTATAATCACAAATAAAAAATTAACAATTTACCTGGATCTCCCTCCCATCACTCAAGATGAAATTCATCATTTTTATCCTCCTCTTTATATATATATATATATATATATATATATATATATATATATATATATATATATATATATATATGTCCTCTTCTAACTTATCATGTGTTAGGGCCTCTCCTTCTTTATCTCTTAGATTTAATTATTGCTACTATGCAGGGCCCTGTGGTGGTGGTGGTGATGGCAGTGGTGGAGGTGGACCCATATGTTACTACTATCCAAATCTAACCTATCCTCCTCCTCCTATGAATGATTGAAAGGCTAGTTAGGTGATAGAAACCCCTCTGATAAGTGGGTGCCATGCCATTCACCCTAGCCTCAGGATCTTACCTCAGGTCCCCTATACATAACTCCAAGGATGGGGAGGTTACCCACATAAGACATACTAAACTATTGAAGAACTTGATCCATGGGGTGTGCTTTTATTTTTAGTAGCCTATCTCAAACTTGGGTGGCTCTAATGGCTACTGCAAGATAGAATCCCTCATTGGCCTATTACCTAGCCATGTCCTAGTAAGGAAAGGTAATTAAGTATACCCACATTAAAAACTCCATGGTATAGGTCAATGCATGAAAGGGTGCCAAATTTGATGGCCCTAATGTCCTCATATGCCCCAATCAGCACACCCCTCTGGTAGAGGATCATCCTATCATAGAACCAACCCATAATTATCATTAGGTGGATAATTAAAAGGGATACTAGGTGAGACACTTGATATAAATATTTATAGGTCCATGCTAGAATCTTTTAGCTATAGGCATAAAAAACCCATCTCTCCTCTATGCATCATATGATCAGTGACCAACTGCACAAAATCCTATCTTTGCCCTTATCTCCCACTAATTAGGAGGAAAGGATGTTGATGATGGCCTTCCTTAGATTAGGGATCGTTGATCACTCAACCTAATAAAGTGTCACTCCACACTTCACAAACACATTAGGTGTGTTATGGTATCCAAAATGATTTTCCCAACTATAGGCCTCACAATGGCTATCAACATTGTAGATAGACACTAGTTAGTCAATCATAGAAAGACCTATAATCTGATACACATATATGAGAGTGATCATACACTCTCTTGAGCCTTAAGGGAACACAAAAGTGTTCTATTTAGGGTCCCAATAATTCAATATGTTGTACAATAGCTAGATAAAAGATGGGGTGATCCTTACCCATGTTATATGAAGTATCCGCACTCAGTTGAATAAGGCCAAATCATCAGCTATTAGAAGTGCTAAGACATGAGGGATCCACTCCTACTCCTGAACTCTACTCTATAGAATATAGGCCCATATAATAATCAAGGAAACCTTAATTTAGTTAGATAAATGAGATTCACCTTTCAGACAAGTAAAAAATCTTCATATTCTCTAAACATACAAGCTTTCCTCGGCTTATAGGTGATGGTTATGAAGCTTCCCTATGATGGTTTCAAAACCACCTTGAGTCAGCGATGTAACTAACCAAGGTAGTTGTGTAACCACCTTAAGATAGTGATATCATAACCACCTTATGATGGTTACATCTCCATTATGCTGGTTATGGAACTTATACCCTATATAGGGCATCAAATTTGTAGCCTAAGTGATAGTTTTGTTAGCTTCCCATGGACTCCCCAAACTCACTCCCCACCCCAAAAAATATTCAAATCAGCCCAAAACTCAAAAAATTCCATAAATACCAAATCTATCCCCAAATAATGATTACAAAACAAAAAAAATTCAAATTTGTTGGATTTTAACTAAATTTTGATCAAATTTTCAAATTTGGGGAAAAAAAGAAAAAGTTAACAAAAATTGACCTAGTTGTGATCGACCATGCCTCCCACTAGTATGTTCACCATCCTCTTATCACCCTCATTCTATTGATTTCTTCTATGCTCAAAATGGTCACTGGCTATCTAGAGCTTAGAAATATCTCTCAAGGTAAATTACACAAATGAAATGTTTTGGTCATGTTTTTGAATATATTAAGTCCCAAACTAGCCATTTTAATTTAAAAATTGTCCATTTTTATCCTGATATTTTATTTATTGTTTTTTCTCACATGTATAAGTCATATTTCCAAGATCTTGTAACTAGTGCTTTTATCACTAACATTTTAACAATCTTATTTGTTTTCTTGTAGTAAATTTTATGGTTTTGTAGGTACACATGGCTTAGCACCAAGTTCAATCCCCTAACGAGATGGTCTAGGTAGTATGATATTCCTTGCATGTATGGTATTTATTCTCTACATGTTTAGGTTACATAGTCTATTTGTTTTGCTTTTATTTAAAATCACACTTGAATCTCATCTTTTATTTTTAGGTTACATAGAGTCTTGACAGACTTCACTCCTCTATTTGGGTAAGTAAAGTAAGTCTTTATAACCTCTCATTTCCTTTCCATACACCTTATTGGGGATTACACCTTGAAAACTCATGAAAAGGCACCCTCTCAAGGGGAAAATATACATTCACCCAAAAATTACACATTTTGACACTTTAAATACAAATCTGATGATGATGTAATGACCTTTTGTTTCATGCTCCATACAGAACTCTCTAGCTCTAATACTTCACTATACGTTCATATTCCTCCCTTGACCCCTTTTGGTCCCCTTGGTTCTAAATTTCCTAGATATTTTCACCTTGTTTCAAAAATTGACCATATATGATAGAACTACCACTCCTATTGATGAAATTGCCTTTCTATGTTACAAAACCACCCCTTATTTTATGAAACTACCACAATGGTTATGTAAACTAGGTAGTGGTTTTGATGATAAGAGGTGGTTTTGTATTAATTAATGGTGGTTTTGTAATGGTTAGTGTTGGTTTGGTAACCTTAATTTTTAGTTCTACAACCACCCCTGCATAAGGCAATAGTTCTATCATAGTTGAAATGCCTCCAAAATTAGCTCTTGTTACTTTAGTTTTCACACATTTTTCATAATTAGCATCATGTTTCTTATTTTTATCACTTTGTGTTCTCCTCCAATTAGGCCTAGCTCACTCCCTCTTTTATTTATAATATTATTTAGTTCCTCTTAAGTTTAACTCACTGTCACACTTAGTTGAAGTCCTCCATGCAAGATCTCAACTTTTCCTATAAGAAGGCCAATTTTGGCCTGATTTCAGATCCAAAAATTACCATTATAAGTAGTGATTGAGAAGCTTTTGCAGCCATATCATTACTATAATTGTTATAATATTTATATATATATATTTTTTTGAGTCAACTACATAGTTTAAAGTGAAGAAGTATTCTTGGTGAAATCAACTTAGACTTTTCAAGCTAAGACATTAGCCTTCCTCAATTCAACTTATATCTATTTTTGGATTGTATCCCCTCTTTTCCCATCTTGTTTCATAGTTTGTGCATGCTCTAGCTAGAGAGTTCCCAAAATTTATACAAGAGCATATGGAACTATCATACTGATGATTCTTCTATCAACACACCACATGAACTTAAGCTAATTTAAGTCAAAATCAGGTTAGAATTCTCTTGATTTCTAATATATTTTTTATTAGATTAGATTTAGTGTCATTTTTTTTTGTTAGTTTAGTTTTCCAAAATCAAAAAAAAAATCAAATTTGATATTGAAATAGATCTACCCCTTTTCATTTGTCTTCTCTACAAAAATATAATTGGTTTTGATTTATGTTTGCATCTCAATAGATTAGTTTCCTTCCTAATTAGTAATACATTTTGTCAATAATCATAGAAAATATATTAACAAGTCTTTAAATTATTTACATCCAAGACAACCTTTCCCTTTCAATATCTAAATGAGTTTTTTGCACTCTAAACAATCACCTATTCAAACATAAAAACATAGACAACCATAGGTGCATACATAAAGGTAGTAGATTACTGATCTTATTTGTCTTTGAAGGATTAAAATAACTATCATTTTCCTCTTCCAAAATTAAAAAAATGAGAACTTTCATCTCTTTTTTTCATCTTATAAATCCATTAAAAATAAAATGGTTTTTTTTGTAATAAGTTAGAAAGGTTGAAAAGTTAGTTTTGTTTGTTTGTGGACAACAAAATCCATATAAAATGTCTTATTGCTACTAATTTAAATAATATCTCTTCTCATATCCCTTACATGCATAGAATAAATTTATATATTTATTTCAATCCCTACAAAATAATCAAAACAAATAAAAAACATCTCATCTAGTTTACATACAAGTAGAGTTAATAAAAATTAGCATCTTGCATAATAACATAGGTTCCTTCTCTTCTTATTTGCATATATTAAAAACATTGAAAAGGATAAAAAAATTTTTTCATTTAATTTACTTTTATATTTTTTATTATTTTAATTTCAGCACTTCATTTTCAACAAACAAGCATTTACTTCTATAAAACCAAGAAAAATTAAAAAACAAGAAAAAAAACAAAAATAGTCTCAAAAGCCTTACTAACACATTGAAGCCTTATCAAAAGCCTTGATAATCTATGTAAGCAAAAAAATCCTACATAAGCCTTGTCCATATGCACAAGCACCATATATCAAGCCTTACTTCAACATTCCAACAAACATACTTTAGAATCAAATGCCTGAACAAACTCATATGCTTTTCCCTAGATTTTGCCTGGTCTTATTTGGATGAGCCTCCTTGAGACACTAGATCTTGTTTAGCATGGTCTATTACCTAGATTTAGATAACCTAATCCCACCATAATTACATAATATGATATTAAAATTGAGTTGATACATGAGGTTTTTTTATCCACTCTCATTCCTCACCTCATCATAGATTCTTTAATTGCACTAGAAGAGAAAGAATGTATCCTTGATACACATATCATTATCCTCTCTCAAAATAAAGGATGTCAACACAATGTTATCTAGGCTTAGTTTTTCAACCATGCCTCCTTTTTCTCCTTAGGTATATCCTCATCTTATATCATTTACATTTAATGTATGACATTGACTGAGCAGATTCAACCCAATAGAGCAGACCTTTTCCCACGAGTCATCTAACTTGATCTCCCTCATTTCACTAAAACTATTATTAACTAATAAACTTTCCTTCTTGTGATATCAAAGACCAAATTACCTTGTAGCTCCATTTATGCATATCTTGATTTCTTAATGAGCATCGAGACACTACTGAGGTCATTTAATTCCATCACAAGAATCCATTGCCACCACCTATCCCAAATCTTATTCTATCAAACAATCAACCAGACCCCTATCCCATCCATTACATCAGTTACTTTGGATATACCTTAGGGACTCAAGTGCATATTTTAGTGTGTGCTAATTTACATGCATATACATCCCTAATATTACTATAATTTTAGTTTAGTCTACCAAGATTCCATCACTACATATGATGTGATGCATAATGACATTGAAAGGTGTGAAAAATAATCAATTATTCAAATTTAATGCAATGCATATGGATTGACACCATTATAGAATTAAAATTAGCTTCAATAGATTCTCTTTAAATAAAGAGAAGACAACCCAATCATCCAAATTAACTTCAAAAAATTCATGAATGAAATCTTTAAATGTAGCTACCACAGCCCTAAAGAAAACTACTAGAGCATTCTTAAGACCAAAGGGAATTGCCTTATATGAGAATGACCCCCATTAAATTTCAAATATTTTATTATATTTATCTTATTTTGTGATAGGTATTTGATGGTATCCATTGAATAAATATATGAATGAGAACACCTCATGACTTGTAACTATTTCAAGAACCTCATCTATAAATGGTATTATAAATAGATCATTAATGTAGGCATAATTTAGTATGAAATATTCCCCATAGAATTGAATCTCACCAAAATTATTTGGATACATAAAAATGGGACTAACCCAATTGGCCTTTTCACTTGGATAGACGATCCTTGCTTATTGAATGCATCCAACTCAACCTTCATATTCATGCTGGGATTTAATATGTATGGGTGATTTTTAATGGGTCTATCAAACTCTTTAAATTCAATGTGAATCTCCCATAATGATGTATCTACACCTTTAATTTATATGAACTTGGTTGAAAAGATATCTTGATAATATTTTAGCAATTTCAATACCTCTAAAATCTCATTCTACACCCAATAGTCTCCCATAATTGTAAGTTTAGGCACATACTTTGTTCTAATATTTTATTCAATCTTATTTAGTGGTTCTTGATATACTTTATTACATCCATTAGGTATATAATCTCATAGAGAACATTCCCCTTCCTATTTTAGAATGTTTACATTGCACAATATTTCCTTTTTAACTTGTTCTATGCTTTGGAAATTTATTGCTTCAACTTCTCACTATGGTTTGAAGAAGCCTTCTAAATCCAGATCTCCATCATTATCAATAGATTCTATTATCTTGTCTATAATTATATTATAAGGTTTAATAATATATTGATCTTATTTAGTAGGATTTTAACTATGATAATAGATTCAAATCTTGATCTAATTTTTGATGTGATGATGAATCTATTGTAGCTCCCAAATATTCTACTTAGTCATAACATAGAATAGTTTTTTATTTTTTCAATACATTATACACCATTGGATTGTCATCTTCCAACATAAAAGTTTGAATACATTATTTTATAATTGATCCCAATGTTTAGTATCCCTTATATTCTCTTGATGAATATACTAGGTAGTTGGAAGTAGAGCTAGTGTGCGGCTGAAAATGTGCACCCAATATCTTGGCTCAACTCCAAGCAAAGACCATATATATACACATTTATGAATATTTAGCTCAGGACATTGACCTTCTTGACATAATTCCCACTTTTTTCTCACAGTGAATAGTAACTAAAATCATGCTCATAAAAAATCACATACTTCATCCCACTGTAACTCTTATTACTCTATGAGCTACCAACCAAGTCACAATAGTTACATTCAAAGCATAGATGAGTGTGTTACCTCTTTGATCTACATCTAGTATATGGTGCTCCAACCTAAATATAAATGGATTGAGATCTGCTATCACAAAATATTATGGTAATTAAAATTTTTTGGTGAACACCATGCATAGAGGCCATATCTCATGATCTCCCCTAGATCAATTCAACATATTGGTGTCTGAATCACCACTTATTGATGATGTTTATTCCCAAGGTGAGACATCTTATGGATTAGGTTTTTTATAATCTATTACTATTTCACTTATAATATATAATAAATATACCTCTAACTTAGTTGGAAATCACACAAACAGAAAGGTACATCCTTAAATTTTAAATTGGAGTGATGGATATTTTTTATCATTAGCTTACAAACCTATTTCTTTATTGTTTGGGTTTGTATGTTTTGCTCAAATTGTGGTTTCAAAAATTGGCATTCGGTATCTCACCAAGCATTATTCTTTGTATCTATGTTGACTTTGAACCAACTATTATCACCATAGGCATAAGGTGACTTTGGTTCCTTTGGAATAATATATGGATTCTAATCAAATTTATTTAATGGTATAACAACTATATTTTCTCTTTGATGAGCCTCTAATTGATTATTCACTATATCGATAGTCATTTGACCATCATAAGCCCATTTCTTACCAATCACAACAAGATAATGAGTCTCATCTATTTTCATGTCAATGACCTCAAAATATTTGAGAAAAATCATCTTGACAACTCTAATCTCCACATCTTTGAGGTAACCAATTAGTTCTACCCTCCCATAGTATGCAAGACCAAGAGTGACATAAATTTAGCTCAAGTGTGGCCTACCAATATCCTCCTAAGTAGATCTAGGAATCAAAATAACAATACTTCCAAAATTAAATACTACATTAGGAATTTCATATCCTATGAGCTTAATGTTCATTCATGAGTCAACATCCCATAGTTTTTTAGTTTTGACATACTAGACCACCTGGTTAGTATATTTTTTCCCTTGTTGTGCACACTTTAGAGGATTACGCAAGAGATTTTTAATATTTTGGGATATATCTTCATCTCATAGAGTGATGAGTAGTTTCAACAAATCTATCAGTGCAGTCACAACACCTTCTTACCTCATAATCTTCATAATTTTCCCATACATTTATGCATCAATGGTTGTGACATATCCTTCCAACATACTCTACTATTGTATGTCCTGAAGGACATGTGCAACTTGATAAATCAAGATCTTATCTATTGTAAGATCAAGATATTTGTCTTGCTGCACCTTCCTTATTTCATGTTCCCATGACATTTATAATGGAGATAGTCATTTATTTATGTGTTGTTATCTATTAATTACTTGCATAAATGCATTTTTTGTAGGCTACACATTTATCATATTCACATTACACACTAGATTCTATTTCCTTCGATTCTCTAATACTAGACAATGTTTAGTTTAATGTTGTCCTTAAAATATATAATACATGTAATATGTCTATCTCTAAAGATTAGTGGGGTAATTTATTGAAAAATGATTAAAATCACCACACAAATAACATTAAATGGGTTAGTGATCTTGTTGGTTATCATTATTATGACTCCTTGATATCCACCTTGGTTTCTCCTCTACATCCTCATTTATTTTTTTGAAATCCCAAACCATGTGACTACTTCTTATTGAATCATCCTTGTTGCATTTATTGCACAATGTATCTACCATACTGATGTTGAGGTGATATTGGATCCCAATTTGATTATTAATATTAAGGACTGACATTGTTCCATTAGGATTGATACTAATATTATAGAGATGATGGTGTCCATCTAGCCAGACCTTGGGGTTGATATTGATGTTTAGGTTATGAAGGCATTCATCTAGGACTACCTTTTTTTTCACTAGTCATTTCTATCTCTGAGCCTAGAATTCTTTGCTTCATAGTGGTTAATTGTTGTGTTATGAGTATAAATACATTTTAGTGATACATTCCTTTAGTTCCTATAAAGATTGATATCTATTTTCATCATGGTTGGTTGATTTAGAAAAATATAGTAAAAACTCTAATATTTTTTATTGTACTATTGTAATAGATGACAATTTGAGGTTTTGTACCCTATTACTCTATAGATTTCATAGAAATTTGTCTTGAGCTTATGTAAATCATTCCTATGATGCCCTTCTCAACCAAACTCTATACACCATAAGTCTAGTTTATATATATCATTTTTATGCATCTCATTCATCCTTTTGATAAAATCATATATTTTCACCTCAACTTTGGAGGTAGCTACTTGAGCATCTCCATAGTCCTCAATTTATTCTATCATAGGGTGGTTATTCAAGCATCAACCTTAGTCAATAATTGGGACCACACAATGGAAAATCTAATTCTAGATCACAACACTTCTAAAAACAAGGTAGCTTTGTACTTATCCTCCATGATAAATTCAATCTTATTCATCACTTCTAAAAATATATGATCATAGTCCCATATGGAATCTCCACTTCACTATTGTATCTCCTTTAGATCTTGAATAGTCTAACTTGAGAACTTTTCATTTTAAATTATATAATTAGCTAACCTTTAAATTTTTGAATATATAATTCATTAACATATATTTTTAAAATGAATTCCAAATCTTGACATGCTAAATATCCTATGAGCTTGAGGTTCCTTACATCATTAAACGTTATTCCCTTAACCTTCCATTTCATGTCACTAGTTAACAAATACTACTCAATATCTATATAATCATAATATTATGTCATTTTAATAAAAATGCCTAGATTAAATTTCATATTTGGCATACTTGTAATTTTTATTACCATATTTTATGCACTAATGACTGTGACCATAGGATTTTATGAACTAGTTTTTATAAGTGTCTTAAAACTAGTCTCAAAATCAAATCTAACCTCTTCTAGCCTCTTATTATCTATGGAATTATTAGTCTCTACACTAAGTTTACCAAATTTATTTATAAATGACTCAAACCAATTTTTATTCATCCCTTCCTTTATACTTGGTGTTTTTACTAATGATAAATTGGGTTGGGGGGATGCATACTCAAGAAATGAATGATCTATGTCCTTAATTTATTCTATCTATGATCTTGAACATATGATACTTATGTGATTTTTCATAATATATTCTAAAATATATATTTTTCACTAATTTAAATAATATTTTACTCTTATTTGTGATCTACTCCTACCTTTTAACTGCTTCACTTTTATCCTTCTTTCCTCTTCACTCTGCTCCATATCCTCATTATTCTCAACTCTTTCTTTTTCCTCTTTAATCCCTTATCTTTCCTACTCTATATATTGTCTACCTTATATGCCTCTCCCTGAGCTCCCCTTTCTTCAACATCATCTACCTTATACCTAATCCTACTCATAGTTAAGTCTAGATTATTCATTTTTTTCATATTCTTTGTTGTCACAGTTCTCTTTCCAATCCTAGAATCTTCTTCTCACTATGTCTATTTTCATCCTCCATAATCTAAGTTTAGGTTCAAGTTCCTCTATTCATATCTACATCATTCATTCCTACATCATAAGCATCCCCATAACACCTGAAGCAACTAATCCATGTTGGCAAGAGTAGGCACCATGACCTTTTCCAAAACCAACATATTAATAAAAGTACCTAGTCATTAAAAAAAAATTCCATATATTCCTTTGAAAAATAATTATTGCATAGATTCAAAATCCAAAGAGCCTCATATAACAAATTTGGTGATATATCCATCAATGGTAGTATTGGTCCAATAATATACTACATGGGTCTAATCAATATCTAGATTTTTTAGGCTTTCTATCTTTTTTTGTCTAGGTTATGAATTTTGTCCTTCTTGGTTGAAAATAATAATACTCTAATCTAGATAACCACATAGTTAATAGCTTAGGTAGTTTTCACTAGAATATTTCATATATTTCTAAGTATATATGCTCTTGCATAATTTCTTTCATAGTATTCCCTATTCTTCTCACTTCCTCTTCTAAATTTTTTTAATTCTTTCATTGAGCCATATTTGTATATCTATTTGCTCTATCAACCATACCCACATGTTTTAACAAAAATTTCCATGCTCACCACACCATTATTACCAGAGGTTAATGGAAAACCCTTCATAACATGTTATAATAGGGATAAATTACGTATGAAGTAACAAAAATAATCACTTGATATAATTTCAAACTAAATATATTCATTAATAAACAAAATAAATAGATACACAAATAAACACTTGCTTATTAGAATCTAAAAAATTAGTATAAACTCATATGATTAACAAATTAAAGTAAACAGAGTATTCACTTCACATATAAAAATGATTAAATATACATAAGAAAACCATTTAAAAATAATATGCATTCATATCTATCACATAAAAACCATATCCAAATACAATTGAGCACTATATATAGAGTTTTACAAAGTATTGTCTTTGCATATTTTAGTCTTTTGTTATGCCCAAAAGGAGTGACTCTTCATATTCAAATTTTTATTAATATGATTACAAAGGCCAAATACATATAAAATTATTACACAAAATAAAAAATAGTGTAAGTCACACACATGTCCATCAGATATACTTTGAGATTTTGATAGCCCTGTTCTACACTCAACATTTTGAAATATTTGAAAATAAAGAGAGCAATGAAGGAGTAAATATGTGTGTAGATGAAACCATGTTGTCTCTTGATAATTTAACTTGGTAAGTATGATTCATTATGAAGCATTAGAGATATGAGAGGTCAAAACATGAACCTTGGATAATTGAAGATGAAGATCAAAATGTATTATTATTCAAATCTAGTGTAAGGATGAGTTTTTACATGGCCATAGAGATAACTAAATCTCAATCGCATAACTCAAGTGTGAATATGTAATTTGGTGAGGGTGAGTGATTTAATTAAATCATCTTATAAATATGGTGAGATTCGATAATTTAATTAATCTAACATATAAATATGGTGAGATTGGATTATTTAATCACTCTAACATATAAATATGGATAGTTTTAATGATTTAATCACTTTAACCTATAAAATGAACCAACTTTTATAGCAAAAAATTCTTGATAATAATACATCCTAGTGTAATCGGCACATCCTAGTGAATAGTGTAATTTATAAATTTATAAATTTTTGGTGAAATAAAATGGAATATTCACCAATAACATGTCTTATATAGAGTATATGTGTCATAACTATGGAAAAAAATATATTTCAAATCTATTAAAAATTAGTCAAATGTATAAGTTTTTGACCCAAGTGTATATCTAAATCATGAAACTAGAGATTGTGCAAGTGTGGAGGTCATGTATTTGTGACATGCCCCAATTAAAATATAGAGATAATGAGAATTGGATAATTTTAGAGTTCATGTGTGGAGATACGAAGAAATAAAATGACATACCCCTCTAAAAAATGAAAACTATGAAAAAATGTGTAGGTCATGATTCTATGACATGCCCCCACTGATATTTCCTCCCTTTTGAGGTGAGGGAGATAAAATATGGTAGGCACATTACCTTAAAAGGATAAGGTATATGTATAATATGTGTATTATTTTTTTATCATTTAGGAGTAACATGTCTAAGTAGATATATCAATGAAGTTCATAGTATGTGATCACATCAAGTCCTAATATGCATGATATGGATCATAGAAATTTTTAGAGAATAATAATATAAGCTAAAAAAAATAAATCACACACAAGATCACTTGATGTAATGTAAAATAATGGATAAAAGAGACATTATGTAAGGGTCATGTTCAAATTCCACATAATAGAAAAGAATGACATATTCAAATGTCCAATCAATATATAATGGCACAGGGGATAACAAGCAAGGAACATATTTAAATGTTTCAAAAGAAATATAATAAAATCAAGAAGTGAAAAATATATTTAGCATAAGTAACCAACATAGGCATATCATAGTAGTCCCTACATATATGTGTCAGCAAAAATTATTATGTAACATAGCATATCAAGTAAACTATGAAAGATGCGATTATGGATATAGATATGTGTAAGCATTAGTATATAAGATCAAACATGATAATTTATAAGTGATAATAAAGTATATTCAATTTATATCAGTCATGATCAAATAATTATATGCCCACAATATATTATATGACATAGGTAGAGGAGAGGTCCAACATCTATAAGTGCATATATCATGTGTTTGGGTATGACTATATCAAACTCAAAGATGTGTGAAACATGTGTATATATAAAATAAATGATATGTTATCTACTAACATAAATCAAACAACATAGATTCCATGGAGATAATAAAACATGGGAATGCTTAATATTTTTATATTTTTGAATTATTTGATTGTTTTTGTATTTTATTGAATATTTGATTTTTTTAGAAAAATAGTATGATTAGAAAATAAGATATGCACAAAAGAAAAGTGTTGATATGAGATAAGTAAATAATAAACAATATGACTCTATGAATTCCCTATATCATGTGTTTCATATTCATATGTTGTGTAATTAGTATCATCATGATCATACCAATCATTTTTATTATTCGGATCATAATCATTAATGTAATAATGAGTATAGGAAATATGCAATTTCTCAAGTTGTTCTTGAACTTGTGATATATGATTTTGAAAATCTGTGTATGAAAAATTCATCACACCATAGATTTTAATTTCCTTGAATTTTTTTGAGAATGTTCATCATTGTCAAAATGTTACAACTCAGTATGGACTAGAGAAAATTCATGTATCTTTTCTTGAACACTAGGAAATGATGTAATTTATGACTCAAATTATTTTATTTTTATTAAGTGTAAATTATTTTGAGATAGAGATATAAACTAGAAGTGAAGGTGTTGATAGGCCCCAAAACTTGATATAAAGGAGAAGAAAATATATTACCATGAATTCTCTCAAGAAACACCTCTACTAGTGGTAAGCATGAAACAAATAGAGGAATCTACAAATATCCATTTAAATGCAACCTTAATTTGTTTTTATAGGGTCCCACAAACCTACACAAGTAGTCATGGCATACCAAGCCAATATTTATAATAATATTATATGTACTAAAACCAAATAAACTAAATCAAAAATCAAATATAGCCATGTATGTAATCCCTCACAATAAAACAACAACTGAACCAAAATAATGAAATAACAAAAACATAGCAGCAAGGAATATTGAGGGTTTTGAATGGATCCTTAAACCAATAATGGGATATAGGAATTGAAAAAATACTTCTAAGATCATCCTCAAAAGTGTTTTAATAGGATTAATCCAACCTAAATGAAACATGCTTCCCATCAAATTTGGTCATCTTGAATAAAGAACAATAGTAATAGATCTATAAAATTGTGAGAAAAACATGTATTTTTCTTGATAAACATCATCCATATTGAAATGGAAACCAAACTAAGGGTTTTGACAAAATCTAAATTGGGCCCCCCTAACTAGTAACCACATAAATGAAACTAGGGTCTTGAAAAGTTCTGGGTTGAATCCCCCAACAAATAATAATGAAAAATAAGATCTAGAAAACAAGGCCACCCATACCCTTATAGATCATATATATGATCCAATAAAGCTAAAAATTGAAATAACTCACTAAATAAAAAACTTTTTATATGACATGTACCGAGAATAAAAAACTTTTAAATCCTTCAAATCCAAGATGAAATAGTGGCCAAACCTATATCTCCTTTGAATCATGGACCATAGCATGTCAAAAATACAAATGAGATGACTTCCTCAAAGCTTAGAAACTAAACAAGTTAGATAACAATATCAAGGAGTTAACATGAATGAAGAACTCACTTCAAGTGAGTCATAATCCATGATGTAATGCTAAAAGATAGAAGTATGGACGAAAGTACCATCCAAAAGGACTATACCTCTCTCTAGGCTCACACAAACAACCAAAATAATATATCTAGAATAGAAACATCCCTTTTAGTCCAAAAGATATAAATGGAGTGAAAATATTCTTAATTGGACTTCCCATATAATTGTAGACCACCAAACTTGGTACAAGTTGCATGGATCAAAACCAAGATGCAAAATTGAATAAAAACCAAAATAAACTTTAATAAAAGCACAAACAAAATCCTTGTAGAGAGTGAGACATAAAATATTAATGATTCAATCTAAAATCTAAGATAAATCCTCAAAACCTATATTAAACTGAACCAAACACCAACCCATAACTCCCATGGATTGAAAAGGTGATAGATAATTTCAAATCATCAAGAGTGGGAATGACTGGAGGCCACATTGAAAGCATATATTTTTTAGTATTTCCCTTAATTTTTTCCCTTTATGCATGAAATAGATATGATATTTGGATCCTTAGAAACCATAATTGTATCATTTGATTTTGTAGACATGTATTACTTTGAAAATTCTTTTGTTAAAAACCCTTTTTTTAGAATGCTTGTTTGTTTAACTTGAATTTAATTTTACATCTTCTATTTTTGATATTTTTGTAACATTACCTTTTGAATCTTTTTTACTCTATCTATTATATTTAAAAGTGTTTTTGATATAATTATCTTTTAGTACACATACTTGTTGTTTTTGAACTTGTGTTTTAAGAGAGATACTCATAATGTGAGTGGGTTTCTTGACTAGTATATCAATGATATGATCACCACTATCATTTATCTTTTATATTTTTTTCTTCATGACAAAAATCAATCTATATGATTCCCATGCATTCTATCATATTCACATAATATTTTTTATCTCCTTATAGGATGTAGAGGAGGTAATTGAATAAATTTGTTTTGAAGCATTTCTATTAGGATTTCACTTGGACTCTTATTAGTATTTTTTTCACTTTTTGAATCACTTGTTTTATATTTATTATATTGTAGATTTTCATTTGGATATGAAACCTTGTGGAGTAAAACATTGCTATATGAAGATGCAAACATATGATTAACACTAACATGTTTTGGATTCTATAAGTATGTAATCTAATTTTTCAATGATGTGATATTTTCACTAATATATTGAATTTAGTTTTGTAACTCTTCTATTAACTTACTCATAGTAGTTTTTTGATCTTTTAAGGATTCAAAAGTATAATCCCTAGGTGCTTCATATTGAATATGTATACATAGACCATCTAGAGGAGATTTGGGATGGGTTTGAGAAATAATAAGTACTATAGGATGGGACATCTTACCCATTGGAGTAATGATAACATGGACCTAGTTACAGAGAAAGTAGCTATCACCCTCCTTAGGGTTAGGAAGAGAAAGAGGTTCATTTTTATCCATTTTAAATTTTATAAATACTGAGATGAGAACATTATAAGAGGGACATACAAATGATAGTGAATAATTCAACATGATAGGAAAATCATAACTAAATAATTACTACATTATGAAACCCTAGAGCAAGCTACGATTGCATAAGAAGTCTCAAAGGTCAGCTTCACCAAATGTTTAACCCTAAATTTAGATATGTGGGGATAGACTTAAGTATATATAAATGGTTCAAACACAAGTGTAATAAATTAATCTATAGTAAATAAATTAACTAAAAACTCATATAAATGAATATTATGAACTATAATATTGAGATATGCTAACTATATAAATTAATGAATTCAAAAGATAATAAATTGATTGTAAAACCAAAGAGAAATGATAATTAATTGGTTTACTATGAAAAAGTATATCTAGAATAAAAATAGGTGGAAAGTATTTAGAATCAATATTATGTATTAGTTTTTAGATTATAGAAGTTTTACTTATGTATTCATGGATACTATTGTTAGATTTGGACACTACCTTCAATGCTTGTGTCTAACTATTATGCAGGTGTCTAATAAAAAATAATGATTGTATCTCAATGTGATTAACTTCATTTTTATAGGATTTATATCACCTTTCTACTAATTTTTTTGGCTCTAAGGTATAGGGTCTCACTCTTTTATAATTGATCAAACCCTAGCTCTTCACCCTTAGAATGAGTTTTATAAAAATGGTTTAGTGGGCTCATCATGTTGAATCAACCTTAATGACCCATATATAACTATGCACTATGTACATATATAATACTCTAAGGAGGGCCTCAGACTTATGTAGTTGTCCCCTATGTGTGAATGTGTGTGTGCATAAGGGTGAAATATACTATATGAAGATACATGTAAGGATCTAGCTTGTAATTTGATAATTATCACTTTTGGGATATTATTTTAATCCTTCAAACCTTTTATATGACTTCTCTTGTGACTGATAAATAAATAGGGATGAATAAAGTAGTATAATTCAATTGTGCAATTGATTGAATTAGCCTTAGTAGGTTTTTTCTTGGTATTTTCTATATGAGTAATGAGAAGGCTTAGACTTATAATTATACCACACATTTTGAAAATATGTCATGGTAGGGTTATACCAAACATTTTGAAAATATGTCACGGTAGGGTTTAATAAGACAAATATTCCAACCTATAGGTTTCAAAACATTTTCAATATGGATTACTTTTGGCAACTAGATAATAGATAAGGATTTGGACACTACTCTCTATGGTAGTGTCCTATATGGCTAGTAGTGTCCAAAAGGCTAGAAAACTAATATGGATCTAAAAATGATAATGAAGTATTTTTATAAGGTTTTAATCTTTCTATGTAGTGCATGAGATGTAGGTAATCATAATGATATGGACCAGACTAAGAGATAAGTATTTAGCCATAGTAAGATGACAATGTGAGCCTTTCAACAATAAGGGGTCTAAAAATGAATGTTAGAGCCCTGATTGATATTTTTGAAATGTATAAGATTGAGTTGATATAAATATTTAGTTTTAATATCTATAATAAAAATATTTACCAATTTAAAATTCTAAGGGGAAACATGGTTGCATCAACACATATGTTTACTCTTTCATTGCCCTCTTTATTTTCAAGCATTTCAATTATTTCAAATTTCAAATTATATGTAATGATTTGTACTATAACATGTTATTGGTTACAGGTCATACACCAACAAAAAATTCAAAGTGGTTTCAATCAAAGGCAAGGTATGTTGCACATACCCAGGTGCACATTTATTTTCTTTAACCTATCAATTTCATACTTATGAATTAATTGATTAAAGGGGAGGGAATTTAGATAATAAAACCAAATATTTATAGCATATTATTCTTGTACATTTGATAAATACCAATAAGGGCTCTACCCTTAAATTATGGACCTTCTCACTACTAAAAGGCTCACATTCATTATCTCATTGTACATAATTTATTATCTTATGTTTTGACCCTTATCATTTTGATGACTTAAATATCTTATACTATAAAAAAAATATCAAACCTAACATATGTACTTCACTATCATTTTATGTCCTCAACTATTTTATACCCTTTTGGACTCTACTAGCCATAGAAGGACACTAGCATTGATGATAGTGTCTAGATCTTTATCTAGTGCCTAGTACTCAAAAGTCATCTAAATTGTAAATTATTCAAAATATGTGGGTCAGCCTATTTATCTTATTAAACCTTATTGTGAGATACTTTGAAAAGTTGTGATATAAATACAAGTCTAGGCCTTTTCATTGATAATTTATAAAATACTAAGTAAACACCAATTCAAGCTCATTCAATTAAATTGCACAACTAAGTTATATTTCCCTAGTCTTTCCTATTTTCATATTAGTCATAGGAGTATTCATACCAAATGTATGAAACATTTAAATATTAATCCATGAGTGGTATTTTTCAAGTTACAATTTATATCATTACATCTACATATAGAATATTAACACACTCCCACACATAGGGGATAACTACATAAGTCTAAGTCCCTCCTTGGAGTATTGGCTATGTAGGAAACAATCATTTATAGATAGGTTATCTCAACATTGTGATCCCACTAACCCATTTTTGGAAGACACATCACAATGGTGAATAAGGGTGAAGTGTTAAGGTTTAATCCATAAGCAAAAATATACAACTTATGTTCTAGATCTAAATACATTAGTATAAAGACAATAATAAAAATTAAAAACAATGAAGTTGGTCACATCATGATCAAGTATATATTTTGTACAATGTTATCAAATAGAGATTAACATCGATGATAATGTACCAAATTTGATTTTAGTGTCCATGACTCCATAAACATCATTTACAAAATTTGATGACTATTTTAAAATCTTAATCCTACACACTTTTTCCTGTGTACAACTTAGATCTCTTTACACATTATAAATTCAGCTAAGTGTCATTTATCTTTGAAATTACATTCAATAAAACATATTTCAAATTTGGTACTTTATATATTTAACACATCTTAGTATTTTAATTTAGAATATTCATTTATCTAAGTTTTCAATTAATTATATCCATCCTTGTGTATAGGCTATTCTACCCCCTTAACTCTTTTCAACAAAAAACTGTTAAACAATGAGGTACTAAAACACCATAACATTGTAATGACAAAATATATAATGACAACAAGGGTATGGATATGTGTGGGAGCCATTAGGACCCTATGTGATTATTTTACAATCATAAAATTATAGAGAGAGGATCAAAGACCTTCATATTCTAAATTAGTTACCATAGTTAGGGTTGATGCAATGATGTGAAAGGTTATAGGAACCAAAAAAAACATTATGAGGGTTAATAAACACATCTATATTTTGTGAATGCTTGGATAAAGAGAGCATGATATTGGCACAAAAATTTTGTAGATAAATATAAGACCAACCACTACATGGGGATGGATTTTATATAGAGTGGAATCCTTATTGTAATCTCTTAGGGAGGCTAGAAATGTTACATCATCATAGAGTGTAGTTTTCCACCTTGGTAGAGGTTTGGGTGGTGTTTAATGTATATATTAAGTCATTTTTAGTTTTATTTAGAAAAAAATACACACACACATATTTAATTATTTTATTATTTTTGTATAGATCCAAAATTAAGCCATTATTCCATCATCATCAATTTCTTCTATTTATCACTAATTAACATCATATTGCTAACACTATCTACACCATAATAATATTACTCAACATTTACTACATTACACTAACCTTATAACATTTGTTGCGTCAATTAATCTTCATATTAACACCTCACTTAACATAAAATTTCACTTACACAATATTTTAGGAATTTAAATTCCTTCTCACCTACTACTAATTACCTCCACTATGCCTCCTAAAAATTCTCTCTAATTGATATCTAATCATCATTTATTAACTCTAATAGGCTCTAGAAATCTCTAAGCTTCCTAGATCCCATCCCCAATTTCTACTAGAATTCTCTAAAAAAAAATTAATTCTTAAAAAATTCCTCCACCCTAGATCTTCATCCTTCATGGATGAATTCAAACCATTTATATCTCCCATAAACTCCTATATAAACAAATACATTCATATGAAAATTAGTAATCTTTGGAATATCACTATCATATTTACACCTCCTTGTCTCTATCATCAATAATCAAGTATCCATTACTCTCATGCTACTGCAATCTTGAGCATTGTAAGATCAATCCAACAATTCAAGCTTGAATCATTCAATCAAGTACTTGGATCCATCCAAAACATCAAGAGGAAGAATATTGAATGAAAATTTGAGGTATAAATATTTATATTTATGTTTCATTTAGTTTTAATTTAATTTACCTTCTCTTTTTCTATAATCAAAGGTTATTTAGTTTGACTAGGGAGAGAGTTTTGTCTAGAATGTTCATGGATTTCTATCTAATCCCATATAATCTAAATTAAGAATACATTTTTTGTGATCATAGTGGGATAGATCCCTTAAATTTTTATTGTGATGCTTTTGGTATGCTTGGGTAGGTTTACAAGTTCCTTAAAAAAAATATTTGGTAGCCAAACCAAAACTCCATGAAATAACCACTTCCAAGTTCTAGCATCTTTGAATTTGTCAAAGTGAACTTAATCTATATAAACATGACTTTTATCTGATCGTAAGCAATTAAATAATTAATCACTAAACTTGACTATTAAAGTTTCTTAACCATTTAAAGTTTATGACTATTTTGTTCAAAGCCACTTCTATCAAATAAGCAAATTTTCTTAGCCACTAATAATTTCATGATAAATTTAGAAATTTTGCAATTTCTTGTCTGTGTGCAGGTTTCAAATTTTCTACTACAAAAACAAAGATTTTATTTTGACATCAACAAATTCATACTCAACAAAAGTAGGTTCACTAGGTACTGACATGAGTTTGAGGTATACTATTTCTATTCTTTGTCAATGTTACCTATCTAAATCAAATCAACTTATATGTTGAAGTAGATTTGAGTTTATTATTAGAAAGTTTTAATTAAGATTAGTGGATTCATTAATTTTTGTAGAAGCTTTTATATTTTTAATTTTCAAGTTTATTTAATGTATTTATAGATTTGCTTATATTCTAGTGGCTTCATTGATGACATATGCAACTTTGTTATTTACTAGTTTTTCTTGCTTTATGGTTAAACTATCTATTTTAGTGGCTTCATTCTATACATAAGCAAATTCATTTTATAATTAGCGTCTTTGATCCAATTAAAATTTATTTTTTTCTTAAGTGAATTTTTATTTATAGTTAACTGATTTAACTATTTTGGGAATATTGGTGTCTTATTCCTAATTTAGTTAAGGGTATAGAATAATAAATTAGTAAATAATATTGAAATAATTTAACCACTGATTTGATTAATTTATTTATATTTTTAACCTTTCTATAAATAATAATAAATATAGATAAAATAATACTTAGCTTAAAATAAATTGAAATGACTGTTACAGGGTCTGATATTAGTTGTGCAAGATTGGAATGGTATCGTAAATCAAGATCTAGTTTTCATTTTGTGAAAGGATAGGACCACCAAAATAAGACACCCTAGATTCTAACACTATTTTCCTCTTTTGATATTGTTATCCAAAATAAACATAGATACTTGAGCATTTTGGGTTTTGTTCACTATCCCTGTGTGAGCTTTCCTATGAAATCTCGACTATTGAAAGTTTACAGAAGTCATTATAGAGTTATTTTAATCTTCAAACCATATACTTCATTATGATTTGATCAAAATTGAGAAAGAAGGGGGGTTAGTGTGTGTAAGATGCACTAAATGTGTATCCACACCCCTTGTGTGGGCACACCTACATACCAATACTCTGAAGAGGTATTAAGCCATATGTAGTTCTCCTACTTAATGTGTTTTATGCAATAGTGTAATGTAGATGCAAAAATGCTAAACTAGGTGTGTTTGAGGTGGCTAGGGATTGGTGTGAGGATTTGGATATTATTGTAGTTATATTGGATGGTTGTATGTAGACAATAGGTAAATTTGCTTCAATGGTTTTTCTTGTATTCTTATTTGATTTGTAATATTTTCCAACCTCCTCTAAATGAACTTTGAATAGGATTTTATAGATATCTATTGGTCATGGGTTGAATGTATTCATGATAGGCTGACAAGATGAAGGATAGGAACTGGAATGAGATAATCATTGGAGCTCAAAATATAATGTGATAAGAGTACTAAAATAGGACACCCTAGGGTTTGATGCTATAGTCCAAGTTCAACGTTCCTATCCTATAGGTGAGGGACCTGGAGGGATAGGTTTGGCCTAGGAACTTCTACTTGGCTGAGGTGGAATGACCATTTAGAAATCTCAAGATGATTAGGAATAAGAAAAAAGGTGTCTAGAAGGGTCATGAGAGCATGCAAGAGGGACCTATAGGTTGGGTATCACAAGCCACACTAAATCTAACAATTTTGACATTTTATATGATTACATTTACCCCACCTTTATTCTAGTGATGCAGCAAAATGAAATACTAAGATAAAAGAAAAGTATAAAGCGTACCTAAAATTACTTATAAGGGTGAAGATCATGAAACTATGTGATGTTGGGTGTGCATAGAGAGAGAGCATGTTATGAAGTGTAAATCTACAAAATAAAATCAAGAGTAGATTAGTTCTTACTAGACACACTATTTCTAAAGTAAAAACATACAAAATCTAGGTAAAAGAGAGAGAAATAAAAAGGAATGAATACATCTCATTGAGTACGTGAACCGATATAAAACCTATTATGATGTTGGATAAGTGCTAAATGAAGTTGTATCAAGATTAATATCATTAATGGAGATGAGTTCTCAATTCCTCAAGAGTAGATCAAGAATGCAAAGGTTGGCCCTTTAGCTCCATCATCACCCACTAAGTGAAGCTATGTGATTATGCATGTGTTAATCAATGTTTAGACTATGTGTCCAACCCCTCTGAGTAAGTGCCTCAATAATACAAAGGATTACTTTTCCTTTGGCTCTATCATTACCCCATGAAGTTAAACTATGAACTGATACTGGTATGAATTTATGTCATATGAGATAGCTCCTAAAGCTCATGAATGTTCTATAATTTGACAATGTGGCATGGGTAGCTGAATGTGTGCTAGAAACTAGGCCACTCTTGACCACTTAAAAAAGGTGGAGGTTAGGATTGTGTGAAACACACTTCAAAACTAGGCAATAGTCTTATGTTAAAGCATCTCAGGAATGATGCCAACCACTTGTATATGGAATAAGTCACACAAATTTTGAGAATGCTTGGGTAATGCCATAAACTATAAATAATAGAAAGCAAATGTGTCATGCACTTTGTCCCCAATCATTGGTGTTTATAACATGGATTCTAATCTAGAAGTGATACCAACTACCATATCTAAAACTATAAGTGAGAGCCATTATGTTATGCATGATGCCCCTTATGTCTATATTCTCTGAGAAAAACTAAACTAAAACTATTGATTCTAAACTAAATTATTGCTGACAAAACTATAACTAGTCTTACCTTTCTATTTATTTCTAAAAATTATAGTTTTTTAATATTTGAATAGGAGCTCTAAGATAAGAAACTCTACTATCTAGTGTTATAGTCCAAATTTGGTGCTCTTGTCATGTTCTATTTCTGAAGATTTTTATATCATTATCACTATATATCTAGTCTATTCTATCTAGTTTAAAGTTTAAATATTATTTTGGGTGTTTTGAAAACTAATTTTTGACCTGTTAGAGGTTCTGATATTTGTAACAAAACCTTTTTTTCCCTCTTCTAAAGGTAGGAATGAAGACCCTAAAATGACTTCCCTCAGAAGAAAGATTCTTGCAAGTGTGTTATGCTATGAATTACATGATATTATAATGATAATTGAAAATATGTCTCAAGATATAGCATAATTTTTAATGGAGATTATTAGATCAATAGGGGTATGCCTAGATAGAGGTAACAATGTAATAGCATGTGAAATATAGTGAAATATAACTAGAATTCTAGTTATTTTTTAGTTTTCAAGGAGGGATGGAGCATGATGTCGATGATAGCATCCAAGAAAGTAAGAGATGCATGCTGTGGATCATGACATTGCAAACAATTGAGAAGAAAACAAGTAAAAAACATGAAAGGTAAGAAGTAAGAATCATACAAGAGTGGAAAAGGGGATAAGAATACAAGGGACATGGGCACATGTCACTCAAACTATAAAGCAAGCATACAAGGCATGTTAAAATTCCCACATACACATATAATTGAAAACAAGCAAGGTTGGTATGAGGGCCACAAGCACATAGAAGATTACATACAAAGAACATTAACAAATGCCCTAAAACACACATAAGAGACAAAATAAGATCTGAGAAATGCAATGACATCTAGCTATACAAAGTAGGGAAGGAAAGCATGTAATATATTGAAAAGACAATTGCATCTAACTAATCAAATAAAGAAGTTAAAGTATGAAAAACATGAAGCACAATAATAGGTATATGATAAGAAATACACAAGTGATATATACTAGTGAGTGTCAATAAATTAATCTATGTAAGCTAGTAAGCAATGTACATCATCATGATAAATAGAGTGTGTGGTGTAGGAATGACATAACCTAGATGGTGTAGTCATATAGAAGATGCCTCTAGTGGGTAGATATATCAATGGATGTCTCAAATGTAGAAGTAGGATGTCCCCTCAATGGGTAGAGTGAAGCAATCAAGGATTTTTATGTCACTACCACACTCAAAAAAGAACAATTAAAGTATGGTAATTTAAATAAATTGATAAACAATAGCATAGAACAACAAATGTAAGTCTAGCATGGTAGTAATAATGTAAAGCATGGATAATGCATTCAATTGAAATGTTTTTATGTTTTTGAATTATTTGAATGTTTTTGTATTTTAAAATTTTGTATTGTTTTTGGTATTTTGAGTTTTTTGAATGTTTTTAGAGTTTTTTTGGAATATTTAAATATTTTTATATTTTTGATATAAACTATGTATAATCAATCATAAGGAGTTATGTACAAGTAATTTGAAGAGAAGCTATGTACAAGAAAGACTGAGAAGAAATGATACTAGCAGATGAGTCTCATTAGATATTCCTTATCATGGTGTCTTGTATTGAGGAGAGGGATCGTGCATGATCTTAAAGAATGATGGAAGCACTAAGACTGTGGTTCTAAAAGCTAAGTATGTTGTAAATGCTCTAAAATATCTATATTATAAACTAATTGTGGGGTCCCCATGTAACTCTAAGAAGTAGATGAAAGTGTATGGCTCTTAGGGAACCATCTAGTAGTAGAATAAGCTCTCTTAAAATGTGCTTTATGTGTAGAGGCATGAGAACTCAATTATACTACTCTAGGTGTGAATACTATAGCTAAGAATTGTCTAGAGTCTTGAAACTATTGTTGATGTAGTGGTCACTCTAAGAGAGGCCTCCATAGAAGTGTATGAAATTTTTGTGTTGGTGATGGAGGCCTGAACTGTGTTTGAATCTGAACTAGAGGAAGAAATGTAACTGGTGGAGAAATTGAAACTAGTGGCATAGTTAAAACTGGTGACTATAAAGTGGGGAGTGGTAATTCATACAGAACTCCACCAACTATAACAACTTGATTAGTGTGAATGAATTTAATGCATTTATGAACTGTAAAAGGTATTGCTCAAAGTTTCTAAATCTAGGATCAACCAAGCAACATATCAAAAACTCCTACACTGGGAACTATAGTAAATGGCATGGCCACATGTGGTGGACCAACCTATAGAGGAAGTACAATCTCACCCAATGAACTCTATATGTGCCCATTAAATCTATTGATAACTATGTCCATCATGGTAATACCCTACTTTGAATATCCTAAATACTAAAATAATTTCATAGTTCACATGTTCACACTAGATCCATTATTTGTGAGAACATTGTGAATAGGATGATTATGAATGTAAGATCTGATAAAGAGTGCATGATAATTTGAATCATCCTCAACTATCTTTGTCTTTGAGAAGGAGATCGAAGGTCTAGCTAGAAATCCATAATTGTACACACCAATCATGTTAGTCAAAGGATGTGACTTAAATAAAGGTGCCCTATATGTAGTTGGTGGTGGATGTGCATAGTGAACCCCTAATGTGTCCCCTATTTCTTATTTTGAATGTTGTGGAAAAGGCTCTAAGAAATTTTTTAGAGCATTGTCTTATGTTTTATTTACTTAATAGAGGCTCAACTAGAGTGCCAAGATTAATAAGATTATCATTTATCAAGTCTTATATCTTGTGTTTCAAACTGATGCATCTATTTTTTTTGTGGCTTGGTTCCCTATGAAAGTAGCAAAATGCATTCTGATCATATCCCCATGGAAGAGGCTTTGTTGGATAATCTTCTTGAATAGGAAGGAGATATATGATATTACATTCCAAAAGCTACTATAAAACTCTAGCTAGAGGTATTGGTAGATTGGTAAAGGTTTATTGAGGAGGTGCTGATAAAACCACTCACTAAGAGGGATTTGAAGTTGCATGGACTATAGGTTAATTCTAAATTTTGTTATCATTGACCTTGAATTTATATGGGATATTTTTGTTACTCTTGTTTATTTTTTATGATATACTTTTGTAATTGAATTTTCTCATTGAAATTAGTTTGAATTCCCTTTCCTTTAGTGTGTGACACAACTTAGTGAAGGAAGAGAATCTTATAAATATTATTGACTCACGCAAAGCTAGTAGAAGACTATGTTTGAAGAGATCTTGTAACTCTTGATCAGCTATGGGGCTAGTCATCTTAGCCAAGATAGTCTTATATCAAAGAACATAATTTGTGAGATGCTCATTTGAAATTTATTTATGTTGTGCAACTTGGGAATAGAAAAACTTATCACCAATGTTAATGCTGAAATGAGCTAGGAACATCTTGACTAAAGGATTGAATGCATTAATTAACTGATTCGATAAACTATAGAACCATTGTAAAGAATAATCCTTTAGACTCTATGGAAATAGCTTGGTTATTATCTAGTCATTTGGCACATAGTCCAAGCATGCTACATGAAAATTTCTCAAATGTGTCTCTAGATCACCCTTGCCATCATATAGAGTGAGCTTGGTTTAAACAAAACCTATTGGCAAGGGTGTAGAAGCAATATGGCATGCTAATGGTGTATGCAATAGAGCAAAAGAATCCAAGGCTTGTGTTGGTCTATAAGAACCTTTATCAAGATGTATCACCTTTGATTTAAGAGGTTTTATCTCTTGCATAAGGGTTGTCACATCATGAGACAAAGATGTACTAGTCGTAGCTGGTGGTGCCATATAGGAAGGTTGGGCTACTATAGGGGTTGTTGAGACATAGTTACCCCCATAGTGTCATTTGCAACTAGTTTCTCTATGGTTTGAGAGGATTGACCGTTTTTTGCTTTTTTTTGCTCTTCTTGTAGTATTTTAAGCATATCATCTTGTATGTCAGGGTGTTTAGTTAAGAGTTCTTGAAGTTCCCTTTTATTAGTTTTATTAAAACTAGTGTATTGGGCCATTGTTAAAGTAGGAAAACAAATTGAAAATTGATTGATTTTTTTTAATAATTTGTAATAATCAAAGTGTTATGGAAGGAAAGTACTGAATATAGGAAATGTAAAGTCCTAAAAACAACAAACTAGATAATGCATAAAAAAGATACGAATCTCACAAACTTGTAAGGTGATACCTCAAGAAGTAAAGGACCTAGTAAATGCAACTAGGGTTTGAATGAAATTGTTTTTAAAATTACTATGGTAATTTTTTTTAAATTAATTGGGAAATTTTGATTTAAAAATGTAAGAAAAAATTAAAAACATACTAGAAAAATATTGGGACTTGGTATAGGCAACTAGGGTTTGAATGAAATTATTTTTAAAATTACTATGAAATTTTTAAAAATTAATTTGAATTTTTTATTTAAACATGCAGGTAAAAAATAAAAAAATTGGAAAAACTCTTGATTTAAAGGTACCTAGTATATGCAACTAGGGTTTGGAAGAAAATGATTTTTTAAAATTACTATGGCATTTTAAAAATAAATTCTAAATTTTTTATTTAAATATGCACGTAAAAAACTAGAAAAATATTGAAAAAACTTTTGATTTATAGGTACCTAGTAAAATCAACTAAGGTTTGAAATAAAATGATTTTTTAAAATTACTAAGGAATTTTAAAAATAAATTTTGAATATCTAATTTAAATATACATGTAAAAAATTAGAAAAATATTGGAAAAACTTTTGATTTAAAGGGACCTAGTAAAATCAACTAGGTTTTGAAAGAAAATGATTTTTTTTTAAATTACTATGAAATTTTAAAAATTAATGATGAATTTTTTATTTAAATATGGAGGTAAAAAATTAGAAAAATATTGGAAAAACTCTTGATTTAAAGAGATCTAGTATATGCACCTAGGGTTTGGAAGAAAATGATTATTTAAAATTATTATAGAATTTTAAAAATTAATGCAAATTCATGATTTAAATATGAAAGTAAAAAATTAGAAAAAATTTGGAAAAATTAGGAAGGAATTTTCCCTAGGTTTTTATGTGTAAACAAAGTAAGTCAGGTTCACCAAATGATTTAACTATTTTGGGAATATTGGTATCTTATTCCTAATTTACTTAAGGGTCTAGAATAATAAATTAGTAAATAATAAGGTAATACTTTAACCACTGATTTGTATAATTTATTTATATTTTAACCTTTCTATAAATAACAATAAATATGGAGAAAATAAAACTTAGTTTAAAATGAATTGAAATAACTATTTTAGGGTCTGATATTGGTTGTGCAAGACTAGAACAATATCATAAATCAAGTTCTAGATTTCATTTTGTGAAAGGATAGGACCGTCAAAACTAGACACCCTGGAGTCCAATTTTGTTATCCTCTTGTACCGTTATTATCCAGACTACTTGTAGAGACTTGAGTTTTATAGGTTTTTCTATTGTTCGTGTGTGAGGTTACCTATGAAATATTAATTATTGAAAGTCTACATAACTCTTTATAGAGCTATTTTAATCTTCAAACCCTAGAATTCATTGTGATTTTATAAAACTTGAGAAATAAGGGAGGGGGGGGGGTTAGTGTGTGTAAGATGTACTAAACATGTATCCACACCCCTTATGTGGGCACACTGCCTACATACCAATACTCTAAAGAGGGATCAAGCCATATGTAGTTCTTCCACTTAATGTGATTTATGCAATAGTGTAATTCAAATGAAAAAATGTTAAACTGGGTATGTTTGAGGTGGTTAGGGACTAGTGTGAGGATTTAGATATACTTATAGCTATATTAGATGGCTATATGCAGAGAATAAGGAAATTTTCCTTAGTGGTTTTTCTTGTATTCTTACCTAATTTTTAATATTTTTCAACCTCCTCTAAATGAACTTTGAATGGGTTTTTAGAGAGATCTATTGGTCATGGGTCAAATGTATTTGTGTTAGGCCAACAAGATGAAGGATAGGAACTAGAAGGAAATAACTAGTGGAGATCAAAATGCAATTGGATAGGAGTGCCAAAATAGGACACCCTAGGGTCTGGTGCTATAGTCTAAGTTGAGCACTCCTATCTTATAGGTTTGGGGCATAATGGGATAGGATTGGTGTGGGAAATGCTACCTATCTGAGGTGGAATTACCATTTTTAAAGCTTAGGATGACTGGGAATAAGTAAAAAGATGTCTAGAAGGGTCATGAGAGCATGCAAGAGGGACCTATGGGTTGGGTGTCACAAACCACACTCAAGCTACCAATTTCAACATTTTATATTACTACACTAACCTGTTTTGTGTATCAATTTAGCTCTATGTAGAAGCAATTTCATCTTGAGTAATAGCGGCTTCACTCTATTTAAATGTAAATTTTTTTTGACTATTTTTATAGGTTACACCTCAAGATTTGAATTCAAACTACTAGATCATGTCTTACAGGTTCAACTATCAAATTAAACTTGTTATAAACACATTTTAATCTTTTTTAATTAATTATATATATATCTCTCTCTCTATATATATATATATGTGTGTGTGTGTGTGTGTATTTAAATTTAGTCATCTTATCTTAATTTTATGTTTCTTGCTTGTTCTATCCAAATCTATGCGTATGTATACTCTCCCCTTACACACGTAGGATGACCTTAGGGATAAAAATATTTAATAAACCTCATTCTTTTTCCTTTTTATAGTGGAAATTTAATGTGGGATTCATCCCCACACACTTTTCATAGTTATTAGGTGGGTTGTGATATGTATTTCATCACCACATAGTAATCCAAACTCTATGTTTAGTTGAGTATAAATATGAAGGAGAGCTATTATAAAGATAAGTGGATTTATCTAATTTTTTCAAGAAGTGATGAGGTTACACTCCAATACTCAAGAATTAGAAAACATACTTATATGGACTTAGTCCCCACATATTATGATGTATTTAGAGGACTCCCTTAGTGAGGCTTGCACATCCTAGATTAAGACTCTTTACATACAAACAACTATTAGTGTAGGGTAAATATCATCCCTAATGATCACTCACCACATAAAAATGTAGAGTGAGGGTTGGGAGACAAACCTAGTCACCACTTTACATGAGTATATTGGTGGGTTAATATTTATATTCTAAACCCATAATTTACTAGAATAGGCTTTTCAATATTACTTGATCTTGTTTGTGTGATGTTGATACTAGTGTTGTTTGTATACCTATTCCATTCACCAAATAAGTTAAATAGTCACATTTAACACAAGTTCCACATATCAATATTATTTTCTAGTCCATACATCAGTCAATCATTACCTTATACCATCTAACAACACCCATTTTACCCCATATCTTAGATGCATCCTCTTAAGAAGTCTAGTCTTGTCCAAAATAACCCCAAACACACATCCATTATCAAACCTCTTAAGCTTGATTGAAATCAAATACATAGTCAACTCACTTACATAGTTAAATCTCATCATCAAATCATCCAAAAACTTAGGAAAATCCTATAAAATCACTTAAAAATCTATTCCCAATAAAATCAAGTCAAATTTGGTTAATTTCAACCATTACCTAGCTAATATATTACATCAAATCCTTAGTTAGTCCAAAAATAACACTCCTCAAACCAAGTAAATTCACAATCTTATCTTAGCTCATCCTCTAAGTCAATAATTAGTCAAACCTAGGGTTATCAATACCTTGCCTCATCTCAAATATCAACTAACTCATGTCCAAAAGTAAAATTTTCTCAAGAACACCTTGATAAAAATCTAGTTCCATATCACATCCCCACATCATATTTGAAATCCCAAACTTGATCAAATCAAACTTACTAATTAATAGTCTCCCATCTCATATCATCTAAATCCATCCTATATTATCCACACCTCAACACCATGTCTATAAAAACTCATCAACAACTTAGGATTAGAAAATCAAGCTATAATAATGATCTTGATACTCTTTTATGGGGTGAGTAAAATCATGGTAATGATGAATATAACCTAATTTTTTTATTAAGGTTAAAGGGGGGAATTTAAACTATGGTCCCTAGATCCTATGAGAATAAAAAATATAAGAGAGACAAAGGTCTAAAAAATACTAAACAATAACAAGGTCAAAATAGGTCTAGAGATAACCAAAATATAGCCTAGAAACTAATAAATAATAACAAAAGAAACCAGGGCCTAGTCTAAGTCTAAACCACTAGAGACAACCTTCCAAAATGTTTTCATATTTTTAAGGTTTACATAAATTTAAAAAAATGGTTTATCTTTATCCATGGAATTCTAGGATCCATTGCATTAACCCTGCTTACATTTCCCTTTGCCAGTCATTTTGGGCTCAAATAACTCCTCGAGGTGAGCTCAAAGATTCTTAACATTCTAAATATCCTCATACATAGAAACCTTGCTGAAATTCACTAAAAATTTGATATTATTTTTAATTTTTTAATTCTCCTATTCTAAAATGTCCAACCTAAATAAGAGACTCTAAAGTTCCTGATCATCCTCCTTGGCTGAAGAGATTTGGTTCAACCTGATGTTTTCCTACTTTAGGAAAATCACCTTACCTTTAAGATCCATGATCTCTCTCATAAACTAGCACATTATATATCTTTGAAGATCTAATTCTTCTACTATCTTATCTAAATTATCCTTGCCCTTAATTTAAGTCACTAGGTTATTAACATTCTCACCCTAGTCTTTTAGTTTCTTGTCTGTAGTACTCTCCCCTTTATATATGGGGGCATATTTAGTCATTCCTTTCTTAGCCTCAAAAAAAATTTATGAGATAAATTATTTTCATAATCTTCATCCTTTTAACCCTCCCCGAAAACTTCTCTAACATCATCTACATCAATATAATACCCTATTAAACACCTATTTTATTTTTCATGCCCCAATTCCCATGACAAACTCGTATAGGCTTTAAATCACTATGAAGTCATTTTTTGATATTATCTCATGACCTTGGATCCTTCCTTTTAGTATCCTTGATATTATTATCCAAAAAAATTAATGGAATTATTGATATCTATAGACTTGATCGAGCCCCCAAGATATTTTAAGCAAACTTTTTTGATTTTTCTAATGTCAATAGGGGCATCCTCTATAGCTTTATTATGGGGTTGAGGAAGATCTGGGATATTTTGGTTCATACCCTTAAAGTATTTATGTATGAGGTAAATCACCCCTTCATACCTTGGGGTTGAATAATTTTTGTGCTTTAACTTCATGATCAAAACCTCCATTAATTTTAGAATTAAAAAAGGAATATTGAAGGGAATACTATGTCTAAAATAGTTCAAAATCTTAAATAAAGACCATATAACTACATTAAACTTACCTTCCAAGGTTACATACTACATCATATGATAGGCAACCTTCTAATATAGTTTGGGAAAGGATTCTTGATATAAACCATTATGTAGTAGTTTCAATTATTCTCCCTCCTCTAGGAATGTCTCTTTCTCCCTTTTGGAGTCCCTCATCAAGTGGTAAATTTTAATATCCTAAATATCTAACCTAGTAATATGGGAAATGAGTTCCTCTATGATATCAAGAGTAACTCCATTAATAGTGATAGTTTTATCTTTTCAATATTTTGAAAACATGATCGAAATGTGCCTATCATGTCATTTTATCTTCTCCATGAAACCAACAAAACCTCCCACTTGCAAAGATTTTCAAATTATTTCATTTATTCTCACTTAATTCAGCATTTTTAGTTCTATTCTATTAGGTAATCCCATATTGGTTCATTTATGACAAACATAGAGATAAAACATGATTTCTCTATTCTATAATTTAGGCTTCATAAGATAGAGTCAAGAGGAAATGTTATTGTTTTTTATATTTGGGTGGTCTATTAGATGTTTTAGGACTTCTAGAAACTTCTCAATAGACCCCAAAATAATTAAACAAATCAATATAAGGTCTTGACTCAAATGACTCCAATATCTCTTTCCTCTATGAATTAGAGGCTTCTCCAATATGCCCAAGGTTTTATTCATTAGAATTTCCTTCATATTTGATCCTCAGAATAAGATCCATAGGGAGTTTTTCATAGTCCATCCATTTCATTTTACCCGCAATGGTCACTTATTTATTGGTGAACCAATCCATAATAGAGTTTCCTTCCCTATAAGTATGTTGAATTATAACCTAGTACAAAGAGCCCATAATATCTATTGATTCATCTATAACCTATTTGATGGACCAATTGATGACATTTTGACTTGACAAGAAATTCATAATATTTAAAGTGTTCCCCTCAATTATGAGTTTTTAAAATCTCAATTGTTTTGCCAATTTGATCCCCCATAGTACTGTAAGAGCTTCAGCTTAGTGGTTAGACTTAACCCCCATGTCTCTGACAAAGGATGGAACTAAATTACCCTAATTATCTCTTGTTATTCCACCTCCTCTAACTAGTCCCAAGTTCCCTTTTGAAGCCCAATCAAAATTGAGATTCATCTAGCCCAAAGGAGGGGTTTTCCATTTAGCTCTTTCCCTAATTTCTTATTTAAGGTCTGAATTAACCAATTCAGATGTATCAATTTTCTAATTACAATATAGAAGATGACTATAACCATATTTATATGGATGCACATAATCAATATCCATAATATGATTTGCTAAATACTAAAAATGGTAGAGCCTAATTACAATAGTATATCTATGATAATAGTGATGAGTTGCTACTTTAGCTTCTTAAGGTATGAGATAGACTTCCTCCTAATTTTGATTGGGAAAACCTAAAGTATATTATATGAATCCCTAAAAAATTAAGGCCTACACCTATATGTAATCATTTTTAAGAATAAAAATAAGAACCTCAAGCAGAATCTATTAATATCAACCATGTCAAACTTGGAAAAGGGAAGTCCACCTTAGAATACAAAGATAAACAAGACCATAAATAATCCTTATTTGATAAACTAAATAAAATAACCCAACAAGTGGCCTCCCTTACATCTTAAATATATCTTGAAGTCAATAAACCCAAAACTCACAAGAATCCATCCAAAACTAATTCTCCTATCATAAGAGAAAATCAAAACAACCCTAACTATCATTCATCATCACTAGTCCCATTGTCTGACCCCACATTTTCCCAAGAATGGAAGGAAATGAAGGATGTTATCCAAGGGATAGAAATAGGATCATGAAGAAAGAATTAAAATTTTGAAAACCTATGAACTTATCCACTTGACACAAACATATCATGTACTCTCTTCTCATCTCATTTTAAACCACCTAAATTTGAAACATATAAGGGGAAGGGGATCCAATGGAGCATATCAAGGAATTTTTCATGTCCTATAAATAAGTCACCTATGGTGATGCCTATCTTCTCATATTATTCCCTCATAGTCTTAGAAGGCCTATTGTGGAATGGTTTATGTACTTACCAAGGGGATCGATCACATCATTTGCAGACTTGTTAGATAATTTGATCAAACATTTTTCCTATAATGTGGAGCATGAAATTATCCTATTAGATCTATTAATTCCAAATAAATAAATGGATAAAGTCAATTGGATATAACCTTTCCTCCTAGTGTTCATTACCATTTAGGATCATCTATTCCCTCCTTTTGATAGATCTAACAAGCGATCAATCAACTAGATTGATCATTCAATCAATTATCTTCTTAGTACAAGATTGATTCATTCTAACCAAGATGAGACAAGAAATTCATTCCCTTCATAGTTATGTCTACTATATTCACAACTCTATAGAGTACTCCATACCATAGCGTATCAACTCTATCTCAACATTTGACTCATAGTGTACCAACTTCCTTTATATATATATATATATATATATATATATATATATATATATATATATATATATATATATAAAGGAAGTTGGTACACTATGAGTCAAATGTTGAGATAGAGTTGATACGCTATGGTATGGAGTACTCTATAGAGTTGTGAATATAGTAGACATAACTATGAAGGGAATGAATTTCTTGTCTCATCTTGGTTAGAATGAATCAATCTTGTACTAAGAATATATATATATATATATATATATATATATATATATATATATATATATATATATATATATATATGGCCTGACCATATAGAATCTTTATCATATTTATTACAAACATGGTGAAGTATATAAAAAATATTTTCATGTTTGATCTTTGAGAAGTAACTAGTTGATAATTTCATTGCCAACTTGAATCAAGAACTAGCTCTCTAATTATAGCTACACTGTGTCAATATATTTGATGATATTTTTGAAAAGGGTATTCAAATTGAGAAAGCCCTCATTTCCAAGGGGAGAATCAAAATATTTTCAAATAATGATCAAATTCAAATTCATACCTCATCATAAAACTATTTAATAAGGACAAAAATATCATTGGTGATGGAGTGTCAGATGTCAAACATGTCCAAACCATCCAAGGCTCTAATCCTTATATATCTCAAAGTGCATCAAAGATCACTAGTATTAGATGCAATCTGAAGATAAAACCTAAGAAGAGATGATACACTAATCTTGGTGAGCTTGTGAATAATGTCCTAAAGAATATTATAACTAATATTATGATTATTCTTCTTAAAACAAAACCCCTTGAAGACAATCAACTAAAACCAATATGATATAAGGAACATGAATATTGTGTTATCACCAAGTCAAGGGTTATGACACCTACAGATACATGTATCTTTGAAATTATATCTAAGACTTGATCAACTAAGGAAAAATAGAGGTTAAAGGAGAGGAATATTCTACCAAGAATCATTATCTTAGAATATACTGGGATCATTTCCCCAAGCATGACCAAAAATAGAAACATACACATTAGGACCAAAGTCAAACCTCTCATTCTAATAATGTAAAAAATAGAAGGACATCCCAACATTATGACTTCATTTTTGGCCACATTGATCACTGTAAGCACATATTCACCACTATCAAGATAAGGTCTAAATTTCTTAAACACCCTCATGTTTAAAACAAAAAAGTTATTAAGATCAAAGGACCATCATCTAATTATGTGATTATCACACACCATGGAAAATCATTGTAGTTAGAGCACCTACTAAATCTCCCCCTTAATTGGTACCCACAAAGGTTAATGTCTAAATATCTCCTCTAAATACTCTTTTAGGTAACTATGACATCATCCAATATCTTGAGAGTACCCTATCATAGATTTGTATATAGACCTTCTTAAATGGTCTTCTATCCACCATGACATTCTCAATATATCTCTCTAAGAGTCAAGAGTTTTGATAGATATTGACCCTAATTAGTTTCAAAACCTCATGGATAATCTCTTGTCCACCCAATATATTAATTTTGATCTTAATAACATGTCTCTACTTGGTCCTAATCATAATAATGCATTATAAATTGATGTTTTCTTTTCAAATCATAAAATCAAGAGAGTGCTTGGAGACAATGGGTTTATAATCAACCTCTAAAATATGAATCTAATTAAGATTAAAGGATATTATAAGTCCTCAATTAGACCACATATCATCACAATCAAAGATTATGATGATAATGTGTGACATTCAACTGATACTATCTACTTTCCTACCATGGTGTCCCCTGTTACATGTCATATCTTAATCAATTGGTAAAATATGAATTACCTTAAAAAATATTTTTGGGATGTCCTTAGATACATGAAATATAATTTGTGACATCAACTCCCCATCAATCTCTTAAATTCTCACATTCTAGAATGGAATTCATAATATTAGGTGATCCACAACACTTTAAATACTATCAAGCATTAAAAGGACTCTATTAGTATGCCATTTATTATCCTAGCATTGAGATTGCATCTCCTATAAATAACAATTCCATGTATTAAATCCATAAAAATCATTTACCATCTACTTCCTCTATTCCAATTATATCTTCTCATATAAAAATCATCCCCAAAGGATGTGGTGAATACAAATATCACACCTTCAATGTTAGAGAATTCCCTGTGTCACCACAAATTTATAGGTATCATACCATAAAAGAAGTTAGGTTGACATCTCATCAATTTGGAAAGAAAACATTTTCTCACTATGGTCTCCTATCAGAAGAAAAAATCTAGTGATGAGATGAATCTTCATTATTTGAGGAAGGTTTTGCATCATGTTTTCAATGTCCAAAATATCCAAAGTCTAATAAAATGTGTAAAAATATGAAATATAAAGGAAAGGGACTTGGACTTCATGATAGGGTATTCTATATCCCATCTTGGCTAAATATCATATGATGTATCATGTTCTAGGATAAAAACCACTAGATGGTGATCCCTACAATGTCATCTCTAACACCTCCTTAGTTCCTAAGGAATCTTTGTTCAATGACGATGCATAAACATAGATTTTCATAATATCTATGAGGATATTTATTATAGAAACATATTCACTAAAACATCCATCTATACCATCAATGTTTACCTTAGTTACCCTAGGACCAACAAAAGGAACCATATTACCATCTATACCAACTCTTGCTATGCTTGTAAGAAACAGGGGCATTGGGTAAAAAATTGTCCATCTAGAAGCAAAACTCATTCTAATAGTGTATTGGATGGGAAAAAGTTCACGGTCCAGCAAAAGAAAGTATGGAAACCCAAAGATGACCAGCGACAAGAACAAAAGGATAATGAAGAAAATAAAGATCTACATGTTGAGGAGGGTAAAGAGATTTCTTTTGAAGATCCTAAAGGCCCACTTCCTGAGGCGGATACAGAGATCTCTTTTGAGAAAGAAAATTATGAGACAGAAGGAAATGGACTGTAATCAGAAACCATATTACCTACACAAAGAATAGAAGATTTGACAGATTTATCAAAGCAAATCATTCTATACCAAAGGGTAAAGGATTGATGGAGAGAGGCAGAAGGCAAAGCAGTGCTAGAGGAAGGAGAAATCTTGGCTGAAATTGGAAATAAATTAGAGGAGAGAGATCCTCTTTTTTCTTGGCTTATGGAGATTCAGGTTGATAATGACTTCCTTTTGGATGAGCTTCCTGGGAACGATAATGGAGAAAACCAAAGGAAAAGGGATGAAAAAAAGACAAATACTAAGGGAGTAGAAACCAGAAGCAACAAAAAAGACTAGCAAACGAAGGCGAAACATCTTGCTTCTATTCTGGATAAATCTGAAAAAAAAGATGAGCAGCTTTTAAAAGTGAAGTCAGATGTTGGTTCTCCAGACAAACCTGGAAGAAGATCCATAAGGAAAATCAGAGAGCAAGAAAGTAAGCAGAATATAGCTGATGGAAGGCAGGCAACAATTCTGGATTTTACCCCTAAAAAATAGTTATTAAATCATTACTTGGAAATTAGGGGGTTGAATTTATAATGAATATTTAGGTTGTCCCTGTATAACCTTAGGTTGTTGCTAATTTTTAGTAGGTTTCATGAATGCTTCTCCTAGTGCATGTTAACACTTTATCTTTCTTGATTCTGTAAAAGGGTTTCGAGGCCCCTTCAAAACCTGTTTTTACCTTAATCTAAAACAAAATGAACCATATTTTGATTTGTTTCATAATGACAAAGCAGTAATAAAGTTCATGGGTGTACGAGACCATTTACAATCTAAAGATGACAAGAAGGGGTTCAAAATAAATTTATATGAATATGACTACTTTGGAGAATAGGTAGAATTCCATATTCAGAAAACATTATAAAAATAAAAAGGTATTAACAAAGGTTGAAACAATTAAAAAGTGGAGTCCCTTAGTGAAACCTCTTTGAGGCACTAGTGGATGATGAAAATAAAAGTAAATAAAATAAAAATAAAAATAAAGATGTGTCTATTAGTGAAAACCTTTGTAAGGCACCAATAGATGAGGAATTATAATTTCCCCCCTAATAATTACAGTAAAACATCTAACAATCCCCATATCATGCCAATAAATGACTCTATTAGTCTTAAATAACAATGAGTGTATGACAATATATTTATAGAATTTTTATATATCATGGAGATGCCTAAAGAATATCAGCGTCCTCCTATCTATGCATATATGTAGGATTAATATATGTAATTAATTAAATAAACTATTTATTTTAGTATTGTAATTAAATACAAACCATGAATAATAAAACTTGGGGTCACCCTCATTCTTGAAGAATAAGAGATCTTGATAGAACTTCTAAAAGAAATCCTTGACATCTTTGTGTGGTCTTATGTGGATATGTTAGGCTTCAAACCTTAAATAGTAGTCCATCATCTTGTTTTCCATCCATATTCAATAACAATCAATAAAAAAACTCAAAAAATGCATCCTAAGGTGGCACTTATAGTTGAGGAATAACTAAATTTCTTTTAGATGTGATGTTCATCTATCCTATCAAATACTCAGATTGGATATCAAATATTGTACCCATCAACAATCCATAAGGTAGAATTAATATTAGCACTAATTTTAGATACATCAATAAATCCTACCTAAAGGATGACTTCCCTATTCAAAACATCATCATGATCATTGATTCCATTACTGGTTATTAAATGTTGTTCATGGATGGATTGTCATGATACAATTAAATATGCATTGCACTAGAAGATCAACATAAAAACAATTTCACTACTTCATGGGGAACCTTATGCTATAAGTCATGCCATTTGTATTGAATAATGTTTAGATTATAGTAAACCCACATTGAACTGGTTTGGAATCCATCTTGGGACATAGCAGGAGGCCAGAATTTTCATAAGGTTTTGATAAGAAAATCAACAACATCACAACATGACCAACCACAAAAGGACCCACTGAACATGGTACCAAAAAGGCCTAGCCAAAAATTAGAAATAAAGAAATATAACAAATGAAGAAAAAAACTAGTAAAAACATTCATAACTAGTAGGGTATACTAAAGTCACTAGAGGGGGCTCTTCCCTGCCTTCCCTCAGGTCCTAGTTATAGGACCTTATTTACCCATAGGTTTGAGTCCTTTAATGCTAGAAAGGTATGAGGTTCTCTTAGGGGTTAGGTGATAATAATTAGTCACTCCTGAACATCAACCAATAGAGCCCATGATCTGAAGGTCCTCTAGGTCTTCTAATGATTTGTTGTGAGGAAAAATGATAGCAAAATCATGGTCCTCCTTGGCCATCAATCCATCTCTACGGAAGAGATCCCAATGAATTTACTTGATTTATTTTTTCATCACCTTGAGTTTAAGGGCCTCATTATTGAGACCAATATCAAGTGAGCTTAACCATTCTCTTGGTAAACTAGTCATCACCATAGCTATAGTCTCCTAATCAAGGGTCTTTGAGTATTCTCGAGCTAGGGTTGAAAGTTTTACCTAAGATTCATCCAACACCTAGATCACAGTCTCTTCTTCTGTCGACTCCTCTAAATACATAGGATCCAAAATTAATCTCTTTTTTGGCATGCCAACTTTATCTTTAGTCATTTTCAAAGCCTCAATAAATGACATTTCACCTTTTGGTCATTTCTTAGCCTTTTTTGAAATTGAGCAAGATCCCCTAGTAAGAGTCATCACCTTTTTTTCTATGGAGAAGCATTTTTAAATAGCAAAAGGATGAGATCTTGGTGAGTAATAAAAACCTTATTATTAAACTAAAACACTACAATAGAATCACCAAAGGAGTGTAGTAAGAAGAAAAGGATATTGGTTTTATAAATGTCTTTAAAGTGATTAAGTAACATGAAATGGTGTGACTGAATCAAGATAAATTTGGAGTCCAAAGTGAGATACAACATGACATGCTTACAAACTTCAGGTTAGACTTTCAAAAGTTTAGTTTGCTTGAAACCTTTGGTGACCTCTTTCACTTTCTCAAGAGAATTGAATAATTTTGAGACCCATTCATCCTTCATACTCTTATTTTTATATTATTTTAGGTTATGGATGATAAGTCTCTTAGATTCAATGATAAAGTCTTCAGAAAACTCCATTCTCATGCCTCTCATGACAACCGGACTATCTTTATAGGCTACAAAAAAATCCATAGAAAAGGTTGGATAATTCCCCATAATTTTCAACATGAAATGAGTAAGTCCTCCATTCTCAAGGATGCTCCGAACTAGAGTTTTTTTATTCATAAATTCCAATCAAGACTTGGGCTCAACCCTTTTTGTTCTCAATTTGATTTTGTTTCCCTGCTTGGAATCATGTTTGAAGATACTTACCTTTATTAGCCCCTTTAGAATATTTAAGATAATCCATATGAATAAATATATCAAGGGTAAATTTTTTTTAAAAAACATGTAGATAAGAAAGAGTGAAGAATTGGGAAAGGGAGTTATGGGCAACACTTACACCAAATTGGGAATAGAAAAAATAAATGCATAATTAAGAAGGTAATCATGATGAGAAAACTAAGGGGAATGAATACCCAAGTGAAAGAGGAAATAATTAAGTGTTGAAGGTCACCAAGCCAAGGGGGAGGCCATGTCATTTCATGACATGAGGTGATAAAATGGTGGTAAATCTGCCATAAAAGAGAAAAATAATGGAAATAAAAGTTAAATCTAATAGAAAGAGTGATCAAATCCAATCTACCAAAAGGGGATATTTATTGTACTTCAAGTTAAAGTTTGAAATAATAAATGCAACAAATAAAAAGGGTCATGAAAACTATTTGATCATCAAAAACATCAAACATAATGAGATATTGATGAAAGGGAGATAAGGGAAGACCAAAGTCACGAATGAGAAAAAAACCAACCTGCCAATATAAGGGAAAAATCCAAATAATGAAAGAAGACAACTATAGGAGTTAAAATAAAGGAATACACACAGATACCTAAATAACCAACCAATTTAGGACCCAAGAAAGTTCATGGACATCCATGTAGAGGGGTTAAATTAAAAACCCATTAGGATTTAATTAGTTTCCTTTCTAAAAGGGTACCTTGAGTTCCCTTTGTAATTTCCTCCTCCATATCTTGATCTCACATGCTACAAGTAGAATCCTCCCTCATTGATTATTTTCATTACCATAGTCTACTTTACCCTTACTAGGTGAAAACTTATTATGTTATAACTAAGATCCTAGTCTTGGTGAATAACCCCATTCCTCTTTTTGTTGTGGGGTCTAGTTAGAAGACTTTGCAAATGGATAATGGTGAAGAGGGACCTTCTGGTGAACTAGTTTGACATCAAGAAGAGATTTGAGAAATATGAATAGATCTTATTCCTCATATATAAAGGAATTATAATCCAACTTATGTATTCATTTAGATTAGGAAATAACCACCTCAGTGATAGTTAGAAAAGGTTCTTGTGTCATCTTGGCAACCTTTATTAGAACTAATCATCCAAGGTTCTCAAAATCTTCATGATTACTTGATTCCTCTAGTTTATTATTAGAAACAAGTGTCCTAGATCCTCCATTTACCATTATATTAAAACCCTCTAAAATATCATTTAGCTCTGAATGAGGTTATGGCTAAACATTAGCCTTGATTTGTGGCATCGTATTGGAGTCCAATAAAGGAGGGTCTTTGCAATCCATTTTATTCTCATTGTCTAAGGAAACCTTAAAAGGAAACAAAGACTCTTGATTATTTGAAGGATGTTTAATTTTTTTACAAGGCCTCCCCAAATGTTCTATGTAGGAATAAGACTCACAAGGTCCTGAGAATCCATCCATTTTATAAACTCTTGCCTCCATAATATTTCCTCCAAACTTAACAAAAAAGTCTTTGGGATTGGCTTAGAGGGGGAGATCAATACCTTGATTCTAGACTCTAAAATAATTATCCTAAACTAGGTATTTGGGTCAATTTCTAATGGTAATCCAAAATCCCTATCTACCCCCAAAATAATATCTTCATGCTAGAACTCAAGTGAGAGTTTTGGGAGAGATATCCAAATAGGAAAATCCTCATAGTAATCCTCATCTTGATAAAAACTTGGTATTAATTTACAAAGTGATACAAAGTTTATTCCCATAAATCTAAGCTCTTCCCAAATAACTCTTATCAAATCCTTTCTATTGGAAAAAGTGACGAGGGAGCAATTTTTGGATATTAAAGCAATTTCCATTATATATTTAGGCCTCCAATTTTTAGTTGCCCAGGTTCTGAATCTCATAACCCTAAGGTGAAAACCTTTGTATTTAGCTAGTAAAGAGTGTTACAATTGATCATCTACCTTATCCAACACTGAATTAGGGATTGAAAGGTAGACCCCATCTTTTGAATCAATAATAATAAGCATCATAACTATTATATTTTCCTATAATGATTATGACAATTTTGTTTGTGTGAATCTCACATTTATATTCAAGTAAGGCTACTAAAATTTGTTTTATTTTTGGATTGAATAATTTGATTCAAATTATCAAAGATATATGAAAATAATATTCCATCATATGATGTATGTTATTATCTAAGACTATGTTGATGACACCTTGGGAAAATCAAGAACAAGGGAAAACCATCTTGTGGTCCTCAAAATAATATTTGAATGTCTAAAAGAATATGCACTCTTATTAAACATCAATAAATGTGTCTTTGGTGTCACATAAATATAAATCTTGGGATTCATTTTATCTAGGGGAGTCATCAAAGTTGACCCTATGAAATTTAAATCCATCATGGAAATTCTTCCACCTCATAATCTCAATCAACTTTGAAGTCTCTAAGGAAAGCTCTAGACCATCCACCAATTTATATCAAAACTGGTAGATAAATTTCAACCATTCACTCATATTATTAATAAAGGAGTTCAATATCATCTAAGTCCATAATGTCAAAGGGCCATCACTAATTTTTAATAATACCTATTTAATCTACTCATCCTAACACCCCCAATTCTAGGAAAAGCATTGTTTATTTATATATCAACATCTCAATGTGCCTTAGGATCCCTCTTGGATCAAAATGATGAAGATGGAAAATAAAGGGACATATATTAACTCAACAAAACATTAATATCCTATGATCTTAGCTATACCCCAATTAAAAAACCATGTTTAGCAGTTATCTTCACATCCTATAAACTCCATCATTACATGTTAAACAATCAAACTGAACTCATTACAAAAATCGATCCTCCAAAGTATTTACTATCAAAATCATACCTTAAAGGATGAATGGACAAATGGATCATGCTTCTCAATTTCTCATTGACTAATTCAATCAAAAATTAATTAAAGGACAAGTTGTGGTAGATCAATTGGTAGAAACCCCTTTGTCTGATATGCAACCATTGGTTATAAGATTTCCTGATGAATCCATCATAAAAAATAACGAGTAACACAAGTGGAAGATCTATCTTTATGGCTTCTTAAATACTCATGGCTTGGGAGGTGGTATAATTATTAGCATGCCTAAATGTGATATTATTCTCGAGGCTTTTAAAATCACCTTCCTTTGAACCAAAAACATAGTAAAGTATGAGTCACGTATTCTAGGGCTTCAACTTGATCGTCCATGGAATATCCAACATATCTAAGTTTATAGTGACTCTCAACTTATAATTAAATATGTCAATCATTATTTATAAATAATTAATGAAACAATTTTATCCTTTATAAGCACATGGTTAATAGTCTTAAATCATAGTTTTATAATCTCATATTTGAAGTTCCACAAGTAACCAAAACTTCCATGGATGTAAATACTACCATTGGTTCTCTGCTTGAGATGTTTATAGACACACATCAGCATAATTTATTGGTTGAAAAACTTTTAATCCCATCTCATCAATCTCTTGTGTCATAAAATATTTTTGAAATCACTCATCCATATCTTTTATGGTATCAATATATCTATAATTACCTTCATGATAATATCCTTCCATAAAATATGGCACCATTGTAAAGTTTTCATTCAAAAATCCTATCATTTCATCATTCTTTATGTCAAACTCTATTGATGAAGGTATAAAATAACAATATTGATATGTCTGAACTTAGATGACGCCCACTTAGAAATCAAGGAGGTCCATGATGGAATATGTGGGTAACATACTAGTGGGATGGTCTTATCCAAGAATCTCCTTTAAAATTATTATTATTGTCTAACCATGTATCATGACATCTTTTAATATGTTAGGAAATGTGTGGTGTATCAGAAACATGGAGACTTATTTCATGATCTATCACAAGAACTATATCCCATAATCATTCTATGTATTTTCCCACCTAGGGATTTAATATTATTGGAAATATTAACCCCTCCTCATTATAATTACATAATATCATTATCACAACCACTAAGTAATTCACCAAGTGGGTGGAATTTATGCTAGTCACTTATGTCAATAATAAGCATATTTATAAATTCATCCTTAATTATATCATTTATCACTATGGTATCCCCTCTATCATTATTTTTTATAACAAAAAATCATTCAACAATAAATATAACAAGGCCTTATGCAAAAAATTCCACATCCAACATAAGTGGTCCACAACATATTACCAACAGGATAATGACCAAGCATAAGAAAAAAATAAAATCATCATCAAACTCATCATGAAAATTGTTAATGATGCTGGCCATGATTAGAATATTTATCTATATCCTACTTTATGGGCTTACCAAAAAAGCATTCATAACTAGTGCTAATCCATATTTATTGGTCTTTAGTGCTAAGGCCATCTTTCCAATCAAGGTCAAACCACCCTCTTTATGCATATTACCTCAAGGCCTCATAAAAGAAGAAACACATAGGGTTACCTGACTTTAGGAGTTAGAAATATTGGATGAGAAGTGTCTTCATGACTTTAATCATCTTTAGTCATATCAAAATTGGTTATGCAATCAATACAAAAATAAATTCTAGGTAAGAGAGTTTTAAATTGGTAATTTAGTCCTTAAAGAGAATCAATGAAATATAAATGTTGAGCATGAAAATAAGGATAAGTTTGAGTCCAATTACTTTAAAACCTATGTCATCATCACCAAATTTGGCTTAGAAGCATAAAAATTAGCAACTCAAAAAGGTTAGGATTTATATGAGATGATGAATATCATGCACCTAAAGAGGTTTTACACCTAAATCATGTCCTTACAATTATATCATTATATGTAGTCTTATATATATTACAAAAAAAATCACCCAATTATGAAAACAAGTTCTTTGATGTCTTGAATAAGCATGGTTATGAAAATTGATCTTCGATGTCACTCGTGACATGCCTTTATATAAAATCATCTCATGGTGAGACCTTTTATACTCAAGGGTAGTCCATACATCCCATCATATTATTCTTCTACTTACCTTATCATATCCATTGTCTCATTTATCCCATTTGACCTTGGTCCTAGATTGTGTACACAAACAATGTTTTGGGAACATATTCAACATGAAAATACCTCTTCAAATTTATGAATTCAATAAAATATAGAAACATGAAAATAATATCCTTGGATAACTATCTCATGCTTAATTTTCATCCTTTATTTATCATCCTTCATCACTATGTCACTTTATCTGGAATCAATCCTATCCTCTTGGATACTAAGTCTAGATTTCATTTGCCAAAGGTTCATGTGTGCATATATTATCCCCAAAAAATACTCATATACTTCCCCATCCTTAAATTATATGCCCATACTTTTATGGCCTACATCCCTCATCTTGGCCATCCCTCAGCTTGACCATCCCTTATCACCATTCATCAAGTCACTACATCTATCTTCATATCTCACCCTATGGATTGTAACTTATCCTAGGGGAAATATCCAATAAAGTTAATATGAATATGATTTGTCTATGTTTATATTCATTGTGTATTTTTATATTATATATTTGTTTCTTATTTTTATATGGTTCATGTCATGTCCTTTATTATTTGACATTTACATATTATCTTTTGTTTTTGTATAATGGCATAAATTAATGGTGGCATCATGGTTTATCAAAACCAATGGTGCATCTCACTAAATTCTATTGGAAATTTTTGTGTTTAGTCTTTTTTACATTAGCTCATTATGCATTATGGAAAAACGTCATCATGATTATATATGTGTCATGGCATAGATTGTATAATGTTATACTAGAAATGATTTATCAATACATTTCACTCAAGATATATCAACATAAAATCCACATCATCATGTCCTAATCACACCCATCTAATCATCATATAATGTCTATCATAATTATCCATTTACACTAACACAATGATCGTCATCATTTAAACATTACACATATCATCACATATATCTAATCAGTACCATATCCACACATAACATATGTATAAAATTATAACATCATAAGCAATATCATGTAAATAACATAACATCACATCCTAATCTAACATCCTCTAATCAATATATGAGCATAGAAAGCAAACATGCAAATCAAAAGGTAGGAGAGCCATCATTATTAGTATTCATCATCATAATCATCATAATTTTTATTTTTCACATCCTAACCATAACATCATAAGTCCCACACAACACCATAAACATCATATACAAATCATAATCATCAATCAATACATCATATATATTATACAATTCATAGCACATAATCAAAGTCCATCACATGATCAATAACTCAAATCATCATCATCATCATCATCATCATCATCATCATATATATATATATATATATATATATATATATATATATATATATATATATAAATGTTGTCCATGAATACATAAAAAATGGATATATATAATATCATCATGGACATATATATGCCAATATACATTGATAAAACATAATGTCTCCTACCATATATGACCCTGGCCATTTTTAGGTGGTAGTCTCGGTAGCATATGTATAGATCATGTAGAAGTCCTAGATCAAGATGAACCCTATAACTATCTACTATCTATGAAATTTGGTTCTCTCTACCCTATTAGGATGACTTGATCATATAATCTCCTATAATATTATACCTATTAGTTGGTCCTCATAAAATGTCTACCCATATTTCTTATTCCATATGCCTCTAAACCCCCTATGCAACATCCCACTTTGCCTCTGAAACTTGGGCCTCAACATCTCTCATAATCATTTTTGCCTATACCAATATCAATCGAACTTGTATGTTTGTCAATCATGTGACATGAGACCTCATGATAGTTATCTTTTTATCCTATTCTATCGCCTAGGATTGAAAAATGGATACCTCTCCATGTGACTTGGATAAATAATTCTATAATCTATCCACCTATGTCTCTAGACCATATATCTCTATGAAAAACATAATATTATCTCTCTATAAGCTATCTATCAGATATTGATCCTCAACTACTCTAGATGGACTTGATGGCCCTATATCATCTATACCCTCTTTGATGTCCACTATGTCTATGGATCTCTATTTCTCATACTCCACTATCACCCCAAGAGTCCTCAAGGTCATCCTCCCTTGCATAAAACCTATATGAGAAGGTGGAGAATCTATAATGTATGTCAACTATTTTCTCTCATCTCATCCTTTCTAGATGAAACCTCCATTATTTCATCTTCCTCCTTATCTAGTTTTTCCATCTATGTCCCATCCATCCCACTTCCCATATCCATCTCTAGTTACATAATCTTAGCTATCATTATCTACACTCTATCTTTGTCTCCATCTCCAAGTCATGCAACTTGATCTTTGTAAACCTATGTTTTCCCTCCATCCCCATATCCATCATTGGATCTCCTTTTCCACCTTTTAAACCTATGTACTAAATCTTTGTGTCTCCACATTTGGGAGTAGGTCTTCATCACTACATGTATCCACTCATGTAATGTCATTACAAGTACCAATGGTTGGGTCAATCTTTCTAGAACCCTTTGGGTCCATCATGCCTCATACTCCCTATTGCCCCTATATTATGAATCATTATTTGGTAATCCCATTTCATGACACCCATTACATCAAAATCAATAATAATTTTTTCTCTATACATTGCTAGGCCCCACTGTTCCCTCTCCTTGGTCACTCTAGCAAAGAATTATGGTCCTTAGGGAATACTATGTCATCTACCAAACTATTGTTGGACCTTCTACCCATCCCCATTGAATCTACCTATATGACATCTATGTAACATCATCTATAGTTAGCTCATCCAACACTGATCTATACAATTTTATGTTTCTTGGATGTCCTTGTTAATCCCCCATAGCAATATCCCACATATATACCATAGGATCATAAGGTTCTCAATTTTATTGTATCCCAATTAGCCACTCTATAGCAATATGTACCCATACCCATATTTTTAATAATTTCATGGAACCAATGCTTTGGCCCATCTTATAGGTAGCTAAGTGTAAATCTTGATATAACTAAGCTAATATTGTTGGTCCCCAAGAAAATACTCTCCCAATATCAACCGTGTTTGCAACCACATCACTTAAGCCAATCTAAAAGAATTATTCACTTTTCTCAAGTAACAAGATGCCAATAACAATAGCCATGAACATCAAAGAAAGTTGATTTATCATCTCTATATACATTTAATATTTTTAGAATTTATCATTTACTAATGATTTCTCTCTTTCAAAAACCTATTTAGTTTTAATATCTCTGATTGCACTTCTCAAAAGGTGTATCAAGAAATGGGTGGATAGACCAATGGTTTTTCATGAGAGATATTTTTATTTATCTATCATGCTTATATCCACTATACTTATCCTAGACTTAATCCCCTAAGAAATATTCATTGTAATATCCCTTAACTAAACTAAGGCCTTTATTTTTCAACTACATTACCCTGAGACATTGTAGTACTTTTTGCCTCATGTTAAATTATAAACCATGTCATCCTAGGTCAACATAACCCAAAAGTTATGGTCTATGCTTCACAACTAAGTCATCCCTAGCTGAACTAGTTTAATGTTAAATGATAAATTTTAAACTACATCAAAGTTGGCTATAACATCAGCTAAAATCATGAGAATGGTTAGGATCACTCACCACTATAAATAGAAGTAACATTTCAATCCAATGGAGAGTAACAATCATTTTTGCACTATTATTGCTCATAATTGTGCTTAATTCTACATTTGGAGAAGACATTACTTAAATATTGTCTTGGAGGGAAAAGATTATTTTGTGGAGTTTTGGATGAAAAAGGAGGAGTCCTTTTAGCCTCGATCTTGAATCAACCATTATGATCCTTACAACCACAATAATCTCTTGCAAAACACCATTGGCCAAGGGAGAGATCAAGGGTCTACATAGTTTATTCAAGGTAAGTGTTTCTAACCCTATCTCTTTCATTTTATAGATAAATATTTAATAATTAATAGCTTGGATGCATAACACATTGTTTGAATCTCCTCTACACTTATAATTAGTGTGATTATAGGGTTTTTTAAACTTTTTGTTAACCAATTTTGATGTTTAAGTCAAAATAGGGCACCCCTAGTAAAAAACTTCACTTTTAAGCATTTAAAAGGGTGTAATATGTTGTTATAAGGTGTTTCATAGGTCAATTAATGTCATTTATTATTATTATTATTATTATTATTATTATTATTATTATATCTTTGGTTAGAGGTTCTCTAGGTCCATTTATCATTTTTGGGTCATTTTAAGTGCATTTAATGCTTTGTAAGGTTTTATTGGGATTTGTGCAATTTAGAAATGCTGATTTCATTTATCATGTGTCCTTATAAGTCTTTAGGAAGCTAACATAACTAAATAAATGGCAGGTTGTTCAAAAAAGGGTAGTTTTCTTGACTAAAGGGTGAGAAAAGGACACTTATATAGCTCCTTGGGAAGTGTGCCACTTTTAATATGTGGTGGGGTGACTCTTCACCTTCCCATAATTCATCTCCATGTTTGTATTTAATAAATTGCATAAAAAATGCATCTATAACTCATTTTTCTCCCTTTTCCTCTTGTCATGTAAAGGAAGGTCAACTTCAAGCACTTGGTACATAAGGTATAGGCATAATTGAAAGGATTGATTATACAAGTGGATTTTAATCTAAGTTTAATTAGTTTTCATAATAGTATTATGTTTTTTGGTGCTTCCTCCTTTATGAACAATCTTGAACAATCCAAGCAACCTTTTGTAGAATTACATCCAAGGGGGGTAGAATCATGCATCTATTTTTAGTTTTTAGTGATCCTTAGAACCGAGTGATCTTGATAAGGTGTTTTTAGGTTATAATAAGGATATCTTAATGATGTTTTAAATGTATATCACTTCATCTCTTTGTCTTTGAAAGAGTTTACAAAAGGTGCTAGGTTCATGAGACTTCCAAAGTTGAGTGCAAGTTTCATGTTTCAAATGTCCAAAGAGATCCATGATGGTAATAATATGCTTGATTTTCATTCATAATTAGTTATTTCATGTTTTAATTTGGTGGGAAGTTAAACTAGAATCCTTCAAAGGTCAATTTGCTCACCTTTACCATTGTTTGTTGTCCTACCAACTTCAGTCAGGTTTGTGCCTATTTCATGGGAAGTGTACGGAGGTGAGAGAGAGGTAAAAAAATGGTGGAGTCCATTTGAATTTTTATCACCATAAAGAGTCATGTTTTTCATTTCATGAAGGTCTAAGATGCAACACAAGCAAATTTAACTCAAAGAGAGGTCACTTCCAATTTTGGTATCATAGTTCCCAAAAGTTCCAAACAAAGATCCAAGAGGTTTTTACTCTTTCCATAAAGTGGAACCATGAATTTTTTAGGCAATCCTCTAAATTTAATCTTTTATTAATATATACAAGCTATTACCATGCCAATTTTTATGGCAAAGGGAGAAGTGGAAGATGAGATTTGACAAGATCAAAAGTGACCAAAAACCACTGAATTGTGGTAGTGACATCTACAAGTTTGGAAACAAATTTGATGTTTGCATTTATTAATAATATTATTGAAATTTTACAAGTTATGGAAGAAATAAAAAATTATCCAATAAATTTTCCTCATAATTCAAAACATAAGAGAAGTGATGGCCACATGAAATGACCTTTCTTGGTTATCCCCTGTCCGTACACAAGGTACACAGGGTAGTAAGGGTAATATTTCATTACATGGAACAAAAGATGGTATGGAAGGTTACTAAATAGAATATATAGCCTAATTTTGGATGTTATAATCCTAAATTAAATCCAAACAAGCTAAATATATTCTAAACATACCCCAAGTGACCTTCAAATGACCTATAGGCTTGAATATGCACCTACAACCTGGTGAGTGGAGGTTAGGTTCATTTGAGGGTAATGGAAAGGTTTTTGAACCAATGAGGAGAATGTAATGGGTGAAATTATATGAAATTATAATATAAAATCAACCAAGGACCTTATTCACACTTTGTAAGGTTACAAATAGCCACCATGAAACCTACAACCAAGCAAAGGGGCAGAGGTATGAAAACACAATCAAAATTTGGGGATGAGGACAGTCAAGAGAAGGTGATAAATGATGGATATATTATTATTCTAAAGTATAAATAAAAGAGTTACATATATCGTAGGTCAACAAACCTACAAGAGTAACATGCAGGCCTGCAAGTTATCTCAGTCTTAACATTGAAAATGCCTAGCTTTGATGATGAAGGGTCTTTGAATGCACATAAAATGATATTTTAATAATATCATGGTTATGTAATCACTTTAAAAATATCAAAATCATGATATAATTCTATCTTGTTTCAATAAATCATGAAAATAGCCCATGTTTACTATCTTAGTCTCGATAGGGCAATGGTTGGTGATGACAAGGTGCTAAGTTTTGACTTCCATGGAGAAGTATGAAGAATTTAATACATGGTGAATGGTAAGGTAACATAAATTTAAGGTAATTAAATTAATAATATCATTAAAAATCCATCCAAACACCTTTTCACCTAAGCAAGGTTGCCTCAGTTTGAACAACTAGGTTAAAAGTACCTTATTCCAAGAGATAAGTTGTGATTCTCAATAGCAAGAAAGCTTCCTAAGGACTTAAAAAGTTTCATTAGATTTTAATAAGGATTATAAACATGTTGGAATGGTATTTAGGCATATTAATTGAATATAAGGAGTAGCCACATGGATGTTTACACAAAAACATGCAAAAATAGGGTCTTTTGACCCCTCTTTTGGCAAGGTTGAGTTAGTTTGACCACTTAGACTTATAATCTAACCAAATAATTTGGTAAAAGTGGTAATCATGACCTTTTGGAGCTATAAAACTTTAAATTTTCACATAAAATCAGGCCTAATACCCTCTATTTTGTCTCAGAGGTATGTTAGTCCTCTCATGTAAGAAATTGGTAGTTTTGGGGAAAAGAGTTGGATAGTGAACTAGATCCCCTTCTGATCAATTGGTGAGGTTTTTTAAATTGGGTTACATATAGGAGAACATAAATAATAAATATAAAAGGTTTGGATTACAATAATATGGTCTATACAAGGAGGTTTGCAGGCAAACCTAGAGGAAAACATGAAAACCCAACCCCTAATAATATGTCACTCCAAGTTTTGGTCTTATCTAGGAACCCTAATGTTTTTTGTGTTTTTTTTATGGGTGAATGTGATGTTTTAATGATTTTTTAAGTAATTTATGGTAATTATTGTCACTTTTGGCCCATAAAGTTCTAACAGGCCTATTGACATGGCATAACCCTTATTCCAAAATAGGGGTAACTTCCATTTTAGGGTCTTGTTGAACTCTCCAAAGGTTTTGAATAGGTTGGTGGGTCAGTTTTAGAGGTGATAAATCTTTTTTTTAGCTTGTAAACTCCACAAGAATCCACATTAAACTCTAGACATACTCAGATCCTCATGAGAAGCATGAAAATCACCTAAAGATCAACTTTGGACACTCATATCTCTCACAAATAGTTGCATGGGACCCTAAGCCAATTGGACATGTTATATAGGGTCCTTAAGGATATATTAGTGGAATTTTGTAAGGGTTACAAAATATAACCTTTATGAAGAAAGGTTAAGAGTCTAGGTCACTCAAAACCCTCATAAAACCCTCACAAGGACCCGATTGGAGAGAGGGAACATTTTGAGCATCTAAATGCAAGGGGATTTCCATAAAACCATGTATAAGTTGTAGATTAATCTTATAGGATCTCACACATGTGATTTTCTTGTATATAATAGGGGAAAACTAGGATTTTTTTAGCCATTTTGAGTGGTGTGAAAGATACAAGAGGATTTAGAAGATGAAACAAGTTTTGGAAGGAATATCTACAGTTTAGATAACGCTAAAAATTCATATAATCTTCTGAATTAAACTCTAAGTGTCCTAACTAGACTCTCACTTTTAGCCAGTCTAGTGAGTTAGAATAATGAACACTTCGAAAAGTGGTGAAAAGCAATTAGGGGGAAATTTTAATTATTTTTAATTTTAACTTGTGGTAGGGGAGATCTTTAAAATTGTCATTACATCTTGTGTATGGATCATTTGTGAAAATTGAGTTGTTTGGAATGCCAAGTGGAGAAAGTGCATGGAAAGGAGCCTTTTGGAAACTACCAGTGATGATTTTGCATGTCCACAAGAATAGGAATGGTAAAGGATCAATACAATGAATGTGAGGACTTTTTGTAACCCCTCTTTCTAATAATAACCATCATACCTAACCATTTTTAGTGATAGGGGAAGTTTTGGAAGGCAACTTAGGTGGGTAGTTTTTTATGTCAAATTGGCAGTTTTGTGCCACTTTTCATTATCTTTATGACTTGTTTTGGACAAGTATACACAATGAAATGTCATAGATCAACCCACCTCTCCTCCACATGTAATTTTAACTGATTATATCAGATAGACACATGTCCAAGTGGCTCTTGGACTTCCCTTCTCTCTACCTTCCCAATTCTTCTATAAATTATGGCCATTTTGGCATTGTATGGGATCTATTTGCTTAGGTATGGTGAATCCCTACTAAAATTTTAACTTTAATTAATAAATAAAAGTGTTTTACCTCATTAAAATATTTCAATAAGTGTATATGCTTGGTTTTAGTCTTGTGTAAGTGTAATTTCCTTTACCTTCAAATGTTGATTCCATTGGTACCTAGTATATTGTGTTTTCCTTCTTACAGGTCAACAAGAAGTGTTTGAAGAGAATGCAAGTGTAAGTGAGTATGATTTTAAATAGAGTGTCTTAGAATTCCTATTGTTTAGTTCTTCCTACCCTATGTCATCTATAAGACCCCATGTTGAAACACTAATGTGAGAGGGGAGCTTGATGTTGAATGAAGTGTATGTGTTATTTGTCATTAGTTTCTAGTGTATGCCAAAGGTAAGAGTAGATCACAAATTTTTGGTGCATCACCTCTAGTATAATAGGTTTATTTCTATTTATTATAACCCTTTTCATCCCCCCTAATTTTTTAGTAGTAGGAACATGAGCTTAAATGATGCATCAAGGGGAGCTAGCCCCTAATCTAGAGGTTCATCTCACAAGTTTGTTCACCCACAACAAGTGATATGTCCCCATTTTCCCCCTTGGATTAGAGGCCTAGAAAACCTCTTCTCATAGGGTGCATCCAAGTGACAATACTTTCCATTTCCCACTTTAAGTAACCTAGGCCTCCATTTGCCTACTATGGTTCCTTACTAATTTCAATTTAATCATCCCCCTATATTTATGTTACTAGCTTGGAAATAATATAAATATTATAAGATGTAGTTAGGTTTATTCCATTATATTTATTTCCTATATTCTTTTAAACCTTCTCCATTTATGTTATATTATAAGTGCTCCTCTAGTTAGGATTAATGGATCTATTTGTCATACCCTAGTATAATTAAGTATCAGCAAGATCTGTATTTGATTTACCTTTTTGAGTATGCTTCTCTTAGATAGGATAGGTTTCAAGTTAATCCTATCTCATTTCATACATTTTGGTGAACTCAAAATGAATTAACCATCAATTTTTCTCTTTCAACAAACAACATTGGTGTAAGTCGATACAATTTTATTTCTCTATATATTTAGTAGACTACATTGATGTAGATTGGTACATTATAATATTTGTGTATTTTTAGTAAAACTACATCAATTTTGGTTGCTAACATTTTAACTTTCTATTTTTTCAACAAGTTACATCGACACAAGTCGATCTGGTCTAATTTATGTATTTATTTTTCAATCATCTTGCTAGATTACCTAGACCTGATCTAGTTTTATTTATTTGTTTTATTTTTATCTATTTTCCACAAAAAACATTAACTTGGGTCAATCCAATCTAAATTTTTTGCATTTTCCATGAAACTACATCAACCTAGGTCGATATAGTGTTAATTCTATGTTTTTCCAACAGGTTATTCTGATGAAGGATGATCCATTTTTTACACTCATATCTAAATTATTTTTAGTTAACCAACTATATCAACCAAGGTCAATATATTTCTATATTCCATGTAATTTTATGCCATACTATATCTACTCAATATGATATAGTTTTGCTTTACAATAAATTTCATTAATAAATTTTTACATCAAATTTACATTTTGTTAAAATTAATTTTACATATACACCTATATCGATCCAGTCTAATATAATTATAAATTCATTTTCTTCTCTATCAAACTATATCTACCCTATTAAATATAGTTATGTGTTTCCATTTGTTTTCAATAAAATGTATCGACCCTATTTGATCCATTTTACTCTATCTCTATTGTTTGAATAACTACATCAATTTGGGCTGATATATTTCTATATCCTTTCATTTTTAGCATAAGCAAGGTAAATTAGCTTTCTTTTTTAGTGATTAATAAAAAATTCACTTTCAATTTGACTTCATGTTTTTTTTCCATTCATTAAAATATACAAATTTATTTTTGACATTGATTTTTTACTTTTATTTTCTCTTTGTTTGGTTCTCCTAGAAACTATGTTCCAGATATTTTCAAACTACTTGACTACTATCATGAAGGGCTACATGGTGTTTTTTTATAATCCTTTTATATTGTTTACAAACATCTTGATGTGAGGGGCTCACCCCAATTATAATATCCATAATACATCTAGTTTTCACGTACCTCACAATATTTAGGAAATACCTAAGATTCCCCTTTTTTTTATAGAACCTTAGGAATCCAACCATCCATGTGATTATTTAGTACACTAGTTATCAATTATCACTAGGAATTTACTCTTAGATTACCCTTAAAATAGGTTTTAGTGGGTTATGGTAATGGCACTTCCTCCATATTCAATACTCTAAAATATTGAGTTGATGCCATGTAATGGACAAGAAAGAATCTTTGAGAGTCTACAAATCAATCACATCCTATTAGTACTTCTACTTGATCTTATTTTTAGACAAATAGTTATAAGAAATAATTAAAGTTCTAATTCGATACCTGTTATTATATTTTGTATTATATATTGTATTGGCCAATGTTGATACATTTATATGTTGTGTGTTCTATCTACATCAACCATAACTAATATAGTTGTCTCTATGTGATTAGACTACATCTACCAGGCCCAACATAGTCTACTAGGTTTACTTTCCTTATACCTCTATTTTTTAAACTATATAGACCAGGACCAATATTTTTTATTCATAATATTGATAATTTTTCCCCATATCCAACTACATCAACTAGGCTTGATATAGTTTTTCCTTTCACATTTCTTTTTGTGTAACTACATTGACCACTATCTATATAGTACATTTTATGATCACTTTACACTTTAATGACTACATAAATTAGGCTTGATATAATTTTTCCTTTCACATTTTTGTATGTGTACCAACATTGACCTTAGTTGATATATTAATTTTTTTGTTTATTGTACCATTTATTGACTATATTACCTAGGATCAATATAGTCTATCCTTCACATTTATCTCCACATAACTACATCAAACATGGTTGATATAGTACCTTTTATTCTTTAATAATTTGGATGATATAATTTTCACTTAAAAATATCCACAATGAAGTATCTAAACAAATAACACAACACAACATAATGGATTTTACTAATTTCCCTAAAGTTCCTAAATCTCACTTTCCTTATACTTATGTAGAAAATAAAAATGTAAGAAACACTTATGTGGCCATTATAACCAAAAAATATGGGATACCTCCTTCTTAAACCCCTTATCCATTTAACTATCCTCCACACATGCCTATTTTGTAAAGGATGAAAGTGATCTTGAATATACTATTTAAATGATAATTTTCATCAATGAAAACTCTCGATATAAGGGTAAAGAACCCATGGTAATATATAATCTCATGATGGGACCCCACATATGATGTACCTCTTCACCACCACATATTTTTTATACAATATTTAGGGAAAATTAATATAAAACTTCCTTTATTCCTTCCTCTTTTACCCTACCTAGTATATCCACTACCATGCCTAATATTTCCTCTAGTGTGAATACTCAAAGTGACCACATTAACATTCAAATCAGTATTAGTATTAGTTCATCTCAAATAAATATTAATACTAATGCATCGCAAATAAATACTACTACTAGTGCATCTCAAGCCACTACTACTAGCCAATAACCCATCAACATTGACCAAATATTATCACAAGACATGAATCAAATGGTTACCTTCCAAACCAATGATTTCATTCAAATAATGCAAATTAAAAATCAATTTTTGTGGTGTTAAAGTCACCCTCAACTTAATTAATGGAAAGTGTGAAATTCAAATTCTCCCCCCACCCCCCTTCGATATGCACAAGTTAATCTTATTCCTCAACCACCACTCCTTAACAAAGTCATCAAACATCTTCAAAAAAAACCATTAATCCCTCAACTTTTACACATATAAATAGGTGGTATTAATCCTACTATAACCTATAATGGATCCCTTGATCTTGTGTTGCATTTTAAAGATTTTTTAAACCTTTAAAAAGATTTTATTAAGTTAAATGCCTTTGCTGCGACTAGACTTATAGCTAAAAATATTTTAGGTAATGCCCTAGATTGGTAAAATCAACTTAATACTAACACTATTTTTAAAATAGAATACTTAGTCAATGCATTGGTTTGATAATTTCAAGCTAATGATCTACTTGAAAATAGCTTAGCTCATTTTACTAATTGTAAATAGTTAGAATTTGAAACTACCCAAGATTTCATTAAAAAATGGAAAGCCTTATCTAAAAAAGATGAATATAACACATCAAAATATAATCTCTTCCATTTGTTCACTAATGATCTTCATCCCAAAATCCAATATCATTTTAGGACTCTCTCTCCAAAATATTTGGAATAAGCCCATGATCAAGCTAAATTCCAATACTTTCTAATAAGACAATTTGAGCTCTCCCAACCTCCAAAAAGAACTTGAATGCTTATCAAATCTAAATAATGACATTTTACTAATGATGGTATCACAAATACCCATGATAATATACACACCATCCATGTTATTATTCCAAGTGGATCAAATGATGAAATTATTTCTCCACCATTCATAAATACTACCTTTCAACCTTATTCTTCCACATATTCCTATGTAAATAATGTTTATGCTCACCAACCTCTTTCCATGGTGAAAATATAACCACATATTCCTAAATTTTCAGCATGATAACTTGATCATACTCACCCTACCAAACATTAGTATGATCCACACAATTTTTTTGGTATAATGCAAGTTGGGAACATTCTCATGAAATGTGAAGGTAACTTATGAACCTTGATCTTGAATTTATCCTTGGTCCAAAATTTGATCATGAAAATATTTTTCACAAATGTCAACAAGAATATGAAATTTTAGATAAATCTCATGATTCTAAAGTCAAGAACAATGCTATTAATCAAGCTAATGCTCACTTGGATATCTATAAATATCCACTTCCTAATCACATATCCAATACTAGTAAAATTCTTAACTCTAATGTTGTGTATACTTCAGTTCAACTTAACACTCTAACAAATGATAAAAAATTAGTCAACATAAAAAACATGAGGCATGTAGTATCATATATTAATACTTACCCACATTCCACCTATAATAACTTTCCCACTTTATGCAACATTCAAGATACTTATCCATCTCACTTTAAGGATTTGGAACATATAAAAATAAATCTTAATCCCACCTCTATCACTACATATACATGCATGACACATCCCATTTCCTTACTATCTATCCAAATTTTATCAAATACAATGATACATCTTGATACTCATTATTCTTTCATTGATAAGACATGTTAATCTAATACCATCATCTCTCATCACTCTGAGCTAACTACTTTGAATATCATGAATCAATATACTTTTGTACACACATCTCCACTCATCATATTAACCACCTCAAGGGATTTAGATCTTAACACAACTATTCCAAAAATCACAACAACCACCTCAACACAATTTGATCCACCTGGCCAACTTATATCAACCAAGTCCAAATAATATAATTCCAATCATCATCAATTTAAGTGTGCTTACACTTCTCTTTTAGCATATTTGATTTAACATTATGTACTTTTATCTAATAAAATTCAAGATGTATATGATGAATGTGATCCTATTATTGAAATTCATCACCTCCCATCTCAAATTCCTTTTCTATAACTCATGAGGAGTTCTCCTCCTCATCACAATTAGTTAATGCAATTCTTATTTGAAATGAACATCCCTCGACCTCCACCTGTTTGGAAAGAAACTACTTTATCTAGCTTTGAAGATAATATTATTCAACAATATGAAGAAATGTCTATACAAGTTGGTGAAACTATAAATACTTGTCTTTTACTCAAATTTCCTATTGTGTCAATGATTCCTAATAAAATATTAATTTACATAGATGATCCTCCACTATTCATTAGTGTCAAAGTTGATGATATCCAATTAAAGTGTGCTTTAATTGATGAAGATTCTATCACTCATGTCACATCCCTTGACTTCATTAAAACACTTGGATACTTAGAATGTAACCTTAAATCTACCTAAATCATGTGTCAAGGCTATGATAGAAGAAAAAGGCCTCATCTAGGTTATATTTGTCTTCTTATCATGGTTCCTCCTATCATGGATTGTATTGAAGTCATGATATTTAACTTCCCATTATCATATAATATTTTACTATATCTACCTTGGATGCATCACATGAGAGCTATAGTTTTTTTAGCATGCCATCATGTTAAATTTCCTCACAATGGTACTACATATAATATTCAAGGAGATATGAACCCTTAAAAATTTTAATAATTCTAAGAACGTGGTGTTTTTAAGTATTCATCCTTGATCCTTTACCTAGTATTGCTTTTCATGAATCTCAACAATTAAATTATCCTATTACTTATAATATAGGTTATAATGGACACCCTAAAATTATATGTAATATAATACCTAACATATTATATTCTAATGATGATGAACCTGCTTATATCAGTTTGAAAATAATTTTTTTTGATATTCCTCACACATAATTACTCAATTAAATCCTTTATGACCTAGGTCTCCTCAAAAGATAATAGACAAAATTCATGATTCCATCATCATGCCAAAATAATTTATTCCTCATACTTACTTGATTGATAAATTCATTGATGTTTCTACTATTGATCTTCATACCCATAATTATGATGATGGTTATTCATTATATGATCCATTTTTAGTTGGCTTGCTCAAGCTAAAGATGCAAAAATACTTTGATATCATTCTTCTATACAACATTCTTTACATTTATATAGTATTAGTTATATTGATTTAGTTATTTATTCTTCTACCTAATCTAACATTATTTCTTATCCACTTGATATTCTAAGGTTTGAGATGGAGAAAATACTAGATACTTCTAATTTAGTTACTTTTAAGCCTCTTCAGAGTATGTTTCTTGATCATGCCATGACATGACCATATCGATTTGATAAATTTTATTATTCTTCAAACATGATCCCTCTTAAGATCTAGAACACATTATTACAACCGACATTTAGAACTTATATTATAGCTAATGAGGCTAGTATTTATCCTACTATGAGTTTTCTATTGATTTTTATGAAGTACTAACTTTTACCAAGTTTGATTCCTCACCTACACGATGGGAAGATGAGCTATATTGTGAATTCCTTAAGGTTAGTAGTCATAGACCAAGGATTTTTGTGCATATTAGATATTTTTAACACAAAAACAAGCATAAGGTTCCACACATACCATATATAGTTTACCTTCATGTTTAGTTAATCCTAAAAACCTTTGTTATTTTCATGGAATGAACATGCACACCAATAATCATTATCGACAACTTTGATAGTGCATCAATGTGCTTCATATAGATATCATACAATCTCATACTGATAAGAAACTACCTCTACCTAAGATACTTTTAAAGTATATCCCTAAAAATGGGGATGTTTATTTCCTTTGGCATCAATGTGATGCACATCACATACACAAGTGTAGAGTATTTCAATATAATTTTGTTTATTTCCCACAACCTACATCATCATATTCTTAATAATGTACTCAAGGTCATTCTTGTGAAAATTCTCAGCCTTCTTTGTAACCTATATAATCCCAAAGATATGAATATATTTTTCACATTTCAATACCAATTCCTCACATTGATTACCCTTCACAAGAGGTGCCATGTGATCATTCTTATTCTATCATACCTACATCTCCATAGAGACTATGTGTCAAGAAGTCCTCAAATTACTCTCTATGAAGATAGATGAGACTATGATTAAAGTTGCATTTTAGTTACAATAATATTTATCCAATATTAATAATGATGTATGTCATGAGATATATCAAAATTTGTGAACACATTAAATTGCTACATCACATTATTATTCACATTTTCATATGAGTTGGATTTGATATCTACATTTCACTATAAAATTTATGATGCATTGGTTATCTTTTTATCTCATAATTATTTTAATTTTTGATTTTAATATACTTTATGAATTTATGATATTTTGTTTTTAAAAACATTGATTTATAATTGAATTTTTTTATAATCAATTTTCAAAGTTAAATCTTTGTTTATGATTCATTTATATTTGGCAACCATTTCTTTTCCCCCTATTTTGGGATGATTTTTTCATTACATTATTGCTTGTGTTATCTCGTTGGTTGAATAATATAGTTATTTATGTGACATGAATATCATACCATACCCAACACTATCCTATTTCCCTTGTGATAAAATATAAAGCATATTCATAATTATACCATTTATTACATAAATGGATTTATTACAATTCTCAATTATCCCTTATCATTATTTCATTTAATATAACACATAGGTTAGTCTTGATATTACAAAGTTACTTGTGGGCAAGTCTAATAATCCTTAAATATGACATATTATTTAAGTACTTATCTCTTGTAACAAAAGTGAAAGCTTTCTTGTGTTTGTCAATTATATCACTTATGATTGGTTTTTTGAATTCATATGGATGGAAAAAAAATCCATAAAATTTAAAATCCAAATCATAAAATAAACAAAAGGTAATGATCAAAATAAATTGACAAAAAAATAATAAATCTCACCAAAATATGACATGATTCTTATTTGGAATATATCTTATTCTAGCTGAAGCTCAAAATCCATAATTGGCCTCATGATAGAGCCAAGATTTTTTTAAGTGTAGTAGGTTAGTGGACTGGGATAAGAGGTCTCATTATACTATTTCGTGCCACCTACTTTATCACACAAGTACACAATACTCATAGTAGACCAATGACTCTGTAAGGGGTCTTTAGGAATGGGGAACATGTTATGGTAAGATAGGCCCATATTATTTTTTCCTAAGTATATAACCTTAATGGGATGATCTTTGTACCTCATTTATTATCCCAAGATTTTATGTCTACTATTTAAAGTATCTTAAGCCCTTTTTGTCCAAACAAGTTCTTAGAAGTCACACATTCATTTAATGTGTCTCATTTCTACTAAGGATTATTAGAATGCCTATGCCTATGTAGTAATACAAATTCCTTATTTCATCACATTATCCTTGATATTATTCTTGATGAATATCATTTAGTAATTGATCATACCATCACTCACACTTCCTATTATCACACCTCAATAGTTTTCCTATTTTGATTTGAAGTACAATATATTGGATAGGACTAATCCTTACTCACAAAATATCCCTATCTCCCATAAACACAATGTGCCACATTTTTACATGTCCATACTCTTCGACATTTTAGACTAATATAGGTACTAAGTTGATTTTTCATTTTAAAATATTTATTAGTTTGTGCTCTTATCATATATTTATATTTCTCTTATTCACATATCCTTTTTTCTCATTTGTTTTTATTTTTTTTATTACATGTTGGAAAAACATTGATATCTCTTTTAGTAATTTGGATTTATATTTAATTTTCTTTACTTATAATTTATCTTTAATTATTTCTATTCTCATTCTTTTTGACCATGTATTTTCTCACATTTTCTATAAAATCTAAGACATACATCATACATTTTCTCATAGCATAAATAAATCAACAAAATTGCAAGAAATAAAATACATCCATAGCATCCATGAGTCATAAAAAACAAGTGTGTGCATGTGTGTGTGTGTGTGTGTGTGAATGAGTGTGTGTGTGTGTGTGTGTGTGTGTGTGTGTGTGTGTGTGTGTGTGTGTGTGTGAGAGAGAGAGAGAGAGAGAGAGAGAGAGAGAGAGAGAGAGAGAGAGAGAGAGAGAGAGAGAGAGAGAGAGAGAGAGAGAGAGAGAGAGAGAGAGAGAGAGAGAGAGAGAGAGAGAGAGAATGTGCATGTGTACATGTATGTGTATGTGTGTCTCAATGTTTGATACAAATTGATACAATTATAGTACAAAATATAACTATAAGGCCAAGATCCATCATGAGGATGTGTTACACTATGCATAGAGGCCTGTGACTACCTTATCTAAAAATTATGATGTAGTGACTATGTCTATGATTGAATACCTTCCATATATCTCTATATATTTTCCACCTGGGCTTGAAAAATTTGTTGATTATCTAATTGTCATAAACTAAGTATCTCTTCCCTAAGCCAATACCTGTTATACCTGTAGCTCCCACACTAGTAGAATTTGGCAAATAAAGGACTACATGACTAAAAATTTTAGTCAAAACAACTAAAAATGTCTAAATTATACTATTTTTTTACAACTCAACTATAAATGAGTAAATAAATGATTAATTTGGTCATCAACTAAAAAATTATTTAGTCATACAAATAAAAATGACTAAATAGTTACTCATGCAAATACAAATTAGATGAAATTAAAAAACAATCTAGTAGGAGTGTATTGTGCATGATTCATTTTTCATTGAATATTTCCTCATTTTGTTAGTTTTTAATTAGCCTATAACTAAGGAATTTTGGGTTATATAAACTAATTTCATGGGTGATAAAAGCTTGTTTAGAGAGGACCTAGAGACTTTTGAAAAGGTGGGCATGGAATTTGGAGTTTGCTACAAATAATTTAAAGTCTGTGAGGCCCTTTGCAGAAAATTTGGATTTGTGGATGCCCTCTATAGTGAATTAAAAGGTAATTCAAAACCATCATTACATTAAACACAAAATCAATAGCTTTATGATTGGAAACTTACATTAGTTACATAGGCAACTGAGTACTAGAACCATACAGGAAATTTAGGGGACTATTTTTTCATTAGTTTCCTCTATGCATTTTGGATCATATGGTAATTGAACTTGTAACTCAAGTGAAACACCACCTTCTTCTAGTCATTGGAAGAATTCCATAGCCTTAAAGTGCATATAAAAAATTATAGAATTGGCACTGGGGCTTTTATTTATGAATTCAACCCAAATGCCATTTCCTAATTCCTCCATAAAAGTTTGTTGAGCCAACTCTAGTTCATCACAATCAACATGAATAAACCCAATGTTGTTTAACAATTCAATGGGTAATTATTCTCTACTCTTATTCAAAAGAGACTTTGTTGTCTTAAGAGAATATAAGGCTACACTGGGGTTTGACGATATTAATAACTCACCCATCTTGATAAATGCATGGGCATCACGTGGATCTATATGAATTACTTTTTTAAAAATTTCCAAATACTTCTCTACCTACACTTGTTAAGCATATATATGGCCTACAACTTTTAAGCTCTCATAGTTCTCAGGGTGGACCTCCAAGACCTTTTCAAAATTTGAGAGAGAACTCTTAAGATCTCCCAGCTTCAATTGAACCTATCCACAAAATCCTATGGCCTCTGGCTTTCCTTGACTGATGCCATGTAGTCACTGTCAGGACCTCCAGCTCTTAAAGAGCACAGTTGATTACTTTTGTATAAGCAACTAAACACAGAATTTAACCAGAAGTAAAATGTAACATAGAAATTTAGAAATAACATAGAATATGAGAGACAATACCCAATTGTATTAATACTCTTCCAAAAGGAAATACAAAGAAAGAAGATGCCACAATCTTCTTCACGCTCCTCTAGGGCTCACACACCTCTAGGGAAAAAACAATAAATCTCTTCAAGAGTTCTCTCTCAATTATGGTCACAACAAACAACTCAAACACAGAGTTGTTGTTCACCTCCAACCAGTCAGTAACACTGCTACCAGTACCAACCAAGTACTCGAAGTACTCCAGGTCCGAGTACACAACACACTCCAAGTAGATCTCCTTGATCTTGCAACAACTTGCAAATCCTAGATCTTACTTACACATGTAGATCTCACCTAATCTTGCTATACCGCAGATCAACCTGGCCCTGCACACCTGCTGACCGAGATCATACACACTAGCACCCCTATGGATCTTCTATCAGATCTTGCTCTCCCATAGATTTACTTGATCATACACACTTGACACTGTGGCACTATGATGATCCAACCTTGCTCTCTTCCCTCTAAAGGAGCTAACCTTGCTCTCTCTATCTAGCACACTTTATAATACAACCCATGAGTCTATTAAATAGATCCCATACAAACAATAATTAGACTTCTAATTATAATAATTAAAACCACAGATCCAAGACTAAAATTAGTCTTTACCATGCAAAAAAACTTTCCATCTAAAAATAGACTAGTTCGGGAGATGCATGCACATGCATGCACACACAAGCTATCAACGTCAGTTCCTGTTTGACTGATGTCAGCTGACCTATAACCAACATCAATTACTGTGACACTAAAGATGACTGATGTCGGTTGATCAGACTGATGTCGATTGCCTAAAACTCAGCAACCTCCTTTTATTTGCATCTAGGTGAAGCTTTTAGCTCCATAACCTAACAATCTCCCACTTGGAGATAAACAGCTGCACCTGTACCTATACCTATGCATCATCTAATCTATTTTCTAGCTTGTATCCCTTTTCAAGATCAATCCTGAAGACCAACCACCACACATCCTATGGTGCACTGCATGTCATCCAAGTAACCTACCACATCCAAATCTACATACCCATGTAGAGAAGTCCCTGACCCTGCATAGCATGTATACCTGCTGCTGGTCCCTCTCAGATACCTGAGAACCCACTGAACTACTCTCCAGTGCTTCTTTCCCAAATTGACTAGAACTTGCTGACAACACCCACTACTGGGGCAACAATAGGTTTAGTACACATGTACTTAACCTCATCATGTGAATTGGGACCCTATTTTGTGAACTATCCATCCATAGGTGTGCAAACTGGTTCTACATCCTGCATCTTGAACCTCGCCACTACCTTATCCACATAATCATCTGGAGACAAAATCAACCTGTGACCTTCCATGTCTCTAGAAAAACTCATGCCAAAGAATTTCACTGCTCCCAAATTCTTCATGACATACCACTGAACTAACTTTACCCTTATCTCAGCAAATCCCTGTATGTATGCACCTACAACAAGCACATCATCCACATACAGTAATAGGATAATGTTGCGACCATTATCCAACCTCGTAAAGTAAACACAATGGTTACAATGACATTGACTAAAGCCATGCTTTGTCATACACCTGTCAAACCTATACCACTGTCCTGCAGCTTCCTCAAGACCATATGACCTGGCCTTTCATCTCACGTGTCCATTCCCTCTCTTCTTTAACCAAAGAATCCATTCATCTCTTAGTGCTTTCATTCCGACTGGCAACTCTACCAAATCTCCCATTTGGTTCTCTTCCAAATAATTCATGCCATGCTCCCACTATTTCCTGGATCCTACCTACTCTGTAATGAGCAACAAGTATAAAGAATGGGAATAATGAATTTGAGGCTTACTTACCCTTTCAGTCCTCCATATGGGCATTTGAGACTCCTTGACAGCTAGTTGTCTACCCAAAATCCGTTATAGTGACCGATGTCGGTCACCACCCAGTCTACATCCAATCAACGTCAGTTCCATGTGATTGACCTGACTATCAACATCAGTTCTCTGACTGACATCAGTGTCCACCTGGTCACCAACGTTAGTTCCCTGATTGATGCTGATAGCCACCTGCCTGACACCACTGACTTTGCTTGTCTGCACATGACCGATGTCGGTGCCTGCCTGTTCGATATCGATTACCCCTAACTGATGTTGGTACCTGTGTTCCCCTATGAGTGATGAATTTTTACCTGCGAGCTTTCTTTGGATCAAAACCTTGTCCAAACTACCCTGCTCAGAGTTATTCAGTCCCATTCGCTGATCTCTATCCATCATCTCCTCCATAAACACCAAGGCTTTCTAGTTCTTAAGTTTGTCAAACACATCTGACTTCCTCTTAAGAGCATGCATCTCCTTCTTGCTCATGTGACCAAGCTTACAAAGCCACGTCTTCGTAATAGAAAGAGAATCAGTAATATAAGTAGATAGATAAAGAATACCTACTTTCTTACCACCTGCTAATTCAAGTGCATCCACTGTGAGAGTTACTGTGCATCTCTCATCACCTAAATTTTCTAAATAAATTAGCCTCATCTTCAAAATTAGGACCTGCATGACCTCCTTCAACACCTATGTGTTGGCCGTCTGCAATTTCAGCTGCACTTCCCCTTTGCCAAAACTTTAACAAGGCTCACCAACCCCTAAATAAATCTTTCCAAAGTCTCCATGGACCTTAACATGGAAAAATACTCTATTTGGGGCTACATGGAAAGAGGAAACAAAATCTATAAACCAAGATTCTACTTTATCCAAGGAACATACCAGAATAACTAGTGTAACAATACCTGCAACACATGCTCCTTTATTTCCTTCATGTTGATCTGCTACCAACCAGCAATCTTTCTTTACCTACTCTTTCTTTCCATAACACCGTAATTGATCATTCTTGCTTTTGAATTCCTCCATACTTTATTTTGCCATTGCTATACTCCCACTCAATCAAAAACCCCTGAGAGTGACCTGTAATCAACAAACACTTAAAAAGCTCTGACCACCTGTTAGTTGATCCTAGCTCTGATACCACTTTGTCAGTGGTATCACTGCATGAAACCAGCAACTTGAGCTCTGATACCACTTTGTCAGGACCTCCAGCTCTTAAAGAGCATAGTTGATTACTTTTGTATAAGCAACTAAACACGAAATTTAACCAGAAGTAAAATGTAACATAGAAATTCAAAAATAACACAGAATATGAGAGACAATACCCAATTGTATTAATACTCTTCCAGAAGGAAATACAAAGAAAGAAGATGCCAAAATCTTCTTCATGCTCCTCTAGGGCTCACACACCTCTAGGGTGAAAATAGTAAATCTCTTCAAGAGTTCTCTCTTAATTACGATCACAACAAACAACTCAAACACAGAGTTGTTGTTCACCTCCAACCAATCAGTAACACTACTACCAGTACCAATCAAGTACTCGAAGTACTCTAGGTCTGAGTACACAATGCACTCCAAGTAGATCTCCTTGATCTTGCAACAACCTACAAATCCCAGATCTTACTTACACATGTCTGATCTTGCTATACCGCAGATCAACCTGGCTTTGCACACCTACCAAACGAGATCATACACACCAACACCCCTATGGATCTTCTACCAGATCTTGCTCTCTCATAGATCTACCTGATCATACACACTTGGCACTGTGGCACTATGAGGATCCAACCTTGCTCTCTTCCCTCTGAAGGAGCTAACCTTGCTCTCTCTATCTAGCACACTTTACAATACAGCCCATGAGTCTATTAAATAGATCACATACAAACAATAATTAGACTTCTAATTACAATAATTAGAATCATAGCTCCAAGACTAAAATTAGTCTTTACCATGCAAACAAACTGTCCATCCAAAAATAGACCATTTCGAGAGATGCATGCACACGCATGCACACATAGGCTGCCAACATCGGTTCTTATCTGACCAATGTCGACTGACTATAACTGACATCGGTTACTATAACACTGAAGATGACTGACATTAGTTGATCAGACTGACGTCGGTTGCCTGAAACTCAACAAACTCCTTCTATTTGCATTCGAGTGAAGCTTTTAGCTCCACAACCTAACAATCACTATCAATGGTGTCATAATCATCTTTACTATGATAAGATCATGCAAGATTATAATATGAATGAGATTTCATGAGAGGGTGGTCAGTTAAAACAAGAGCTATCTCAGTCAACTGATCCATAAGAAAATGTTGCCCTATGAAGAAAAAATGGTTTTCTAAATGATTCAATGCCATTGCATAGTATAGGTATAATTCAAAGGCTCTATGCATATTTTTCATTCCTTCATGAACACTACCTTTTTAACTAACTATGAGAATCCTAAAAGTAAAAAATGCACAAAAATGACCATAGAGATTTATGTAGAGGTAAAACATCATTTTCTTATGCCTCCATAAAAGTTTGTTGAGCCAAATCTAGTTCATCATGCTCAAAATGAAGAACCCCAATGTTGTTTAACAATTCAATGGGTAATTCTTCTTTACTCTTCTTCAAAAGAGACTTTGGCATCTTAAGAGAATCTAAGGCTACACTAGGGTCTAAAAATATTAATAACCTACCCATATTGATAAATGTATGGACATGACATGGATCTATATGAGTTACCTTTCTTAAAATTTCTAAATCCTTCTATTGGTTCTCAAATTTTTAGTATGTAAAACCTTAAAAGGATTCCAAGCTTTATGATTAGGTTATGTAACCAATTTGTCCAACTGACAGAATCAACCCAAGTGGTTAGGATTCTTTACACTTTAGGCTCTGCTTTGACCAGGTGGGTGCTACTTTATATTCACCAATGATTAATTACTCCTAAAATTTATTGGGGACTTTAGAGCAGATTAAAGGATTTATGTAATTTTTTTAATTAGATAATCTAATTTACCCTAATCCCAAATGACATATGATTTGAATTATATATATATATATATATATATATATATATATATTCTACTATCACTCCTACTCCTACACAATAAAAAATTAAAATTGGAATTTTTGAATACGATACAAGGAAATGATTCTGGAAAAGAATTGATCGATGCCTTTCCCAACAATTAGGTAACAAAGTCTATTCATAGAAAGATTTGTGGTTTCTATCTAGCCATAACTCAAATTACTTAGCATGGGATTATCTATGACTACCATAGACATGTAATATTATTATTACCTGGCTCTTCTTAATTATCCAAATTGAATCCTCTAAGTTATAGTGATCTATTCAATGGAAATTAATCCCTACTTGAGGAAACCCAATTAGATAAACCACCCAAAAGTAGAAAATGTGTTTTGAAGAAGTAAACATATACTTGATATATTAATTCAAATAACAAGGAGAAACAAAAATGGAGACAAATAGATAAATTATAACATGAATATTCAATAAGCAATTGAGAACTAGATATATGGCACCAGAGAAATGTGGTTTGCTTTTATTGATATATCTTTGAAGAGCAAGCCTTACAATGTATTTTTCCAAAATCAAATTCCTAGAGAGCTTTCCCAAGGTCTTGGTTTCCTTCTTATAGGGGTGAAGGAATCTATAAGCTTCAGATCTTTCACATTCCAAAAACTGACTTTTCATATACCAACCCCTTAATATGACCTATTATAACATATACTTTTTGACAAGTCTTAAAAAAACACCAAATATATTTTGAATACATATTGGAAAGAATAAAACAATAAAAAAAAAAATAGGAGGATGTCCAAGATTTGTTAGTGCTATGTTGATGCTAGCTTGATGCTCATTGCTCCTCAGCATACTTGGCTTGCTTATTCATCAGTTGTCAAATATTGATTCTCCCATTGGTACACTGTGCAATCATTAGGACACTTATATTATTGGATCTAGAGTAGGTTATCCTAGTGATCTTTCCATCTTTTGGTCAACCATACTTTGACATCAATGATGAACTTTGCATATCTAGCATCCAAAGCAATTACTCTATCTAAAATGACATTAAAATTGATAATATTTATGTTTTGATATATTTTCAATAAATCAATGACTTGAGAAATTGTTTGACCATATTCATTTTTCCATTCATCAAAACCTTTGATATTTTTATCCTTTGTCAAAATTGAAAGAATAAAATGGTGTTTTAAGGTAGCAAAAAAATCAATATTTTCCTGCATTTTTTGGCTCTCACCATTCACATACTAAAATTCATCTAAGATCATTTTCACTATCTTCTCTATTGGCTTGAGTGAGGCTGAAGCACCTGGATCTCTTTGTAGAATTTTGTACAAGGTTATTAATTTATGGTGTGTAGGTTACTATTTCTTGTATATTGGATCCAAAATAGAAAGATTGAACTTTAACAGATCAATGGATTAAGACAAGGAAGGATAACATTCATGCACATCTCCCAACTTGTTAACAACTAATTTTACTTTGTATTCCAAAATATTCTCAAATACCTCATGGATTTTAAATTTGGCCTCATCCTTTATCTTCTTATTTTTATTTTTCAAATCTTCAATTTCTTTCTCCAACTTCAACTTCAATGCATTCAACTGATCAACTAGGACTATATTATCATTGGTTATTTATGGCACAAGGGCTTGATATGTCATAATTTCTTGGATTTGATAATCAAAACCCTTCAAATAATACTTTAGTTTGAAATTTTATAAATATAACCTATTCACTTCATCATTCATCTCAATTTGAGTTTTTCATAGTTGAGCAATCTTTGATCCTTTTTATTGACAACAGCTTGTGTGAACATTGTAGAGTGCATAGTAAGGGTGGTAGATTCAAGAACTAATATATCATAAAACATTTTCACCATAGATATTCCCCTCAACTCCTAGACTACATCAAGAAATCTTTTCTTGTTGGTGTTCTTCTATGTGGCCCATATTGCTTGAGTCTCTATCTTTGGGTGAAACCCAAAACCAATAACACCATCCTCATAATCAATCTCAGGAATTATCATGGGGTCATCTTGATTTCTCACTTGATCTAACAAAAACATTTTATTAAATTCAAGGCTATGGATGATGAACATATTAATCTTCAAAACCATTTGTCTAGCCTCATCGTGGCTAACATTTATTTCATTAATTTTCAAAACCTTGAAAGTTTGTGTCACAATTTGATCATGCTAAGATTCATTAGCACCCATTTTATTTATTTCCACCTTTTATTTAAATTATTTCATCTTCATTTTGAGCCAAAAATCTTTAAATTCTAGGGTATTGATGAAATCATCATCCTCGATGAACCTCATAGAAGCCACAACCCTTTCATCTTCTTGTAGTTCAAGATCCCCTTGTGCCTATTCATCCATTCTTGTTTTTGGTTTGTGTGCTTCTATTTATTGACCAACAAGGGGTTGATCAACTTCCTCCTCTTCTCCCATATGCCTCAAAATATTTTTGACCTCCACAGAGTCACCAACTCCTTCAATAATTTCATATGGAACCAGTGGAGAAACATCATCACTCTTTTGCCTTTCTACAGGTGGTGAATCAAGAAAAACTAGATCTTACACTAACATTGTATCTAGACTAGGTTCTTGAATCATAAATCTTGTTTCTTTTTGATAGGGAGGTTGGTAGCCTTTGTAGGATTCTTCTCAGACTTGCCATATATTTTTTCAAAATTATCAATTATCAAATCTATTATTTTCAAAGGGTCCTTCTCTTCAACAAAAAATCTTGAAAAATTAGGTTTTTTTTTTCTTTTGTCATCCTCAATCTTATTCAAATTTTCCCATTTTATTTTCCTATTATATACCTCTTTAAAAGTGACATAATTTTTTATCACATCCTCATCAAAATTGATTTGGTGGGATATCCCCATCTTGGCAAGGATGACTTGTCTAACAAAGTTCATGTGACCCTCTAGATCACAAACCCTTTCTATCCCTAATTTCAAAGAATATTCAGCCATCAAATAGGCTTGCAAATCCTCCAAGGTATCTACACAAATGTACCATTCACCAAACACAATATAATCTATAATAAATGTGCCCTTTTTTAATTTATTCATCACATATTTCTCCATCTAGAGCATCTGCCACATGAATTCAAGAAAATCAATTCTATTTGGCACAAATTTTGGCAACACATGGGGTGGTTGAGTACACCCATATACTCTGATTATAGTATGGTCAAGAAAGAAATACCAATCAATAAAGTTATGTGTGTGACCCTTTTATATCCTATGAGTAAGAGACCTCAACATTTCTCTAACCTCTTTAGTCAATCTAGGAAAAAGGCTACCAAGGGAATTCATTATTGTGATTGAGAAATTATCATGGAACACAACATAGTTATAGTTCTAACAATGAGTGTCCCATTTGTAACACTATCACTGTGTAGGCAATCTTTGTCTCTTTTCATCAATCATGCTCAGGTCCATCCTGATGGACCAATTCCTTCTATTCTGATAAAAAATTAAATGACACAATAAAGAATAATATTTTAACTCTGTAGGTGTCTTATTCTCCCTTATTTTTAAAAAACCATCATGCAATTTATTCTCAATAAATGATGAAAAATCATATTCAAGATTAACCTCTAGGTTTTTTATTCTCATGGCTATCATCATCATGTTAATTGGCATTCTATCTTGGGAATCAAATCCTACCACTTGACACAAAGCAAAATATGTCCTTTTGAAATACACAACAAAGTCATCAACTAGAAAAGGCTCAACTATAGTGGTTGGGATTGAAATCCTTCTATTATTGGCCCCTTTCCTCATGTACATGGGAAACTCATCACTACTATGTGTATTTCTCAAACTGGTATATTCTTGTTCACTCTTATTCAAGTCAAATTTTGTGAGGGCTTGCTTGTTGAGCATGAATTAATCAATGATTTCATTTCTATCCATAGCCACTAATGGTGACCCATTTGGTAACCTGACAATTTTGGTGGCTAGATGATAGTGTTATTCCAATATCTTAATCAAATCCACATCAATGAATACATTTGGCATCATAAGCTTAGCCAAATTCAAATTCCATGGGTTTGTAATTAGTCCCTATCCATCTTGATTTTCATCAAAATACCAAAAAGGGTTCCATCTTGAGATAGGGACTCTAGCATCCTGACACCCCTCTACTACATCCTTGAATAGTTTCTTATACCCTTTATCAATTGAACTTGGAAAATTTTCCAATAGTGACTATTAAAGGGACCGATTATTGGGAATAGGGGGTTTAGTGCTCTTACTTGCAGATTCAAATTTCTTAGGTGCCATAGTTTGATGCTTTTATGGACTAGGGTTTTGATAGTCACTTGCTCTGCCAGACTAGTTAAAAATAAAACACAAACTAAATACCAAATTTTATGAAGAGAGTGATGAGTTAGACTTACTCGATTGGAAGATGGCCGAAGTACACACACATATCTTGAATTCACTATCTACAATCACCATTAAATTTGTTTGAATGATGAAATATAAATAAATTCCAAATTTTATTCTACTACAGAGCTGGTCATTTTGCCATTACTTTGGTTCATGCCAGAAAATTGACAAATCTTAGAATTCAAGTCTCAAACATAGACCATTGATTTGGTCCAATACAATGGTTGTATGGGCACTTCAATTATAGGCATAAATGATAACCACTATGGGGTGGTGATATAGTCATTTTAGTATTTAATACTTTACCTCATCATCGCAAGACCTATTTAGATCTATCATAAGACTGTGAGAGCTTCTGGATGGTTATACCACATCTTTCACCACTTATCACCACTCCAAAAGACTTAATATCTATTACTATCTATATTAGGGTTTGGGTGGATAATGTCCATTGATTTACCCTTTAATAATGAGACACTGATAGAATAATAAAATTGATGAGAATATTGAAATAACAAAATATGTGTCTCATATATTATTAATATGTTCAAAGTTAAGTGTGTAATTGATAATGCTTATGTGTGAAATGAGTTACAACACTTATCTATTTATAATTGATTTTGAATTCAAATTTGATAATTTCAATAGATACCAAATGATCATAAAAGGTCATGAAACATTATGAGATTATATTCTATTAAACCAAAAATATAAAATAACATAATAACTATTATGAAACTTTAAAAAGGTGGTCTCCACATTTAAAAATCAACCACAATACTAATATAATTCAATTTAAAAAAATAAGTATACATATAGAAATATAAATAAAACATAGGGAACCATCTTAAAATAACCTAAACTGACCCCACCCAATCCACCAATCTCCAATCGAATATAGTTTCCAAGTTCATTTCATAAAATTTCAATCAAAGGTCATCCATCCAACTTATATAAAGTTATAGTAACATTAAGCTACCTTACCATACATACATGATATTTATTAAAATAATAGTCTACCCTTATCACCATACCACCATTTATCTTCTTATCCATTTTAGGGTTGTAGTGAACCTTTACTATTTGCTCTCATCACATCATTGTAGGTCAACATTTTGTTTGTCATGGGGTCACGATGAAATATTATATGCTACTCAAACTCTTGCCACCAACCTGCCAATTACTTTTGAGACCTCTGTGGGGCCATAGTAACTAGTCTCTATATACCACAACACCATAAGTGAAGTTCTTGCATGCTACAAGGAAGTGGTTACTATCTTTTCTCTTCTGTTGGTTTCTACACACCCACCAAAGCTATTTGAGTGTACTATAGGGATGTGGTAAGAGACAAAAAACACATCAATGATCAAAATACAAATGTATTTCACATGGACATGATATGAGATGATTATGAATGACTCCTAGAATAATTATAAAATGAATATGGACTCCTAGGATGAATTTTATGAATTTTGGAAAAAAATGCCTCGAAGAAATATGGTCTCATAGTGATGGAATGCCATGATGAATGCCATGACAAGTGAATTATAATGGATTATCATAGCATTCTATCACCATGAGACCAAATTTATTTGAGGCATTTTTTCAACTAGTTCACTACCTTGTCTATGTTATTGCTTACTATTATGCTTTGATAGATTTTTTCCAAGCATCCATAGCTTGTTCAAAAAAACTTGTTTTAGTATTTTAGCCATAAAAACAAGGAAATGAACTATTTCATAAAATGATTTGGTAGACATGTATGAAAAATTTGGTATCATAGACAAGGCAGTGAACTATTTGAAAAAATGCCTCAAAGAAATGTGGTCTCATGGAATGCCATGACAAGCAAATGTAATTGGTAGCTGTTCCTAGTTATTAATTATACAATGTGAAGTAATTGCATAACTGCTTAAGTTGACTTTATAAAAATTATATTTTAATTAAAATTTTGTCATCTATCAGCATCTAGTTATTAGTTGTGTAATGTGAAGTAATGCTTTGAGTTTGAAAGATGTGAAATTTAATGTAATCAACAATTTGAATATAAACTAAAAAATTCTATTTTTTACAATTCATTAGTTAAACTCTATTTTATTTCATATCTATAACTCTATTGCTATGGAAATGCTTTTCAATTAAAAAAATAATTTTTGTCTCTTAGTCTACAATGTTTACATTTTTTTTAAAATCTAATTTTTAAAAAAAATCTTGAACTTTTGGTTTGCTGATTTTTTCCCCAAAAGATTTTTGTTGCTATGTGTAGAACATTACAGATGGATCAATATCAAAGTTTGACTATAGATCAATACCATGCATTTGATGAGAGAGTAGCCAATGAGAGGGACATAGAAAAATATCCATGTCCATGTAATGACTGTCTTGGTGGAAAGGTGAGAAAAAGAAATCTAATTTATCGACATACGATAAGATATGGGAATAGTGGTATAAGCCCTTGGGATTACAATTATTATGAAGATATGATAAAATTATAGAGTGTGAGATATGAAGAGGCAAAAAAAATAGATGAAGTGGCACCAAACATATATGAAGAGTCAAAAATGTTAGATGAAGGGTTTGAAGTTGATAGAATGTTGAATGAGGGTCTAAACGATGATTAGGCCAAGTTGATGGAGGATGTTTTAAAGCCTATGCATGCTAATTACAAGTTAAGTCATTTGAACAATCTTTCAAATTCCTAACTTGCAAGTGGTGTTTGGTTGGACAAATGAGATTGTAGATCAGTTATTGGAATTATTAAGTTTGTCATTACCACGTAATTCCAAATTTCCAATAAAATGAAGTCAATGTAAAAACTAGGCTTAGGGTATGAAAACATCCACACATGTGTGAATGGTTGTGTATCTTTTCACAATAATCTTGTAAGTGAGAGTGAATGTCTGAAATTTCATGAAGTGAGGTATAGATAAGTGTCAAAATTAGTTGTGGTTCTTAGAAAGGTTCTTCTCCACTTTTTGATAATCCCATGATTACTCTAAACATATAGGTGAAGAGCCATTGATAAACTTATGCAATGACATGCCCAAAATAATAGCACTTAGGGAAAATAATGATATATTTATAATTCTAAGATGTGGATGGAATTTGATCATAGATGGCCTAATTTTTCTCAAGATCCTCATAATATAAGGTTGGGTTTGGATCTAGATGGGGTGAACCCATTCTCAGATCAAAGTACTAAATGTTCAACTTGGCTAGAGTTTTTAATAAATTATAACTTGCCTCCATGGTTAGTAGCTAAACCATTTTTATTAATGCTATCAATGATTATACCAAGAAAGAAAAGTTTGACTTCAGATACAATCAATGCTTATTTAGAGCCATTATATGATGAGCTAATGGAATTTTGGAAAGGAATTGAATCAATTCAATATTTAAGGGATGGTAATTCAATCAAATTCACTTGAAGATTTTCCTTATTGTTTATGATTCATGATCTTACTGCATATGGCACATTGTTTGGTCTCAGTGTTCATGGATACCATGGATGTCCTGATTGAAACTTTAAGGATTTTATGAGGCACTCAAGAAGTTTGCGTAAGTTTATTTATTTTAGACATCAGGCTTACCTTAAAATGGATCATCCATATCATCGATAAAAACATGTTTAAATGGTCAAAAATAGAATTATGAAGAAACATTACTAATAAAAGGTGATTACATTATTGAGAATGGACAAAAAATAATATCATTTATTGAAAATGATGGGATTCATGGTATTATTTATGATCCATGTAATGAAATTAGTGTAAAATTTTTGTGCATATCCTATAAGTTGCCATGCTTTAAGGATATATCCATTAGGCATACTATTGACTTTATGCATACTGAGAAAAATATAGCCTATGCTATTATATAAACTCCTTTTGGTGATTTTGATAATATTTCATCATGTGAAGACTTTCAACAACTAAAGATTCATCAAAATATTTGGGTTGAAAAATGTGATGATGAAAAATATAGAAAACCTAGTGCTCCTTATGTCTAGACAAAGGAACACCATGCACAGTTCTTACAGTTGATGTCTCAGACTCATTTTCCCACTGGATATGTAAGTAGTAGTATTAGAAGCCAAATTGACATTAATGGATTAAGAGGCCTCAAGACCCATGACTATCATGTCATAATCAAGAACATTTTACCTATTATGGTAAATATATCAAGTTTGGGAAAGGGGCTAAGATTGGAAATTATAAGGTTGGGCCTAATATTAAAGAGAATGAGTTTACATGTATTAAATCCTTTAAACTTTGATAGTTTGAGGGAGGAGGTTGTTGAAGTCCTTTGTCTATTAGAATGGGAATTTCCACCAACAATCTTTAGCATTTATATCCATCTTTTGATACATCTAGAATATGAACTAGAGCATTATGGCCTAGTAATAATGAGATGGATGTATCCTATATAACTATATATGAAGGTTTTGAAAAAAATTGTTCATATTAGGGCAAACCATAAGGCAACATGTTTGAGGGATATTCAATGCAAAAGCCATGGGATTTTACACAAAATATATGAAGGATTTCAAAAATGTCAATCAACATGTATGGGATGATGATGAATATTAGAGAGTTGTAGGTGAAGTATTAGAAGGAAATGTATGTCACTTCAAGCTATCACATCAAGAAAGAAGTGTGATACATGCCTATATTCTTCAAAACACATGTTTATATGATAAGTGGTGTAGGTAAAAAAAATTATACAATAATTTATTAACTCAATTGAATTTACACATTTATATTATTAATCTTACTATTTGTACATTAATATTCTATGTAGAAAATATGAAGAAGAGAATCAAACTTGGATGCAACATCGACCTCAAAAGCATAGATGTCATGATTTGATTGGAGGTGATTCTTTTCCAAAATTTGAAGAATGGATTGATAATGCAGTCAGTGAAGCAAAAGAAGAAGGTCAAGATATAACAACAGAGGAAAGTGAGCTTTCAAAATCTCCACATTTATGGGCTATGCATTTTAGTGGAATGTGGGCCTATGGTAGTCATTTAAAAGTGGAAGAAAAAGACAAAGGAAAGACAAATTGTGATTGTGTTATTAGTGCTGAATTTCTTCATGAAACTAAGAAGAAATTTTATGTTGGATTCATCCAAGAAATTATTCAAGTGCATTTTGGTGAAAATAGTCCTATATTATTAAAAGGTAAGTGGATTTTACCCTCTGTAATACAATTTGATGAGTATGGATTTGTACACATAAATACAAGACAATTTTTATCAGAGACGGATGAGCCAAATGTTTCCCCTCTTTAAATGAACCAATCATTTTTAATTGATGATGTAAGAAGCCCAGTATGGTTGTATGTCATTCAAATAGAGTCTATTTCCAAATGAAAATTTATGTAAGTTGTTGATATAATGCCTAATGGGCAATATTTTATTTTACAAGAAACATTCAAAGAAGTGGATGAAGACAATGATGGAGTGTTTGAAGAAGAGATTTTGATTACCAATGAAGAGATTGGGAGAGAGAATGTATTTCATGTTATAGATGAGGATGAGGAACAAAATCAAGTAGATGCAGATAGGAGTGATCAAGATTCATAAGTGTCAATATCTAGTTGAAATAAGGGATAGTCATATTGATAGTCTATTACTTGTAATTGTAAACATCTTGGTTTTTTATTACAAATTCTTTTTAATCTGTAAAGTGAATTCTATTTTAAGTTTCCATTTTAACTTAGGAACTTAATAAAGTTTTACTAATTCAACTTTATAATTTATACATTATTATTTAATTAGACTTCAATAAATGAGGAAAAGGACTGTAAAGCACAAATTAGTTGATGATAGTGATCATAATGCTGAAATTTCATTAATAGATTATGAGTGATTTTGTAGAGAAATAGTGGCTAAGAATAATGAATATTTATCGTATCTTTGTTTGACAAATAGACAAGTTTTAAATCCACTAAGTAGTATATTATTTGTTTAATAGTATTTAAATAAATTTTATAGGCAAGAGCTTTATGTATATAAGACATAATATGATATATTTTTTATAGGCAAGAAAAAGATAGAAAAAAAATTACAAAGAAAAAACAAAAGGAAAGAAAAGATATAGTGCCACCATCTCATAGAATCCAACGCATTTGTGATTCAAAAAAATAATAGTTGTGATGATGTGCAACCTAATATAGCATATGGTGATGTGCAGCCTGATATAACACTTGGTGATGTACACCTTGATATAGCACATGGTGATGTGCAGCCTGATATAACACATGGCGATGTGCAATGTCTTGATGATCTCTTATGACAAAGTCTAATAGATATTATTTTACAAAAATAGAGTAAAGGAACAACAAGTTTGTAGATGATTTATTCAACATTAAAGGATGTGTTTCAAGTAAAATTTATAGAGATCGGTACTAATATACCTACGCATGCCACACTTGATGTGACCAATAAGTATGAAGTTACAATTAATGAAAGTCACGAAGAGAGACTGCTTGCATCTATTGTTCCTTAGGGTGCACCTCTTGCATCTAGAACTTTTGATGGAACTAGTGGATCAGCCAGAAATATTGGTAGTGGTTTAATAAAAGATGTGTCTATTTTGTCAAAATACAAATATTGAGTCAAGATTTGTACATATCTACATAGATGAATGCAAAAGAAATAAAATTAGAAGGCAAGAATCCATTCTTGGTTGAGGTATCAAGAGATGGTGAGCCCATTGGGCCAAATACTACAAAGTGGGCCTTTGAGTTGGGTGTAAGATGTAGGGCTCATTTGGATATTTACAAATCAATTTTTGTAGAGCAAGATCCATGAACTGTGGAAAATGTTATACAAAAAATAGAAAATGCTTTGAGACTACTGGTGGACAAATCTCTAGAAAATATTACAAGTAAAAGATGAGAATTTTAATGAACAATTTTAGATACAATTGTAGAAAAATAATCATGGAGGGAAAAAAGAGGTTAGACTCCACTCTATCTCCCAAATAGTGGGAGGCATTGAAAGAAAGTATGCATTCTGAAGAATATTTGACAAAGAGAAATAGAGGCAAGAGAGCAAGAGATAATGTGAGGGCTGGATATACATTTGGTCGAGGTGGGTTGTAGGCCAAAATGGACAAATTTATAATAAGTGTATGGATTTTTGGTTCAATTTACATTATGTTATTTATTTTGATTTTTTATTAAACTAACTATATGTTGAAATTGACATTGTATTTTAGGTGGAAAATAGTAATAGAAAAGTAGGTGCAGAAGATATTGTCAATTATATGGTAGCACTAGATCGACCTAGTAAATCTAAGAGTGGGATGAAGTGAAAATCTAGTTCATCAACATAGATTTCATAGCCATCTATTAAATTCCAAGTATAATCCTCTCTATATCATGTCAACTCAAATGAAGGGTACCAACAAGTAATGAGTTGCATATTCGATCTCACTCATCAAGTTTTGTAGTTGGTTGCCTTTATTAACCCTATAATTTCTACATGGAATGAGCATAAATCCATAGATTCAACTGAGGTAAAAGGCTCTATTGATCTCATTTCATCTTGTTTGGCAACTTTGTAAACAAAGGCATCTTAATATGTAGATTATTAAATTTTGAGTGTAGGAGAATCCAACTCAGTTTATTTATTATTGGAGTGATCTATAAAATGTTCTTTTAGACAAATTTATAGCTTGAATTCTTTACTTGACTATTGAATGATTTTTATATGTTTTTGTATGATGGTTAAACCACATGTCGGGAAATTTTATCAAAGTAGTAGGAAAAAAAATGCCTTCATGATGTTAATAAAGTTTTTGATATTGATAGTGATCATGATGAATTAGACAAGAACATGTAGCACAATCATCATAGTTGTGTTGAATTATCTGAGGTAATATAATAGTTACCAGTTATTTGTCCCAATATTTTATAATTATTCATGCTTAAAATTGTTTTTTTAACTTAATAGAGTTTAATTTTCTATTAACTATTTCGACAATATTTGCTCCAATCTTGTTTTTAAGGGATTTGAGACTAATTTCCTTATCTTGGAACAATCTTCTATTTTGTTTCTTCTAGAGTTCCCAAATTAGAATTGTGGGACTTATCAACCATATACAATGATAAGTAGAATGTCTTGATATTGGGCCAGTATTGAAACAAAGTCATTATATCATTGGGAAGGGCAGTCTTCCATCCTAGATTTATGCATAACCACCTCTAGCATCAAAAGAGAATTGATAGCTAAAATCTCCTCCCTTCGACTCGCTTTAACTCTATCATATCCTAAATTCACATCAACACTTTGTGAATCCACTTTCCTTAGGTCACCATTTTCTTCCTAAAGAACCCAGAATCAGTTCAAATTTCCTCTGTAACTCTGCATGTGAATTTTACCCCACTCCATTTTTACAATATAATATGTGTTTTATATCTCAATATAACGTGTGTTTTATATCTCAATATAATGTGTATTTTTTTTGTTTTTGTAGACATTTATCGATAAACTCCAAGAAGGGGATAAAGTCCAGGTTTTGGATTCATTTGATGGTGCTACTATGGGCATTGGGCAGATTCACTCACTATTTATTATACATGGAGTCAAATTGAAAGGAACATGAGATCCAAATGTAAATATTTTAAAGGTCACAAGTAACATACCCCTTGCTTATGAAGACTAAAGAGATGGAGTTGTCCATCTGAAAGAGAAATAAGGGACCTTCACATGGTGGCCACTAAAATATTTGAAAAAAATGACATAGTTGATGTTTATCATGTACTAGTTGTTAGACAACTTGGGCCATTACTTTATGCAATAGTTTGAATGTGTTGTTCAGGGATATTTTTAGTGTTTTTTGTCTATTTTGGAGCTGTATAAGCAAAAAAAGACATTGTAAATTAGTTTCCTTAGTCACAGCACTGAGAAACACACTTTGTATTAACACATTTTTCAAAGGAAAGACACATATTTATGTCTTGTATCTATTGTAAGAACACCTTTTCTCAATAAAATTTCATTATTTTGTCACCTTAATAGTTGTTTCATTAAATGTAAATGAATGATTGGTTATGTTTTTCTATGTTTTATGTCATATTTTTTGAAGTCTCATCATTATGTCATATGTTTGGTCGCACCTATATCTAATACCCAAATATTTATTAATTCATCCTGAGTTTAAAATTAGAGTAAGTTATATTCCCTAATGTTGTAAATGTTGATTCATGAGAAATATTCAGGGATTCATCATAGCATGCTCTACATATAGAGTATAATAATATTTATGCATTTTATGTGGTCTATGAATAGAATTAAGGATCACTACCAAAAAGCATGGGCCATTTAAAAATCTCATGGCCACATGAATCCAAGACTATTGTTAGTATTGTGATTGGAGGTGAAATAACTAATTTCTATCATAATTGGAGATACTTTTCTTGTGTCTAATATTAAGGTACTCTTATTACTTAATTGGAGGTGACTTAAGTAATCTACAACCTAACTAGAATTACCTTTCTTGTACTTAATATTATGACTTAGATTTTTTCATACTCTTGTTAGCTATAAATTAATGAAGACTTTAATGGAGTCTTAATCAGTATGGTATGTGACAAATCTAAAATAGGAGTCTAAAATTTGACATCTCTCTACATTTTTAGATAGATATATTTAAAATATTTGTACTACTGCTACTTATGCATCCAATGGAATCTGAAAAGATACACTTGGCTATAGAATGTAACAAGTAAAACAATGTAATGGGTGTCTGTAATCATCATTTTTAATCCATATTAAAGGTTTTCTAAATTCTTCTTTCAAGAAGTGAGCATTTACAATTACATAAATTATATGTTTTTGATATTATAAGTCTATAAAGAGGGTTCAGATCCCAAGTAAAAAAATTCCAAGGGGTAGTAAAATAGGTCAAAGGCCACTAAGAATTGAAAAATAGTGGATAGACAAAATCAAAATAGGAGACAACAAACAGATTAGGGATTAACCATAACAAAAACACTAATTTTTAATCAAATCTTTCCAATTTTTTTGATGAACTTGAGAAGGTCCTCTATGCTAGCCATTTTTCCTTTTATATCTTTATCTTCTTCTGGGAGGTCTTACAAAATCAATAGGGAAGAAGCTATAAGATGGACAAATTTCAAGTAAATAGTGGTTAACACCTTCATTTTCTTTTGAAGGGAGTGTAAAACCTTCTTCAATTAACCTCCGTTTCAATATATCTCTCTTCTTCATTGGTATCCATGAAATCCTCCTTGTCAAAATCATTAGTGGATTCATTCAACTCATCAAAATAATTGGTTCCCTCCTTCTCCAATTGTTGATTAGGATTAGGTTTATCTTTTAATTTACCTACTTTCTCCCCCAGATCTGAGGTAGAGGGATCATCCACAATATTTACCAATGAAAATTTTCCCCTACTAGTCTCCTGGATCTCTTGATATTCATATTTCTTTTTGTACAACTCTAAAATTTAAAACTAGATCTTTCCTTTGTAGCCTCCTCGTCTTGTGCTTGGGCCTCTAAGTGATCTTTGTCATTGGAAAATTTTTGAGGTTCCACCCCCACCACCTTTTTTTTCTTACTCTTTCCTTGAGTGATCTTATTAGAATTGATCCAAATAATCAATTTCCTCTTTTTATTGCTAGAAAAGGAAGGTTTATTTTTTTAGCTCCCATAGCCCTTTAACAGCTAGATAGTGAGAAGGGTCAGGGGATCTAGAAGTCACATCTATCAAGGATGGATAACTAGAACCCATCCAGAGAGGGGAAAATATTTCAAACTTAGGGGATAGGTTTGAAGAGGAGGGAACAAGGTTCTTGGAAAAGGGTAGGGAACCACGGGGACCTAGGGAACCAAATATGACTCTCAGGGGAATGTGATATTCATAAATGTCATTATCATGGTAACTATCTAACACCTACACTTTTAAAGGCTTATAGGGACACAACATAAGGTGAATTGATAAATCCTAAAGATAAGACCTTGGTGGAGTAGAATGGTGGAGGCAACTAGGTTTTTTTCTAGGGAATTTTTGATAGACTTAACAAACATCTCCAAGGATGACAGGAGGAAGAGGGGGAAGTTAACCAATACCTTGTGATGAAATTGATTCAAAAGAGAAAAATGGTAATGATAAAATCCCTTAAAATTACCTTCAAGGGTAAAATATTTCATGATTATAAAGCATAGCTTATCCCAAGGGTTAAACAAGCTCTCTCTATCAAAGCCTCCCTAAAACTTCACCAATGCTTCTCCTTTAATGAAGAATTTTTTCAACCCCTCTGGGTCTTGAACTTTGGTGAGTATTTTCAATATTCTACCCTCATAGTGTAAATCCATGTCCTTAGCAATTGACTCCTCATTAAAAATAAACTATATACCTCTAACTTAAACTTTATGGTCACCATCCTAGATCAAAGCAAACTGAATGGAGATGTTCTCATCATATCCATTCAAACATTCAACAAAATGAGAAATTCCACCTTCATAACATATAATCTAGAGCATAGCATCCACTTTGTTTTCATCTCATGATACCAGCTCAATTCTAACTTTTTCTCCTCCCATGACTGAAAGCTCCACTGAATTGTTGTAGGGATGAAAAGGGACCTAGACCAAAGTGAACCACCACCAAGGATTAACAAAAATTGAATCAAAAAATATGGAAGCTTTTTAATCCCACACCCAATCTTTAGTAAAATGTAGGATGATCCTATAATGATTGCACATGTGAAAGATCTTGCCAAGATTTATCGTGTGAGAACATGCCATAAAGGATTGAAGTTGCCTCATGTGATATTGATTTTCTTTTATGTAAATACTCATAAAAAATGTGATTAGGACACAATGATGACTAGTGAAATTAGTGAATAAAAATTACTAAATATACTACCAAATTGATTAAAATTAATGACTAAATACACTACCAATGGACATATATTAATGAATAAAAATGACTAAATAAGTGACCAGTTAACAAAAATCAATGACTAAATTAATGACTAAATATATCAGTGAATAAAAAATGACTAAATAATTGACCATATTAAATCAATCAATGACTAAGTCAATGACTAAATATGCTACCAAATCAATCTATCAAAACAACCAATAAATGACTAAAAATGGTTTAGTCATCAATTTGGTCGTGTTATAAATGACTGGAAATAAACCACTAATGTTAATGTGATCATGTTTGGTCATTTATATGTAGTTTTTATTAGTTTTTTAATCATATATTGTTGTTTTTGTACTAGTACCACTAACTTACTCCCACCAGTAGAGAAGCATGTGATCCATCTAATAGCCTATGTAGATCTTGAGCTTCCTCACTAACTAATCAAAACCAACTACCATATGTATGTGATAAAGGAACCATGAAATCAACCATCTGATTAGTATCATACTATATTAGCATTCCATCCAATATATCATGATGAGTTTTTCCATATTAGTATCCCATGGGGTCTCCTCCACTACAAAATTTGTAAAATGCAAAACCAAAATTACATCACATGTCACATATGTATCTCTAAAATAATACATATACATAGCATGTATCTCTATCTATATATATAATATCAAAATTAAAGAAAATAAAAAAAACATCTTACTCACCAATAGTCACTTCCTTTGCTTGGCCACTAAGCAACTCTTTTGTAACATGACTTCATGGTGGTGAAAAACCTCTATACTAGCTAGGCTAAATCACATGATCATGTCATGATCCACTATGAATCTACCTCACAATCAATAAAATTAATTTAGGCTACATTGTTGGATCTACATGAGGATATGCCTATGGCTATGGCTATATTTGTGGTTTCACTATAAACTATCTCTATCTCTATAGATATGGTGGTGGTTGTGGTATATGTTTTTATGGTAAAAAATATAGCATTCTTTCTCCTCTAGTTGTATCTTAGACTCATCATTGTCACCAACATCATCATCTAAAATCCCTCATTTTGTGAGGTCATATTGTGGGAACTTTTGTTAGTATCCCCACACTTATCACATGACAATTCACTCGTGTACCAAGACCAAAACTTAGGAACAATTATAGAATCCACTAGATGTGGCAACTCAAACTACCTTGGTATATGATGTATTGGTTATAGCTCTAACCACCAAGGATAGTGTCCCATGATCCTTAATCAACCCTATACTTTAAAATTACATGGACATGACCACCAAGTATATATTGTGCTTTGATATGGGTGTCAAATAATATAACCTTGACTCACACTCTATAATTCTAGGACATGTGACACAACACACACCACATGGTCTTATGTTTAACTTCACATTCATGGGATGGCATCATCCACATCATGAGGTAATCATGATAGCCTATACATAGGAAATATATCATAAATATAGCTAGTAAAAATTACAATGGAACTCATAGTTTATTGGCCTTTGGATAAAATGCTATAAAAATCATGCACTAACTACACTCAAATTACATAACCTAAATCATTTAATGTGACCTAATCTAACATTAATTGGTATAAATATATAATGTACAAAGGGACCTTCCCATTTGACTTGTGACAAATCAATCAAGCTATCACAAGTCTAACAATGGTCTTCTAGATATCTGAAATGGGTGAAAAATACATATTAAAAAGATGCACCACCAACCTGGGATGGAAATATCTCTTTGAACCTA
>JARHVA010002486.1:202500-400000 GCA_037957365.1 Torreya grandis
TTCCAATAGATGTCTCTTCCACAAGCTCTACTAGGTTCTCACTTTGTGTGTCATGTACACTAGAACCCTCCTCTTAGATAAAAATAGGATTACCTTCCTCTATTCCCTCCTACTCTTCTACTTTATGAATTACTGGTAATGGGTATCTTCTCCTACTCAACTTCTTCTTTAGATGAATCACCAACCAAGGTGTTTGAAGGTTAATAAGAAACTGAACAAATATTCCAAATGAAAAAAATTGGTTACCTTTTCCAAACCTAAATAATTTGGCCTTCCTTCTTCAACCTCTCTCAATGGCAGACATAGTGTTTGAAACTTTCAACTCACTCACACATGTTCCCATGTTCATGTTTTCACTCCTCTTTATTTTAATGACTTTCACCTCAACCGTTGCTTCATTTTTTCCACTAAATTTCTTTGAATGACCTTCTCTATTACTTATAAACACTTGTTTAAGTTTTGTAGTATTTTAAAGTTTTCAACAGTAAAAAATGAAAGTGAAAACCTGTTAAACCTTTTATGGATAGGAAAATGTTTAAAGTTACTACCCCTCCATCCCAGATTCCATCACTTTGATAATTAATAATTCAAATGGAATGCCACAAAATCCATTTGATATGCTTACCATTTATTCCACTACTTTATCAATAAATGAGCATGTCCCATACTTCCTTTGAAATTTATTACGCATTTCCAATAATACATGCTAACTATAATAAAAAATTCTAATTTCCATTTTTATTTATGGGAATTTCCATTTCCATTTTAAATTTTTGTAATGACATGTCCTTTGTCATCTCCATCCCACATTTGTATGCCTTGTACCACCTCTTATATGCCTCATGCCACCTCTTTCATGCCTCCTTGTCTTATAAGATTTCTTTGATCATGTGGAATTCCTCCCAATATTTTATTTATGTGCTTTATATTAATTAGTTTATCCATCTTCAAACTTTTCCCACACTCAAAAATGTGTGTGGTCTTCCACAACATTACCTAGTGAGATTCATTTATCAAGAAGGTAATAGTGATAAATGATAGAGATCCTAATACAAGAGATGTGCTAAAGTCAAAATAACAAAATACGTGTAACCAATGTGATGATTATTTGTAAACAATACTACATCCTAATCTAAAATGTTTTCATACACCTTATTTATTGAGCTTAAAATTTTTACATAAAAAGGTAGGGTCGAAGTTGATGATCATTAAAATGGCATGAATGAATTATCTATCTAACCTTTTTAACTTACAAGTGCATGTTGGGTGAGTATAATGAATAATAAATAAATCATTCCAATAGATATGTTGTTTTCCTAGATGAAACATAAAATTTGAATCATATACCAATACATGCATACTAGGATGAAAAACTTTTATTTTGATATGGCAGACATGTCAGGATTTTTATTTTTGCTTCTCACCCTATTGAATCCAGTGTGTGGGAATGCATGTTTCATCCAACTAAAGTAAAGTGTTGAGTCAAAAATTTAAGGATTATTCTTCATCTAATCTTCCAATGCATGAAATAAGTAAGGAAGGTATAAGGAATTTCACCAATAAAACTATTTTTGTGCCAAAGACAAGGTTAAATGGAATAATTTTATTTAGCCTTTTATATGTAGTTTAGTAATCCCATAAGATAAATGAAACATAATCATCCTAATCAGTTTGACCAATATTTCAAATTTTAATCAATGTATTACCAAGGACCTTGTTGAAGGCTTCATTTGTACCATTGGCTTGAGGGTGACATGGTGTGGTCTTTTGGTGAGTAATCATGAATTCAACTAAGAGGATGTGCATTATTATATTGATAAAATGAGTATCAAAATCATTGCTTAGAATTAACTAGCATCCATATCATGTGATGATATGCTCCCATAAAAATATATTAGTGGTAGTATTAGTACAATCCTATGTGGGTGCTACTTCAACCCATCATGTGAGATAATTTGTGGTAGCAATGATATAATGTATGTTAGTCCATCTTGTAGTAGATTAAATAGGGACAACAAAATAAATAACCCATTTTAAAAATGGTTCATGAGTAAACACGGGATGAAGAGGCATGACATCCCAACAGTTTGGTTTACATACATGTTGATAGATATCACATTGGTTTGTATAGGCTTTGACATCCTTGAATAAAGTGGGATGCCATAGCTTAACTAGTAGAACCTTTGTTATCATTATGTCACTAGCATAATGTCCTCCTAAAACACCCTCATAGACTTCCTAAAGTATTTAAATAGGATCATGTTACATTACAAAAAAATTATTACTTCATCATGTCCCATCTTGTACATGTATCCTCCAATAAGTTGGAAGGGGGCAACATGAATAACTAGTTCTTCTCTTGGGTGTTAAGGTGGTCTAGCACTGATCTTGTTGTAAGAAAAAATATATATTCTAGTTATTTTGGCATGTATGTAACTTTTAATATTTGAACATCAGGTAATAATCTTCTATTACATGCATAAGTTATCCATATTGAATTTGTGAGAGGTGGTTTGGGTAGAAATTAATTCTTTTTGGTTTCATGACCATAAATAATTAGAATTCCTAAAATAAGATAATCCATCAGCAAATTCATTTATGAAACACTAGCTTATTAACCAAATAATTGAGCACTTCATATCTATATACAAGATAAATGGAGTGGTTAATAACTATTGGTCAAAATTCTTGAAGGCATAAATAATGGACAAGGCCTCATAGTTTGTAGTAGAGTAGTTTTGTTTAGCTAGTGTGAGCTTTCATCTAGTAAAGTAAATGGGATGATCAAGCTTCCTTAACTAGGTTTTGTAAGGATGATGTTTACTAACATGCCTAAAAAACTGACATGAAAATGAAATGGTTTCATCAAGTCCAAGAACTAAATAATGGGTGCAATCACTATTTTTTCCTTTACAGCCTCAAATGTTTGTTGGTGTGTAGTAGTCCATAAGAATAGGGCATTCTATTTGAGTAAGTATTCTATAAAATTTACTATGTTAGCATAACCCTAATTTAAATAAAGATAGTATAAATTATGACCTAAGAATGTGTGGATCTCATGTTGAGTGGTTGGTGAAGGAAGTTGGACAATGACTATAATCTTGGCTAGATCCACTTGTAATCCATCTTGATAAATGATGTGTCCCAATAGGATTCTAAATGACATGGTAAAGATACATTTTTTGTAATTTTCAAGGAGATTTGAAGTTGATGGTAGTGCTTTATCATGAGTCATAATTTATCATAGTTGTTGTGCACTAAATCATACATGGTCCAATCATCAAGGTACACCTAAAAGAAATTGTGGATGAAATCCTTGAAGGATTTAACCATAATACATGATAATAATGTTGGTGTATTCTATAATCCAAATGACATAAAATTATACATAAAATATCCCCTTTTAGTTTCAAATGTTATTTTTTCTTTGTATTCCTCATCAATTTACACTTGGTGATAGCCAAAAAGCCATTAATGAAAGTGTAGATCTCACATACAACAACAACTTCCAAAATTTCATCTATGAATGGTATTGGGAAAGGTTTAATGACACACACAACATTGATTTTCCTATAATACATGAAAATACAAATTCATCTTTCTTGATGTTGATCCCATATGACTAACCCACTCTGATTCATCTATGGAAGTAACAAATTCAACATGTAACATGCTATCAATTTATTTTTTAACTCTAGCATGCAGATTAGTGTTCATCTAATATGGTCATTTATTCACTAGTAGAGTTACTTCATCTAAATTTATATGCATCTTGCCCAATGATAGATTCAATCCCTTCATTTCTATGTAATTATGTGGGAAAATGTCTTGATATTCCTATAAGAGATTAATTTTTTGGTTAACTCAATATTAGACCATTAATTACCCATAATGGCTATTTTAGGCACATCCACCATCCCAATATTGTGTTTAAATATTTGGTGTGGTGTATAATATGGTTTATACTCAAACTCCATAGTATCTATGATGTCACACACCCCATTATATATATATATATATATAGATGTAAGTGGTTGAATGTTGTTTCTAAAATATCAGAATTGGTACCCTCATTAACTTGATACATGACATTTTTATTTCCATTTTATATTTGTTCTCAATATGCATATTCAGATTAAGATTCAAACTGTAATAGAGCCAAGGTAGGAGTATTAGGTTCTTGAAATATGGCCAAGCTATCCTCAAGTACACCATGCATGTGACATATGCAGTCTTAAATCAAGGCATGATCTTATAATACAGCCTGATGGATTGTTTATAATCACAAACATAAATTAATCTATGTAGAATAAAATGAAAATGTTGAAATTAGATGATGTGTGATATGTTTCTAGGTATTCATTCCCCTATAGTTTTCTTGATGGATGTATTGTACCCTAGCCTAGGTGTGTAGAGTACCATAAAATACATGAATCCATAAAGAATATGGTTTCTACTCAAACTTCATAGTACCTATGATGTCACACACCCCATAATCTATATGTAGATGTAAAAGGTCGAATTTTGTTTCTCAAATATCAGAACTGGTACCCTCATTAACTTGATACATGATCTTTTTATTTCCATTTTATATTTGTTCTTGATATGCATATTCAGATTGAGATTCAAAATCTAATAGATCCAAGGTAGGAGTATCAGGTTATTGAAACATGGCCAAATTGTCCTCAATAATGCCATGCATGTGACGTATGCAGTCTTAAACCAAGGCATGATCTTATAATACAACCTAATGGATTGTTTAAAATCACAAACATAAATTAATCTATGTAGAAGAAAATGAAAATGTTGAAATTAAATGATGTGTGATATGTTTCTAGGTATTCATTCCCCTATAGTTTTCTTGATAGATTTATTGCACCCTAGCCTAGGTGTGTAGAGTACCATAAAATACATGAATCCATAAAGATTCTATTAAAAATATTTTTTGGTACTCTAAAGGATTTCATAGTTTGTTATATGTTCTTTTAGAGAAATAACATCATAACTTAGGGTGGAATGAACATGGTTGTCATGGTGGAAGTTATAGTGCATAAAAGTATGTACTTGTTCTCATGTATTTAATTGGTATCAATGATTAGACCACTATTGATAAATTTTTCCTTAAAACACAAAAAAGAGCAAGTGAAAATTTTCACCTTCATTAACATATTAGTCTTCTAATTGATACAAATACTCCATGACCTCAATTTGATAATGAAACTGAGGTGCATGTTCCAACCTCGAGGGTGGTATACCAATGATATGAAAAAAAAATTGGAACTGAGATAAATTTGGGAAGGAACTTAGGTAGTTATCAGGGACACCAAAAACACACCTTAAAATATCATATGCTCCTTGAGCCCATTGGTTACAAGTAATAATTGTAGTGTCTAAAATGGAATACACATTTTCCCATTACATTATGTCATCAAGAGTAGGATCCACATGTTCATTACTTTGGATAATGATGTTATAAATAATGTTGATATCCTCATCAATATTGATGGTTTCCATAAAATGAGTCCTTTGGTCATTATTTAGAGGGATGACCACATGATGAGTGTCATTCTCAAAGTTGATATAATACTTGTTGAAACATAATTCAACATTGTTAGCATAGCACCAAGGTCTACCCAAGAGAGTATTAAATTCATCATCTTCAACAAGTTTAATCACTTCAAAATCAACCTTAAATGTGACACCTAAGATGTTAACTATGTCATATTTAATAATTCCTATAGGCAGTGCATGAATCTTATTGGCCACAACCAAAATATGCAGTGAAGGTTGCAAAATGGTGCTCCCATTTTTTCACCCATCATTTGTTAGAAAATTAACCTCCACATCAATTTCACCAATATATCATGGATCATCCATCCATCAATGTATGCATTTACAAGGATATATTTGTCACATTTTGTATTCAGTTGGACATGAGTTTCTTGTCTATGTGCATGGTTCAAATGATGATCCACTAAACACTTTGTCATTTGTTATTGCAACCAAATATTCAAGAGGGGGATGATGTATTCAATAAGGAATAACTTTCAAAACTCATGAAACTCATCGTTCCCTATGTCTATGGGTACCATAAATTTTTACATCTTGATACATATGGTAGCATCCTTGTATTTTAATAACTTGATTTCTCCTTAAAACTAGAGTACCAAGGCCATTGTGTCATGTAACACATATTTATAATATTGGTAATTTGGATAATGTTTTGAATGAGGTTTTTCAAACTGAACCTTTTTATCATGTGGATTTGAAACAATTTGAGAATTAACACCACTCTAAGTAGTGATATTGACCTTGGGTCTAGCTAGCAGAGTGGTAGGGTGTAGTTTCCACTAAGTAGTTAGATTTTTAGAAACACGTATAATTTTAGTGCCCCTATAATTCCCTTGCTTGGTAATAGCAACATACAAGTGTAGGAATTCTTTCAGTCAATTATAATTTTTTAAAAAAGTCACAAATAAGGTAGACCATGCAATAACATTAGTAGTGATTCAGATATCCACACTTATAACATATCCTAGATGGAGAGAAACCACTTCCTTATCAATTTCCCACCAGTTTCCTCTCAACCTATGAAAGATCAACTCCCACCAATTTCCTATGTGTTAGATATAAAATCTTGGTGAGTACCTCATGCACATGCTTCATGAATTTCATCGATGACCCAAAAATCATTAATATCATGGTATATAAATCACATATCTTATAATATAGTGACACTTTGGATTGGGTAGAATGATAAAGAAAAGGATAGCTTCATACATCATCATTTTCCTTCTAGATTTCATAGGACTATTTCAACACATCATAAACATTCCTTCATGGATAATTATTCATGTTATGATCCTATACTTCATAGTTAACACACCATATACCACTACAAGTGTCATGATCATTGTTATACATAAGATTCTCTAGCTAAGAAGTCATAGTAGTAATTTGGGCCTTCATAAAGGGGTTGATTCTTATGTCTATACTTCCCATAACTTCAACATGGAGGTCAGCTTCCAAGGCTTCATGTGGATCAATAAAGGTCTTGTGGGATAAGACTCATTAAAAAGGAAGTAATAACCCTCCTTAAAACCAATGAACATGATACATTAGATTGATTTAAAATGATAGCTTGGAAATAACTATTTTAAAGAGAGAATCATATGTTCCCACACTCTCAATGAGATCTTGCTTAATATATTTTTTAAAAAAAATACTTTGTTTCTCAAACATGGGAATGCCAAATTCCCAAACAAAAGTGGTTGTCAATATGTCATAGATTACAACATCTTGTTGAGTATAAAAAATTATGTACCATTTATGTGTGTGATCCAATATGGTAGTGGAAAACTAAGTTGCCTTCTTCTCAGTATAAATTATGCCCCACACCCACCAAATGAGTTCACATTTATGAACATGTTCGATTGCATTCTCAACACCTCAATACTCAAGAAGATGAATTGTCATCTCATAATAAACTATAGGTACATTGGGAGGTTTCAATGGACCCTATGGTTTCATTCCTCCAATTTATATCAAGCCCTATGGTGAAGGTCTACCAATTCCTCCTGAGCCACCACCTAATCCTATAACACCTCTAGTATCACCACTGCCAGTACTACCTCCCATGCCTCCTAGAACAATAGGAACACCTAAAACATTGGGCACTAAGGGAGGTTAATTATTTATATTTAGGCCTATATTTTTCCCTCTAATTATATTCAATCTACCTAGCATTCCAATGTTAGTCATATGTCTTAACTACACTATAAAGGTAAAGGCTAATGGCAAATTTCTGTTGCCTTGATGTAAAATTATTATTTAAACTTGTACTCCCATAGTCTCTTCTATGTATTTGGATTTAGACTCCATACTATAATTATCCAAATATATTACAATAATTCTGGAAAACTCAAATGCATGAGCATGTATTAGAGTGGGGGAATTGGGCCTAATTGGATTTGTTCCTTTATCACCAATGTTTGTCCTACATCTTTTGTACGTACCTATTCTATTTAAAGGAATGGATACATGGTTAGGGATTACTCATTATACCTTTCCACCTTCCTAAATATTATCATATCACTTCTATGATCCTTCTACTTTCCATTGGTATCACTACTTATTATGGACTTACGCCTAGACTCATCATACTTACACGTTCATAGTTATCATTGACTAACTTTCATGCTGAAATACTGATCCTATACTAATGTATACCTTTTCATTTCCCCACCATTTGAATTGTTCATGCATGAGATATTTTTATTCAACCATGGGGAAGTTATCAATTCTAGAATGAACCATAAATTTATTAATTTCTAGAATAAACTATCTTAGATACCTTCCACATAGTTTCTTCAAAAATTAAATTGTGCTTCCTCCAAACAAAAATATGTAGACACAACGTATTGTAATAAGTAGTCAGTTAGTGTTCATTTCCACCATATGTCCACTATATGTGTTTAAGTAATTTTCAATTTTACTAGGGATATCTAATGCTTTTATAACTAGCGATCTTTTTGTCTTTAATTTCTCAAACATTCTTATGCATATGCCATAATCCAAGCATATAAATGAATGGGTAGTTCTATAAAGAATGTTTCATATAAAAATCATACAGATGTTTCTATACCCATTATCACACAAAAATTCTTATTCCAATATATTTAATCATAAATTTATCTTCTACTATGTCAATCTAACACTCAACATTTTCCAAAGAGAAACACTTGAGCATATTTTTACCATCGCACTAATAAATACAATAGGTCCTAACAATAGAAAAAAATGTTGGGTATTTTTTTAGTTTTTATTGACTAAATACTAGTCATGCACTTAAATTAAATGAGGAAGTCAATGAAATATCATGTTGGCATATCATGTGAGTGGTGACCTCACATGCTCACATGAAGCATGTAGTCAAGATTGGTTCCTATTAATTGTATCACATGCTGCTAGGTAAACTTAATTCTCTATCTACACTTAGGTGTCTAGGTTATTTATATTTAGTTCTCATTAGTACAAACATCATATTATGGTTAACCATGTTATTCACCCCATACATTTGATATAATTCTAATTAATACCATAGAAATAGATTGACACATATTTTAGAAGTTTGAAGATAAGCATATTGATTCCGTTGTGTTCATTTAAAAACTACAGTCACTCATACATCATAGCTTACTACTGCATAATGGAAGATTAAAAATATAGTTAAACAACATTTCCTCTCTAGTATTATCTATCCCCTACCTTTTATAAACAAAACTAATGGGTATTTATACATAATACAACCCCTCTCCTTAGGTTACATCATTTATACAATAGTGATGACTAGCCAATGACTGTTTCAAAAAAAAAGTCATGAAGAGCCACTACAATAAAATCCTTTTGACTCAAGCCTAATGGTCCATTTATTTCTCTTCATGATAGATATCTATGCTCATACTCATATTATCTCATTAACCAGTTATAGATTCATGTTTGACTAGTCCCTTCTGATGCTTTTGTGTGCTACTTCATAACTTTCTTTACTTCATATGTCCTTACCTAAGTATTACATTTTTTTTCAATTACTACATATTTTTGTAATCCTTTTTTTATATCCTTGTCTCCCATAACTCATTCTTTTGTACCAAGGTCCTATGTAACTTTTTCTTCCATGCCTTTCTATTTTATGTAAAGGTCCTTTATGTCATTCTCATGCCCTTGCTCTTCTGCACTATGGATCCAAAACACTTAGAATATATAAATACCAAATTTAAGGTCCAACATCACCCCTCACTAAATTTATATTCCATCCTAGACTATGCTTAATATTCAATAGATAACCAAAATGTAGGTCTTGCTTACTACACTTAGAATTTGATCTCCTTCCATTAGTTGAGTGTAGTTTGAAGATTGGAAGTAATAACTTCTACGTCTTCACATAGTCACTTCATTTCCTTAGGTTTTTTGAGTAAATAATATGCTTGAGTCACCAAAATATCAAGTTTATTACTTTTATCCTTGTGTGCATCTTTGAGTGACTTAAATTCTACCAAAAATTACCCTTGAAGTGATAAAAAACTAGCATTAAGTTATTGATGATGGGTGCTTATTTGCATCACCAAAGAATCAATGGCTAAGACTAATGACAATAATATTGAACACATAAATATGTTGAATCTATAAATCAATAAATGAGTATAATTTTTAATATATGTATTCATATAATGGAGATGTATTGCATAACAAATGATCAAAGCTTACATCTCATTAATGTCACATCTCTCACAACTCTCAAAGTTATCATAGCTCACAACTTACACAACTCCTAGCTAATTATATCACCATAATCTATAATAATCAAAATATTCCATATCAATAAATCTTACAAATGATGTGCATATAGGTGTAACTTAGGATAATCCCAACCATACCATGCATGTGGGACTAATTTACCCTAAATAGGTGGAAGAAATAAAAGGAGACAACATATCAATACCTATGGGATACACTTCCCAAATGTAAAAACATAGCTAAACAAGCAAAATGGTAGGAAAAGAAATATCCTAGACCAATAGTTCTTTCATTTCCTATAACACCTTGGCACACTGGGATCTATTCTTGATATTTAGTGTATCCTCAACCAACTATTGGTGTCATTGATCCTTAGAATGAAGTCTTGCTTCCAAATTTTTTTTTGTCCATGAAAATTTTACTAAAAACCCCATCAATGATTGGAATAGTAGCACCTAATTTGGTCAAAAAGCTTATGTAGACGTCTATGGACTCCATAAACTACACTATTTCCCATAGTTATTCCTATTAGAGGATCACTTAGTTCTTAAATTTATTGATCATAAGGACCACTAGTGTCTCCAATTTGTCAATGGCTTCACCAGTGAGAGGAATCCCATCAACAAGAATTGGATTGATCTTCAAGATCATCTAAAAAATGGCTAATGTCCTTAGTTGATATATATTGGCTATATCATATTGGTGCTTGAGTGCCTCTAGTTACTCTTCATGATGTCACCTTTTCTCATGTTCTTCATAGTATATTTGGATGAACTCATAATGTTTTTGTCAAAGTTGGACAACATAATTCATATGGAGAATATTTTTCCTAGTGACATCTAAGGATAATTTTATTAGGGATGCACCTACTTGAACTATTGAACATTTAAGGGGATCCACTGAAAACACTTCTAGAATATCTTCCCCCTCTAAGATTAAATTTGTACTATCCTTGATAAGATCATAATTAACTTCATCATTATATATATCCATAAAAAAATATAATTCATGCCAAGTTTGAATGGTGGATTCATTTTTTAGTAAATAATCCCACATATATATTTGCTTATATAATATTCCTTATTAGAATAGGGCACAAGCAATAAGGTCATCATTGTCCTCATTTTATTGCTACAACTCTTTCAATTCTTCAACAAGCCCCTTGCCATTATGAGGGTCATACTCTAGATCTATAGTTTAGGACCCATTTGTTATTGGTTTCTTGTTCTAGCATCTTGGTCTTATGTGTTGGAGGCTACCCCTCTTAGCACCTATTCCTTAAAAGGTTTCAGACTCTTAATTCCATTTGTGAATCCTTTGAAGAATTTTATTATTTTTTAGAATAAAGGGTGGGTCTTTTTTTAGGATGTGATATTGGAGATTCTTAACTTGGTTTAAATATCACAACTTTGGGCACCAAAAGTTATGGCCCTGAATGGATAGTTGATTTTTGCACAATAGTGATGCCATATTTCATTTGTTTTTTAAGTAACCCATAATTTTTTTTTGGTGATTAGGCTTGCCTTTTTGTTTTTTTTGGTCCTAGGTTGTTACTCCTATGCCCTATTAAAACTAGAGACTTCAATTCTTGGCCTCTTTTCCTTTTTCCCTACCCTTCTTTCTCTTGGTATTTTTAGTTGAGGAGGGAGGGGTTGTTTATCTGTCTCTCAACTTCACAATGTTTTATTCCTATGCTTGACCATATATTAAACCAAAAATAATTTCCCTTTCATGATTATATTAAAAGGATTAATATCAATTTTACCTTATTCATATCACTCTGTGTATGCTTGTTTTCCTAGATAGACATGTAAATTATGAAGAGTGTGAACCTTGGCATTAATCTTGTTAGCATCAATGCTTATCAAGTGCACATCTATAGTTCAATTGAATAAAGACATGAAATATTTTACACTGAATGCATAGGGTAACTTGAGCCATCACAATAAGTTATCAATGCTCTCCATCCATATCTGTGTGAGTGAATAATGTTGTTTAACAACAAAATTAGCTTGGATCCCCATCTACATAGGCAAATCTTTAGGTACTCACCACTCATTACTAAAATATTATTTCATACCCTTGAACCAACCCTTCATATTAATTTTTTAAGAGGGTGTGATGGTGCTTGGAAATGTAAATTATTTGAACCATTTAGCATGGGACTTGTGTTCTAGTGGGTAGACCCACTTAAATTATTTGTTGGAATATTTGGGACACCAATTTCATAAAAAATAAGCAAAATTAAAATCATGCCCTAGGGAAACTTGTGGTTAGATAGTCAATGGGACTTATCCACATATTATTCAATTTTCTTATCAAAATATAGGGAGTAATTATATTTATTCCCCTTTGCCATTTGGCTTATGAAATAGAGGTGGGTCGTATCCACCTCCTTTCATCTATCCATGCCCCCAAACTTTGTCATTTCCAAATGCATAGATACTTGAATGATGGGATATAAAAGAATTGTAATTACATTACATGGCCTTACTTTTTATACTTTAGTGTCATCACCATTTTATGAAATGCATCTTGATCATTAATATCCACATTGATATTAGCTCTTAAACATAGTAACCATGTTAATTTTATAATCTATTGGGGGTTATCCTCATTATACACCCTATAAATTAAATGTAGTCCCCATGGATATGTGAAATCAAAAATTGAATTATATCCTAAGGTTTCACAAAGTATAGCAGTTATAAGAGTTGAAGTACACCCACATCCTTTAATAAATTTTGAATTATGAATCATAGGTGACCTCATTCCTTGTGTTTTGGCACTCGATCTAGTAGTCTCATTTTAACTCACCTTCATTCCTAGATTGGCAATGCTTATAATCAAGTACTTGATAAGTGAAAACCTTGGATTCCTAATTATCCACATGAAATATTATCTCAAGGTACTACATTTATTCTATCAAAATTAGAGGTGGAAGTGGTGTTGTGGTAGCTTTTTTCCCTACGTGCACAATTTCAGGTGCCTACCCAATAGATGTATCTTATAATAAATTTTCTAGGTTCTCACCTTACACATCATGTATAAAATAACCCTCATATTGGATAAAAATAGGACCACCTTCCTTTGCACCCTAGTGCTCTTCTAATTCATGAATTACTTTTAATGGGTATTTTATCCTACTTGAAGTTTGCTTTGGTTTCATAACCAACCAAGGTGCCTAAAGGTTAATGTATGGCCAACTAATTATTCCAAATTAAAATATTTTTTTCCTTTTCCAAACCCAAACACTTTGACCTTCCTGATTTAACCTCCTTCAATGGTAGATATAACATCTAAAAATTGTAACTCACACATGCTCCCATGGTCACATTTTCACTCCTCTTTATTTGAATGGCCTTCACCTCAACCTTTGTTTCATTTTTTCCATTAAATTTTTGTTAAGACACCTTCTCTGGTACTTTTGAAAAATTATTATAGCTCTGTAATCATTTGAAGTTTTCAATAGTAAAAAAAATGAGAACCCTCTAGTCCATTTATAGATAGGAAAAGCTTTAAAATAACTAACCCTCCACACTATCATCCATCACTTCAATAATTAATAATTCAAATCAATATTCCATGGCATCAATTTGACATGATTTTCATTTATGCCACTACTTCATCAATAAATAAACCTATCTTATCCTTCATTTGAAATTGGTTGCACCTTTCTTGTAATGCATGCATGTTGTATAAAAAAATTCAAATTTCCATTTTTATTCATAGGAATTGCATTTTCCATTTTAACCATTTTTTAGTAGTGTATCTTATGCCATTTTTTTCCAACATTCCTAGGTCATGTACCACCACTTGCATGCCTCATGCCACCTCTTACACACCTTTTCCTATAATCTTTCTTTTATCACATGTGATTACTCCCAACCTTTTATTTATGTTATTTAGCTTAATCAGTTTATATATATTCAAACTTACCCCAAAATAAAATATGTGTGTGGTATTCCATGACATAACCTAGGAAGATTCATTTGTCAAGAAGGTAATAGTGATAAATGAAAAAGTTACAAATACAAGAGAGCACCAAATATGCTAAATTCAAACTAACAAAAGGCATGAAACTAGTGTGATGCTTATTTTTACACAAAACTAAGTCCTAATCTAAACTATTGGCATATGCATTATTTATTGAGCTTAAAATGGTTACATAGAATGTAGGGCAAGATTTGACTACCATCAAAATGGACTAAATAAATTAGCCATCTAACCTTTTTAACCTAAAAGTGCCTATTGGGTAGATATCATGAATAATAAATGGATCATTCCATTGGATCCATAGTTTTCCTGGATAGCACATAAACTTTGAATCATAGACAAAGACATGCATACTAGGATGACTATTTTTTATTTTGATATGTCGATCATGCCAAGATTTTTAATTTTGTTTCTCAACCCATTGATTCTAATGTGTGAAAATACATGTTTCATCCAATCTTTATGGATTATTCTTTGTCTAATATACCAACATGTGTAATATTCAAGGAAGGTACAACAAATTCCATCTATAATACTGCTTCGGTGCTAAAGACAAGGTTAAAGGGAGAATTCTTGTTTAGTCTTTTATATGTGATTCAATAAGCCCATAAGACTATTGAAACATGATCATACCAATCATTATGACCAATATTATAAATATTATTTAGTGTATTACCAAGGAACTTATTGAAGGATTCAATTGTACAATTAGATTTAGGGTGATATGGTGTGGTCTTATGGTGTGCAATCATGAATTCATCTTAGAGAATGCACATTGTTGCATTGATAAAGTGAGTGTCATGATCACTATCTAGACTTAATGTTAATTCATATCATGGGATTATATGTTCCCATATAAATATATAAGTGGTAGCATCATTGAAATCCCATGTGAGTACTAATTTAGCCCATTATGTGAGATAATATATGACAATAATGATATAATACACACTAGTCCATCTTGCAATAGGTTAAATAGGGCCAACAAAATCAATGGCCCATTTTTCAAATGGTTCATGAGAAAACATCAAATGAAGGGTCATGGCATCGTGGTGGTTTGTTTTACTTATGAATTTATAGATATCACATGGGTGCACATAGGCTTTAACATCCTTAAATAATGTGGGCCACCATAAGCCATCTAGTAGAACCTTTATTACCATTACATCACAAACATAATGTCCTCCTAAAACACCCTCATTAACTTCCTAAATTAATTTAGTGTTCTCATGATACATTACACACATTACCTCATCACATCTCAACTTGTATAGATCTCCTCAAATAAACTAGAAGGGGGAAACATGAACAACCAATTACTTCTTCTCTTGGGTGTTAAGGTGGTTTAACACTGATCCTATTATAATAAAATCAAAAATTTATTCTAATTATTTGGGCACACACATAACTTATAATATTTTAAAATTAGGTAAATCATCTTTTATTATGTGCATTATTTCACCAGATTGAATGTGTGATATGTGGTTTGGGCTAAAATTAATCTTTCCTAGTTTCATGACCATAGAAAACTAGAATTATTGAAATAGGATAATCCATCGATAAATCTTTCTATGCAACACTAATTTATTAACCAAATAATTGATAACTTATATATATATATATATATATATATATATAAGATAAATGGAATGGCCAACAAGTATTAGGGAAACATTTGGAGTGCATTAATCATAAACAGGGCCTCATGGTCTATAGTAGGGTAGTTTAGTTTAGATCATGTGAGCATATAGTTATCAAATAAAATTGGATGATCAAGGTTCCTTTCATTGGGTTGTGCAAGGTTGGAACCCATTGTCATGCTTGAACTATTTTCATGAACATGAAATGGTTGTGTCTAGTCTAGGAACTAAAGAACAGGCATAGTCACCAATTTTTCCTTCAAAACCTCAAATACTTCTTGGTGTCTATAAACCCATAGGATTAGACCATTTTGTTTGAGTAATTATTCAATTATATTTTTAAATTTATCATAACCTAAATGAACATATAATAGTATCTAGTGTAACCCAAGAAAGCATGGACCTCATGTTGAATGGTTGGCATGGAAAGTTGGATAATGACTATAATCTTAGTCAGATCCAATAGTAATCCATCCTATAAAATGATGTGTTATAATAGGATTACAAATGGTGTGGCAAAGATACACTTTTTAATATTTAAGGAGATCTAAATTTGATGATAAGGCTCGATCATGAGATATAAATCATCAAAATGGTCATGCACAAAACCATACATAGTCCAGTCATCAAGATACACGTAAAGGAAAGTGTGAATGAAATATTTGAAGGCTTATACCAAAATGCACAAAAATAGTATTAGTTCATTATTTAATCCAAATATAATTAATTATATGTAAAATAACCCCATTCAGTTTCAAAGTTTGTTTATGCCTTGTCTTCCTTAGCAATTTAAACTTGGTGATAGCTAGAAAATCTATTGGTGAAAGTGTATATCTCACATATAGCAACACCCTTAAAAACTTCCTCTATGAATGACATTGGGAAAGAGTCAGTGACACACATAACATTGAATTTCCTATAATCTATGCAAATGTGAATTTGACCATATTTTTTTATGTTGATCACCATAGGACTAACCCAATCTAAGTCATCTATGGGAGTAACAACTCCAATGTGTAACATACTATCAATTTCTTCTTTAAATATAGCATATAGATTAAGGTTCATCTAATAAAATCATTTCCCTATTATTTGAGGGACTTCAACAAACTTTATATGTATATTGCCCAATTATGGATTCACTCCCTTCATTTTTGTGTAATTACATGGGAAATTTTCTTAATATTCTTTCAAAAGTTCATTTTTTTTGTTAACTAAATATAGGACCATTAATTTGACATAGTGGATATTTTAGGCACATCCTCTACCCAAATATCATGTTGAACCATTTTAAGTCATGTAAAATATGGTTTTTTATTAGACTACATAGTATCTCCAACATCATACACCCCATAATCTGTATGCATATATAAGTGGTCGAATGTTAGTTTTGATAGATCAAAATTGGTACCCTCATCAACCTAATACTTAACCTTTTACTTTCCATTATGTATCTATTATTGATATGCATATTCAAATTGATATTTATACTCCAACAAAACCAAGGCATCATATCATGTTCTTGAAATATGGCCAAGTTATCCTTAGGTATACCATGCATGTGACATATGTAGTCTTCAACTAGGAAATGGTATATTAATACTACTTGAGGGATTACTTGCAAGTAAAAAATTAAATAAATTCATGGAGAAGAAAATTAAAACATTAAAATCATACCATTTGTAATATGTTGCCAAGTATCCATTCCCCTACAATTTTATTGATGTATATACCACACCCTGGCTTAAGAACATAGAGTACCATAAAATGCATAAATCCATAAGGATTTTGGTAAAAAAAATTCTTCAATATTCCAAAAGATTTAATAGTTTGTTAGATGGTCTTCTAGAGAATCAACACCAACATAACTCAAGGTGGCATGAACATTGTTATCATTATGGAAGTGATAGTGTATAGTGGTACATACTTGTTTCCATGCATTTAATTGGTATCAGTGAATAGACTACCATCAATCAGTTGTTCCTTGAAACATAAAATTTAGTGCATGAAAATGTTCACCTTAATTAACATAGTGTTCTTCTAATTATTGTAAATACTCCCTGACCTCAATTTGACCATAAAAGTGAGGTTCATGTTCCAACCTCAAGGGTGGTAGACCAATAATGTGAACATTTTTGTGGCATTGAGATAAATTATGAGATGAACTTAGGTGGATATTAATCACATCACAAAAATTCCTTGAAATAGCATAATTTCCTTGAGCCTATTGGTTGTAATTAATACTTGTAGTGTCTAAAATGGATTGCACAATTTCCCTTTACAATATGCCATCAAGAGTAGGATCTACATGTTCATTCCTTTAGGCAGTGATGTTATAAATAATGTTGAGATCCTCATCAATATCGATAGTTTCCACAAAGGGAGGACCTTGGTCATTATTTACAAGGATGACCATGTGTTGAGTGTCATTCTCAAAGATGATATAACACTTTTTGAAACATAAATTAGCATTGTTAGCATAACACCAATTTCTACCCAAGAGAGAAGGAAAGTCACCAAATTCAATAAGATTGATCACTTAAAATTCACCCTTAAACATAACACCTAAGATGTTAACTATGACATATTTAATAATGCCTATAGGTAGTGCACGAGTCTTATTGGAAATAAATAAAATAAGTGGGGAAGGTTGTAAAATGGGGCTCTCCATTTTTTTTATGAATCCTTTGTTTTAACATTAACCTATATGCCAATGTCCACTGGTATATCATGGATCATCCAACCATCAATGAATGAATTTATAAGGACCTCTTTGTCACATTATATATTTGGTTGGACATGAGTCTCTTGTCCACATGCATGGTTCAAATGATGATCCTCTGAAGGCTTTATCATTTGTTATCAAAACCAATTCTTTAGGAGAGGGATGATGTCTTTACTAAGGAATAGGTTTCACAACTCAAAAAAATTGTCATTCCTTACATTTGTGGGTACCATAAATTTTTAAATCTTGATACACATGGTAACATCCTTATATTTCAAGAACTCAATTTCTCCTTATAGCTCCTATACCCAGTCCATTTTATCATGAAACACCTATTTCTAATGTTGGGCATTTGGATAGTTTTGTGTATGAGGTTCTTCACACTAAACCTTTTTAGCATGTGGATTTGAAACAATAGGTTGATAATAAGCACCACTCTAAGTAGTGATATTAACCTTGGGTCTATTTTTTGGAGTGGTAGGGAATGGTTTCCACTAAGAAGTTAGAGTTTTAATAACACGTATCATTCTAGTGACCTTATCATTTTGTTCTTTGGTAATAATATAATATAAGTCTAGGAATTATTCTAGTTGATGCTCATTTTTTAAAAAGTCACAAATAGGGTATAACATGTAATCATGTTGGTAGTGATCTAGAGATCAATGCTTGTAACATGTCCTAGGTGTAAAGTAACCACCTCCTCATCCATTACCATGCCCTAAACATTTGAAAGATCATTCCCATTAGTTTAATATGTTTTAGTTATAAAATATTGGTGAGTACTTCATGCACATGCTTCATGAATCTCATCAATGACACAAAATTCATTAGTATCATGGCAATATGCATCACATATCTTAAAATATAGTGACACTTTGGCTTGGGTAGCACTCTGAAGCAAAGGGCAACTTCATACATTATTAGCTTCCTCATAGATTTCATTGGACTATTTTAACATACAATTACATTCTTTCATGGATAATTATTTTTTTTATGACCCTCTAATTCATAGTTAACACAACATAATATGTTGTGAATTTTATGAGAATTTCTAGCCATAAGTTTCTCTAGCTTAGAAACCATGGTAGTAATTTATGGATCTATAAAGGGGTTGATTCTCATGTCTATACTTCCCATAAATTTTACATGGATGGCATCTTTTAGTTCCTCACATAGATTAATAAATGTCTTGTGGGATAAGGCTCATCAAAAAGGAAATAATAATCCTCCTAAGAAACATTAAACATGTTGCATTAGATTGATTTCAAATGATAGCTTGGAAAGAAGGGTTTTGAATCAACAATCATATGTACACACACTCTCAATAAGCTCTTGCTTAATATATTTTAAAAGTATTAATACTTTGTTGCTCAAACTTGATAATTTCAAATTCTTGAAGAAAAGTAGTTTTCAATAGCTCATAGTTTACAACATCTTGTTAAGGATCAACCTTTCTATACCATTTCTGCATATAATCCAATGTAGTAGTGGCAAACTAAGTTTACTTGTTCTTAGTATAAATTATGCCCCACACTTGCCAAATGATTTAACACTTATGAGCATGTTCAACTTCATTCTCAACACCTCAATACTCAGAAAGACAAAATGTCATTTCATAGTAAACTATAGGTACACTAGGTGGTTATAGTGGACCATATGGTGGTGGTCCTCCAATTCATCTCGAGCCCTATGGTAGAGGTCTATTAATTCCTCTCAATCCACCTCTTGATCTTCCAACATCTCTAGTAGAACCACCACCAACACTTCCTCCCATGCCTCATGGAGCAATAGGAGATCCTAAAATATTAGGTGCTAAAGGAGGTTAATTAATTATATTTGGGCCTATATTTATCCCACTACTTATATTAAGTCCACTTAGAATTCTAAGGTTATCCATATATATTAATTACTCTATAAATGTAAAGGCTAATGGTAAATTTAGTTGGCCTTATTTCAAAATGTTACTTTGAACTTGTACTCCTAGAGTCTCTTCTACATATTCGACTTCAAAATCCACACTATCAAAATTAGATGCATAAGCATGCACTGTAGTGGGGGAATTAGGCCTAATTAAATTGGGTTATGATATCACCAATGCTTTTCCTAAATATTCCATGCTTACCTATGCCATCAAAGGGAATAGATCCATGATTAGAGATTTCTAACAATGCCTTTTTTTCCTTCTTATAGATTCTTGTGGCACTTCTAGGATCCTCATGTTTTCCCTTGAGATCACTACCTATCATGGTCATGTACTTGGCCCATCATACTTACACTTTCACAGTTCTCACTAATTAAATTACATGCTAAATTACCAATCCTATACCAATTTATACTCCTTCATTTCCACACTAGTTATGTTACTCATGCATAAGAGAGTTTTATTTGTCCATGGGGAAGTTCTCAAGTTTAAACTCAACCATAAATTTATTAATTTATAATGGAAATTGTCTTAGATACCTTATACATGGTTCCCTAAGAAAATTAAATTATGTTTCCCCTAGATAATAATATGTAGACACAATGTATTCCAATATGTAGTTATTTAATGTTATTTTCTACCAGATGTCCACCAAACATGTCCACATAGTTTTCAACTTTTTCAGGGTTATTTGTCACTCTAGTAACTAGGGATCTTTATGCCCATAATATATAGAGCAGTATTACATGTATAAAAAAATCCAAGAATACAAATGAATGGGTAGTTATATAAATAAGGTTTCTTATAAATAATCTTACAGATGTTTCTCTATCCATTGTCATGTATAAAATCTTAGTCTAGTATATTGAAGCATAAATCTTCTTCTACTGTGTCAATCCAACACTCAACATTTTCCAAAGAGAGCCACTCAAGCATATTTTTATGATCACACTAATAAATATGATGGTTCATGATAACAAAACCAAAATGTTGGGTCTTTTCCTTAGTTTTAATTGACTAAATACTAGTCTCACATTGGTATATCATGCAAGTGGTGACCTCACATGCTCGCTCGAAGCATGCATATAAGACCGGTTGATGTCAATTTAATCACTTAGTGGTGGATAAACTTAACTCTTTGTCTACACTTAGGCACTTGGGTTATTTATATTTAGTTCTCATTACTACAAACATCATATTCTGGTTATCCATGTTATTCACTCCATACATTCCACATCTAATTAATACCATAAAAATAAATTGGTACATATTTTAGAATTTTGTAGATAAACATAGTGATTCTATTGAATTCATTTGAAAATTTTAATCACTCATACATCATAGCTTATAATAAAAACAATATTAAAAATATAGTTCATCAACATTTCCTTTCTAATATGCTCTATCCCCTGCCTTTTTTAAACAAAACTAAGGGGTGTTTATACATAATCCAACCCCTCCCCTTAGGTTACATGATTAATACAATAGTGATGACTAACTAATGATTGTTTCAAAAAATAATTCATGATGAGCCACTAAAATAAAATCTTTTTGACTCAGGCCTAACAAAGCCTATATATTCTCTTCATGTTATATATATGTGCACATGCTCCTATTCTCTCAAAAACTGTGCCATATTTATGCTTGACTAATCTCCTTTGATATTTATTTGAGTTGCTTCATAACCATCTCCACTTATTTTTCCCTTTCCTAAGTCTTATAATTTTATCTGAGTCCCACATCTTTTCTTTCTCTTTATTTTTTATCCTTGTCTCTCATAACTCACTCTTACATGCCAATGTCCTACGTGCCTTTTTATTCCATGCCTTTCTCTTCCACACATTTCTCTTTCATTCCAAGTTCCTCTTCACCATTCTTGTTCCCTTGATCTTCTAGACTATAGATCTGAAACACTTACAATATATAAATAAAAAATTTAGGGTCCAACAAATTTTTAATCTGTATAAAATTCCTCCACTATAGATCTTCATCCTCGATGGATGAATTCCAACCATTTATCTCTTTCATCAACTCTTATATAAATAAATACACTCCCAATCAACTTAAGAATATTTGGAATAACACTATCATATTACCACCACCTTGTCTCTATCATCAACAATCAAGCATCCATTACTCTCATGTTGTTGTAATCTTGAGCATTGTAAGAACAAGCCAACAATTCAAGCATCAAGCATCCAATCAAGTACTTCAAACCATAAAAATTTTTAATAGGAATTATATTGCATTAACATTTTATGTATAAGGATTTGTATTTGTGTTTCATTTAGTTTTCATTTAATTAACCTTCTCTTTTTCTCCAATCAAAGGTTGTTTAGTTTGGCTAGGGAGAGAGTTGTGTTTACAATGTTCATGGATTTATATCTAATCCCCTAAAATCTAAATTAAGCATACACTCATTATATGTGAATATATTTATTATTATCTTGATTTTTTTTTATCATTGTAGTGTTTTAGTATAATATTATGATGTATATGTTTTATTTATTCATTTTACAAATGTGAGTATTGATAAGTTAGAAAATGAACATAACTAATGATAAAGGTGTAAAATGATCAATGTGATATCTAATGCAATCAAATGGGAAAAAATAATAAGACAAAATATGTGACAACATGATAATAAAAATCAAACTTATAATGTCACAAGATTGAAAAATATAATAAGGAGAAACATGTGGTAAAATGATAATAAAATTGAGACATATAATGTAACTAGAAAAAAATAATAATAAGAAAATAAAGTGGTAAACTGAAAAAAATAAAATTTGTGACAATTGAATCAATGCTTGTGTTAAAATTTATCACTAAAATAACAATAACATGTAAATCCAAAAATAATGACAAAATGTGCGGATGTATATGTGACCTAATATGTGAGTGTTTTTTATGAATGCCCATTTGAATCCATAAGGTCTTACACTATTAAACTAAAAAACATTTAACTATAGTTAGCAAAATAATTCATATGTGAACCATGATATATAATATGAATGTAAAGAAGAGGGACGTGATCAACTAAAAAAAATATCCATTGAGGGAATGTTATGAAATAAAGAGTGATAAACTATTAAGATAATGTGAAATCCTTGGTGAAGATAAGAATCTCTAATCAAGTGGGTGAGAATAGGATTTTTTGACATCAAAAGGTTCAGGAACCTTGTTATGTAAGGTCATGGCTTGGGAAAACTAATGAAGTATAAAAATATATCCCATGAAGATTTTGCATGAAAATGTAAATGTGTCTACCTTCCCACAACATGTTTTCCATTATTTAGGACCCCACCAAAACCATCATCCAACTATGAGGATTGATTAATTATGCAAAAATTAAGGCATCATGAATAATAGATATGAGATTCCCTATCCTATTTTATTGACCTACGACACTCCAATTGACCTTTAACATCAATTTTATGTCAATGGTGGATTTTGAGATTTAACTATGATAGGGGTATGCTAATTATTTTGATCAAACATGTGTTAATCTATATATGCAATGAAGTAATAAGAATGAACTAATATATTCATGGAAGACATGAAACAACAATATATTAACACCATCAAAAGTTAAAATAAAGAGTGTTGAATTAATGATAATCACCTTGGGTTGAATTTTTGGTGCATTCATCTCCCCTTGACTTTTAACACCTTGTGAGATATTTTTATAGGTAAATTTAAGGTGTATTGAAGAAGCCACAAGTATATAAATGTTGGAGAGTCTTAAAACTTGGTATAACTTGTTGGTTTAACTCCATTTGGGATGTCTTGTTTTATACAAATGTCAATCAAGAGCCATATAAACATGAATATAAATCCTAAAATTTATAACTCATATTTTTTTACACCATTGGTCTGACTGATATTATATAAATATTTTTAAAAGAAACAATATGTCATCATCCTGATAAATGATGCTAGGTAAACAAGGGGCACCACAAGGCATCACCAATAATGTTGATAACATTGAATAAAGGCAAAAACATGGGAAAAGAGATATATAATATGGAGTGGGAGCCTAGGAGAAAAAGATAAGTTGATGTTATTTTATCAAATTTTGGAATTAATAGGTTCATTCACCCTAATTAAGATAAACTAATTTGAAAAAATAAAAGGTTGTAAAAAACTTGTGATAAAATAAATTAACTCAAAATACTAAAATCAACAAAGCATGATCAAATGAAATAAGACTAAATATGAAAAGATATAAAAAACTTAGTTATTTATTATCTATTATCTAACTATGTGCAACTGAATAATGTTGGAACTGATTAACAGATTTGACTGTGACTATGTAAATTTTAAATTGTAACTATAACTGGTGAGGGTCAGGATCATCCAAAAGGGGACATTATCAATTGGCACTATTATCCTCTACTGGTTGATTCTATCATTTGTTAAAAATATGGGAATCATGGCATGATCATTTGTGGTTGCTTAAAACATGCCTATGTGTGGAAATTTAACCTTGAGATTCATGTGAATGACTTGAGAATAACTTCTTTAAAGTTGAAACACTTATAGGGCTTGCCATAGATAAAAACCTACAAATAGGAAAGGGGAGAGTGTAATGGGTTTAGCTCACCCCAATCACCCCCATGATGATTGATCACTTCCTAAATATCCAATACTTTTAAAAATAAATCAAGCCCACATATTTCTTCCACTTAGAGTGTTTTGTGTAATTGTACTCCTTTTGCTACATTAATGCATCTAGAGATGGATTGAATACTTGATAAATTTTTGCTTGACTTAAATTTTAAAAAACGTTTAAGGAATGCTTCAAATGATTAGAATTAAATTTGGAAAGGAAATAGAAGCTTTACTCAATATATAACAATGTAATTTTTCTTTAATATTAGAATTGCCTAGTGATAGAATAGGAAACTTAGATGTTACTTTAAATCAATCCAAAATGGTAAAACCTCATGATACCTATCCTAAAAATACAAACCAACCTATAAGGGAGGGTGTAAATTTTAAAAGTGACCATTGATAAGGTTAAGGATAGGATAGACCCACAGGAGACAAAATTGATTACATCTATTGACCTCGACTGGTCAATCCTGTCTTATAAGGAAACATGTGATCTTTGGAATATGTGATGTTAATATAGATGCTTAGAGGGTTTTTAGTAATTTATAACACTTATTTAGGTGTAATATATAAAATTATAAAGGTATAGGTCCACATATGTGATTTGGATAGAGTGGGATGCTAAAATAAGTTTAGGTTAAGTCTTCAAGTCAATTAAAAGTGAACATGGGCCAAAACTAACATTATTAAGTATTTGTGAGAAAATTTGAGTGATTACAATTCCCCATCCCTTTAGTCTAAAAATTAAATTATTACAGTAAAAGGAAAGATAAAATTTAGTGTACACAACATACTTTTAATTTTGGAGTAAGCTCCAAATCATGCAAGTTGTTCCATATAAAATCATGTAATGATGTAAAAGTAGTTAATGTTCTTATGTGAAATTGAAAATTAAAATTTAACTTGAATTTGAAAAGATTGAAAATAACAAGGAAGGAGTATACATGTATGCATGAAACCAATGTTTCTATTATAACTTTACTTGGATATGATGCTTCCTTAATTCATTATAGAAAATGTGCTTCCCATGAAGGACTTGGAGAGATTTGGTTTTATAGCTAAACTAATGGAAAATTTGTGAGTGATCAATCCCCAATCTGAATTAAACTTGTATAGAAAATAAAACCCATTGAGGGATGCAAAAACCTCAATTTATTTTGTTGATATTTATATCCCCAAGACAATAATGGGTTGGAATGCACAATGGATTAATAATGCAAGAGGGCACTAAACCTCTAAGTTATGCATTATGCACTTTAACAAAATAAACCATTGTAGATGGATTGCATATGTAGTTGTCACTTTGTTTCTTAGTTTTTGAATGCATGATAAATAGTGAATGGATCACATCCATGATCCTACCATGTCCGTAAATATAAATTAGTATTGAAATCATGGCATGAATATGTATCATGCTCCTATTGATAAATGTAGAATTTTTAAGTGAATGTAAATGCAATTTTGTAAATTATATTTCAAGCTTGTGCATGAATCTATATCATACACCTCAAATTATATGTTTTTTTACTTTGTTCCTATGATGTGAGTTAATATTCATGGTATATTACCCCATAATTTGTACCAATGACATAATTTTGAACTATTATGAACCATTGAAACTGTATTATGTACCCAAAAAATAATTTTTTTTGTCTAAAGAGGCTTATCTAATGTATGAAAATCCCAATGAAATTCCCCTCTTTTTATGTGAAGGAATGTGTATCTTCAAATTAAATCATATCAAAATAAAAGGCAATTGTATCATGCATATTAATATATAATCATTAAGTATTATAGCATATGTAAAAAATATGTCAAAATTGTCAAATATGTACCATTCAAATCATGTATGTAACATATGAGGCAAGGCTTATAGAATGATGTAATAAATTTCATAGAATTAAAACCTAATATAAACATACAAAATAGGTATTCCATGATGTGGATCATGGCACTCATCAAAATTAATGAGATCAACAAACACAAAAACATAAAAAATGTAATGTCATACATTAAGGCCAATGACTGCATACAAAGAACATGTTCAAATATTGTGTAAGTAAATATTGTACATAGAATTCCAAGGTCCACATAAAAATTACATAAACATTGCCTAAAAAAAATTACATGTTTAAATGTCACAAAAAATAAAAGGACAAGGGTTGTAATCAATGCACATGTCCAATTGCCACACATACCTAAAGAGATCTCATAGAGATGTTCAAGATATTGCACATAAGGGATAAGGTCCATACACAATAGAAAAATAAGAGTCTAAAATACCATGTAAAAATGAATATCATCAATGGAACATATAATTATAAAAATATTCTAGACCATGTATAGATAATTTGATCATATCTTAGCAAATAGCATTGCCATTTACACAATGTAAGATAGAAATGTTAGAAAGACATTTGTAAAAAATTATATAATGATAACACCTATATATATATATATATAATATGACCCCAGCATGGCAAGGTCTATGGGTAGAGGCAAGTCCAATTGAAGTCTATATGTCCTACATAACACTCGTGAATACTAGTGAAATACATGTTTGATATTAAAAAAAATATGTTACCTACCAATCATGAGATGAATAAAATATGACAATGATATGAACTAAATCTATAATCATGCTCAAGTCTTGATTTTGGTTTTTTTAGAATATTTTGATTTTTTTTTTAAATATTTGAATTTTTTTGTACTTTTTAGAATTTTAGAAATATAAAAAAAGAAACTAGTAATTAAACCATGGGTTAAAAAATATAAGAAATATGAAGGATATAAACAATCTGTAACATGTGTCAATGTGAATTATGCATATAATATGATGACATGTCCATGTATGAGTAAGATTCCCCCATTGTATATGTGAATTATAACATTGAAAGGCATGCTAGAGATAAAATAGATATGCATCAAAATTATTGTACAACCTCATCTCATAAAATATACACTTGTGAAAGTATGTAACACACATGCATGAGCAATATAACATATAAATTAAATATTTTTCATGAATAAATATTGTTTTGTATTCTAGAATTGAGTGAAATATCAATAAATTGGATGTATTAAGTCTTTGTATGCTCAAAATTAGATTTATTTGTGAAATAAAAGTATATGACATGATCAACTATCTCAATAAAATATTGACAGTCAGTTCTGACCCTACTCATTTAAACTATCCTTAACAAAAATGTAATTTTCTTAGTTCAAATTGTGAAACAATAAGATAACTGGCAAAATATAGAAATACAAATTACTATGTTGGACTGATCAAATTTGGGAAGTGAAAAGGAAGAGCCAAGAGGCTAAAAAATCACTAAGATCTAAGGGCTAGAGGAATTTGATCAAATAGATCAAAAGTGAAATAAGTATAATAATAACATGATTAAACAATCAAAAATCTATGCATAATCTTTTATTATTACTATTTGAATGTTTTTGAAATTTTAGAATACTGGTAAATGCAACATACTAACCAATGATGAATTCAAGATAAGAGTTATAATAATATGTAATTAGTGGTAGAAGGATGACATTTTTTGAATTACATGTGATATATGTGCATGAATTAGAATCAACAACTGTATCATGTTTTTTAATGAAAGTATCTAGATCACTACTTGTGTAATAATGTGTGGGATGAATAGCTTTAAGAGATGCAAAATGATTTGAAATCTGATGAGGTCTAGTAGAATATTGTGAAAAATGTTTAACTCTTTAAGGAACATTTTTATTTGTATGTATCACCATTTTATAATATGTTACATGTGATGGTGCTTGTTTTGAATTTGACACCATTTTATGATATGCCTACTTTTACATCATTTGCTTTTAAAACTTTTGCAATTTTTTTTGAATTGGTTGAATATAATTATTTTACATAAGTGTAAAAACTATAAATGTGGTTTTTTATTTCATATATGTATCAATGAATTGTAGTTATGGATGGGGATGAGGAGATACCATAGATTGTAGAGGGTACTCATATTTGATTCCTAAATTTGTAACAACTTGATTGCAATGAATATAATTTAGGCATCTGTGTACCATAAAAGGTAGATCATAAATATTTTTAAACCAAGGTCATCCTAATATCATGTCAAATAATTTATTTTGTGTTATAAATAGAAAATGAGTAAATAGTATAGCAAGGCCCACCTGAAGAGGCAACATAATGTGTCCCAAAGTGGTTTGCTTTCTCCTATTAAATGTATTGACACTTTTAGATGCTATTTATATACAATGTTGTGTGTAACCCAATGAATGGAGTAATGTCATTGTGCATACATTCTCACTTGATCCATTATAAAATAGAACACTATGAATGGGTTATTGATCAATATATACTCATATAAACTAGGCATGAAAATTATATCATCATCCACTATCTCACTATCATAAAAAATAATCATAGGACTTGGTTGAGCATTTTGAATGGTTGTGCTAATAATTTAATATAATGGATGATCATATGACTTAGGAGGTGAATATGCATTATAGGTATGATTCATTATTAAATTATCTTTATTTGTATCATGATTTAGAAATGGCTCACTAAAAATATTTAATTTGGCATTTTCATTATATTGAGACTTACTTTCCTTTGTAGGAGTGACTAATTCAATGACATTATTGTTGATAAGATATTGAATAAGGTGCTTGAACTTGAAAAATCTATTAGTTGAATGACCATTGCATCTATGTTAATCATAATATGCAATGTTATCAAAATATTTACCATGAGGTCTACTCATATCAACCTCTAGTGGTGGAGGTAGGGTAGTAAGATTGCACTCAAGTAAAGTTTATAACAATTTATGATTATGGTATTATATAAAATTTTCTCCTCATTTGATTTTATAAAATGAGCTTGTTAGAAGATTAAAAAATAAAATTAACTATGATTTTTGGATCAACTTTAGTATTTGTTGGTTTAGATTTGTTATATGGTTTATTTTTAAAATTCATTGTATAATTTGAAGTAAATTCAAGTGTGTATTTGAGATTATTTAAAGCAATAAGATTCGCTTCTCTTTCTCTTATTGTATGATAAATTTATTCAAGTGAGCTAAATTTCTTGAAAATAATTGACTCATGCAAAATTTTAAGTAGACTTTATTTGAAAATATTTTTTAATTCATTATCTGTCAAAGTATTAGTCATTTTGGCAAGTATGGTCTTGTAATGAAGTACATAATCACCGATAGGCTCATTCATTCCTTACTTATGCTTAGCAATTTGTGCATAAAAAAGATTTTCATCAATGTTTATAGTAAAATTATTGAGAAATTGATCTTCTATGGGATTTAATGCTTTAACTGATTGAATAGGTAAATCATAAAACCAATGCATGACATAATCTTTTAAGCTTCTTAGAAACAAATTAGTCAACAACTTGTCATTGAAAGCATAATTGAAAACATGTCTCATGAAAAGATATAATATGTTTCAATCAATCTCTTTTACCTTAATATAATGTAATTTTAGGAGACAAAAATATTATGGGTACATGATATGATGTAATTTCATGTGCTAACATATTATGAAGCAAGGCTTGTGAATCCATTGATTCACTAGCTTTTGGTATACCTTGATCTAAAAGTTAAAGGTTATATAACAACTTTCTATAAGTATAAAGAAAGTGAAATATATAAAGTAGGGCTGAATGAAATAAGACTAACTATGAACAATACAAAAGACTTAGTTGTTTACTTTCTCTTATCTAACTGTGTGCAAATGAATAATATCTGGAATTAATCAACATATTTGACTGTGATTGTACATACTAAAACTACAATTGTAACTAGTGAGGGTAGGGATCATACAAAAGGGAACATGATTTATCAACACTAATTTCTTCTACTATTTGATTATTTTCTTTGCTATAAAACAAGGAAATTAGGGCACGATTATTTGTGGTTACTTAAAATAAAGTTGTGTGTGGAAGGTCAGTGTGGATGATTTACAAATAATTTCTTCAAGGTTGAAATACTAATAGGGTTTTCAATATCTAAAAACCTAAAAATAAAAAAAGGGGGAAGTGTAATGAGTTGAGTTGACCTAGTCACCCCTATGATGACTTACATATCTAATACTCTGAAGAGGTAAATCAAGCCCACATAGTTCTCCCACTTAGAAATTTTTGTGAAACTATGCTCATTTTGTTACATGAATGCATGTAGATATGGATTGAATACTTGATAACACTTTTCTTGACTTGGATAAGGATTGTTTCAAATGATTAAAATCACATTTGGGAATAACATGGAAGCTTTGCTCAGTGTGAGGTAGTGTAAGTGTGCCTCAATATTTAAATTAGATAGTCATAGAATATGTGACTTAGATGTGTCTTTATAGTAATATAAAAGGAAAAAACCTCACTACCTATCCTAAAAATATGAACCAACTTTCAAGGGAGAGTCTAAATTTGAAAAGTGACCATTACTATGGTGAATTATAGGATCAACCCTTAAGGTTGAAAAGTGACCATCTCTAAGGTGAATGCTAAGATCAACCCATAGGGGAAAAAATTACTACCACTATTGATTAAAAATGGTTGATCTTGTGCTACAAGAAAACATGTGAATTTTGGGATCTAGAATGTATGTACAGATGTTTAGAGGGGGGCTTAGCAAGTTATAATGCTTATGTACATGTAAGATAGAAAATTAGAAATGGATAGGTTTGCATATGTGCTTATGATAGAGTGGGGTGGTAAAATAAGCCTAGATTAAATGTTCAAAACAATTAAAATGAAAGTGGGTGAAAACTAACATTATCAAGTATTCATGAAAAAATTTAAGTGATTATAGATGCCATAGTCATCTAAAGGTGTTGGTAAGAATGGTAATGCATGAGCAAATATCTCACAAATTTCCATAGTCCATCTCATCCTAATCTCAATGTACTCCTTAATGTGTACACTTGGGGAGGTTAAAGTGTTGATAAGTCATGAAAAATAAAACATTAATTAGATAAAATAAGATGTACATGTTTCATTGAATGAAAATGAGTCATAAAAATCATTAGCACACTATATATTTCAATCCCCTTTTTTCATTAAGTTCAAAATTATCTCGAATGGTAATGAATCAATGAATCAATCTCAATCATCCTTCACTATACATATAGAAGTTTTTAAATATTCATACATGTTATAACATAAAATTTATATATAGAGATACAAAAGATTGACAATATTATACATCATGAAAGAACTATAAAAAATCAAAATATATCATTGATTATCCCAAGAGGGATGAAAATCTACGTACAGATTAAAGGGAGCATGGGGATAAACTATGCAGCAAGGATTCTAGAGATTCCCATAATTAAATGATGCTCTCTTTAGCTAAGATTGTAAAGAGATAATCCCACATTCCCATGGCAATAAAAAATTATATGTTTACCATTTCTTATTAATTTTTGTACATTATAACTATAAGATGAAAGAACAAGATTATAAATGCGATCACAATATTATAAATACAATAATAAAAAACTTTTCAATCAAAACTTACAAATAAATACGTCCTTATCAAATATGAGAATAAAAGTGATCCTTTAAATTCTTATCAAAGATATGAATCCTTTAAATTATTATCAAGATATAAATAGAAGTTATCTTTTTAATTCTAAATATAGTACTCAACCATCTTATATAAAATTATTTAATGCCACTAATTGTTCATCAAGTTCACCATTCAATTGAATCAGAAACTCAAATAAATTAGAATTAATAAATAAAACAATATTATTATTATAGCTAAATTGGTGATTTCCTCTGAAATTCCATGGTTAAATCTATTTCAGCATTGTGATCCCCACCAACTTGTTTCTCTTTCTTTTTATTTTTGGCCTTCTATTTCACTTTCTTTCCTTCCTTCTTCAAGGGTGTGGTTGCCACTTTTTCTTGGATGCCATGAAAACAAACAAAATAATAATAAGGATCTACCAAACAGTAAGTAAGAATAAAGAATAAAGATTGTGAGTCTACATACATTGCTTTGAGTGTTGCCTCCTCATTTATGAGTTCCTCTTGCTGGTGATTACACCTTGCAACTTTATCTGTAATTCATTTTAATTAATCCATAAATCAAATAAAAAAAATCATACATAGCCAATCAAATAATGAAATTTAAGGTATTATAAGACTCACCTTCCTCAAGATTTGAGGAACCCACTGTAGAAGGGTGAAGAGCAAGAGTAGGGTACTTGTCTATGCCTAAAATCACTTCCTAGAAAAAGGTCCATTGATCTTGATTAAAATTTTTAGGTGCTTTAAATTCATATCCTATCTCTACATGTGTCCTACCATCCCTTTAATTAAATCAACCAATGATTTAAACACAGTTTCATCAAAGCCTGTCATAACCCTGCTTCAATACAAAGATTCAATAAAATTATTTGATGTCACTAATAAAAGAAGAAGATAACAAAATTATCAATATCTTCCAAAATATTCTAGGTTAGGGTTCTTCTCTTATATTCCTTTTATTGAAAGGATCAGATTGCAACAAAGTTCTTCCAAAATATTTTAGGTTAGGGTTCTTCTTCTATATTACTTTTAATCAACTGAATGTGTGATGATAAAATTAATTTTTTAATTAACTAAATATATTTAATAAATAAATTTAGATTTAAATTTTTTAATTTGTGATATTTATATCATTTTAATATTTATTAGAATTTATTTTAATTTTTAATTATATTTATTTTATTTTTTTATAAAACTAATTTATAAATTTTGTTAAATTTTGCATGTTCTAATTTTTACATATATATATTTATCTAAATATTTAATATTTTTTTATTATTTAAATATATAATATTTTAATTAATACAATGAAAATTAAATGTGAAAATAATTTAAATGTTTAAAATTTATTTTTCATATATATATAAGATTATTATTACAATTTATTTTGATTTTGATTTTTTTTTAATCTTACAAATCTAACTTACAAACTATCTTGAAATTTATATTAAATTTTTTATTATTATATATTTATATAAATACAAAATATTTTGAGTGGTGAAAATACAAGTTAAATGTGAAAATGATTTGCATGTTCAAAATTTAATTATCATATTTTTCTATAAATATAAAACAGTCTATATAAATTTAATTTTAATTCATTTATTAATTATTTAAGTATATAAATTACAAATAAGATTGATAATTATTTTATGATTGTTTTCATTATTGAAATACATCAATAAATTTTATTATCTAAAATAGTGCTAATTTTTTTGGGTTAAACCTGATCCAAAAATACTGAAATATTTTTGTATTATACAAAATTTGAGTAATAGTTTTGAAATTCACACAATAAATTATAATCTACTCAAAAATCACAAAATTATCAAAAGGGAAAGATATTGATAGCAAGAAATATTACCATCACTTTTCCTTCTTAAATATTCCCTCCAAGATCGTAGATGCTGCTCCTAAACAATTAGATTGAAAGATGTTGGATTACAAGATAAAATAGCTTCAAAGTTTGGGTGGATGCAAGAGATTATGGATATAGATCTAAAGAAGGATTATGGATGAAATATGAGAGCTAAGAGAACATGAAGATTATGAAATCTTGAGGTTTTTTATAATTAATTTAGTCAAGAGCTTTGCATGGATATTTATAAGGGTGGTGAAGTGAATAAAAGAGAATTAAAAATTTCTAAGAATCCTCTAGATTTAGAGGGTTCTAGAGAGGTGGAGAAGTTCATGGAAGTTTTTAGAGTTAGATAACTCTAGAATTCATTATGAATTAATGCAAATTAGATATGGGATTTAGATGGGTTTTAGAAACTAAGTTTGTAGGAAAGACTATGAGTAGGTGGATAGGGGGTAGTTAGTATTTTTGAATTTTAAATTAGCAAGTGGGCATGTAATAGGATTATTAGGTTAATGGGATATTTATAGGATAAGTAATGGATAAATTAATATAATGTGGGATATATAAAAGGTTAGCATGTTATAGGAAATATGAAAGCGGGGACTAGATTATTAATTAGAAAAGGGTTAGTTAGTGGATTGTTTGATGAGTTTAGATGGGGTAAATGGCAAGATTAGATGATTGACTAAGGTGAAAAAATTAGAATGCACACATTTTCCCCCTATTTGAAAGGTAATTTCAAGTGGACAAAGTGATAGTAGAAATGGTCTTTCATAGAAAAAATAATGCATGAAGAATTAGTAAAAACGAGTTTGTATGACGCCCCCTTGAGGGGGCATGAAGGAAGGAACGGATTAGATGATCACTCAAAAAGAGACAAGGGGTGGAAAAATAGTCAAGATGATTAGGGGTTGGGATGCCCAATAAAATGATTAAGATATAAATAATATGATGCCCCAAGTGAGGATGCAAGGGGTAAATATGAGAAAGGCTATAGGTGTAATACTAGTCCCAAAGGGGAACACACCATATCAATACTGAGTAGCCTCTTAAGATGAGTCCTAGGAAAATACCAATGGCCAAGAAAGAGATAAGTGGGTCTGACAGATAAGATGAGTAATCTTGAAATAAATACATATGTCAGAGGAATGTGTAGATTGAAATGGATAAGGCCATGAGGTTTTGACATATCCCAAGTAAAGTCATATGCAAGGGAGAACTATGAGCTGCTATAAAATAATTATATGATGGATATGATATGAAATAATGATACAATGGATATAGATAAAAGTGTAGCTCCAAATTATTAATAGAGATGAATTTGAGTGACCTCAAGGGGGTAGGAAAGGAGGCACTAAAAAAAATGGTCAATCACTGCCATACTTTAAAAATCCCTCTAGCCAATGTAGTTCTAATTTATATGATGTTAAATGATGTTAGATAGGGAATGGGAAGAGGGAAGATGATGCACCAAAAGGGTGAGATGATAAGTTATGGATCAAGGACACATGCCCTATAGACTAGGATGACTATTAAAATAATTAAATGTATTATTGTTAAGGATGTGATTAAATTGATAAGAGAATTTAGATGAAGGAAGATGGTGATGGGGATTAATGATGGTTAAATAGGTTTAGAGGGGGAAAGAAGAGTTAGAAGGGGTAAAATAGAAGGAGAGGTATAAAATAAATTCATTTTCACTTTTTTACTATTTTGATTTTTGTGCTCTGGAGTTTATAGCCATGGACAAGATTTTGCATTGATCACACCATGGATAGAGAGTTAGGAAGCTCCAGAGACCTAAAAACACTGGACCACTGATAAGTGTCTAAACCTAGCTTAGTTATTTCTATTTTAGATGCATTAATTAGACATTTATGAGTGTAAGAATAAAAGTGTGAAAAATCATAATTGAGGGTATTACCCCAAGTTATGATTTTACCTTCATAATAGGTGATGATGGGCTTGTCACCTATGATTTTTCAAAATTGTGACTAGAATTAGCATTTTTACAATATCACAGTTGGAAATTTTAGTTTTATAAAATTACATAAGGGTGAGTTTCAATTTTTCAAAACTACAAAAGGAGAGTAGCGATATCATATTACTATAATTGGGGACTTGTAGTTTTGTGAAACCACTACTAAAGGCATAGGATAATTAGCAATTATGATGTGGATGATAAATATGGGTAGTTTGGATGGCTAAAAGGGGATGATATAAGGATTTGAAAGGTGGTAAGGATAGTATAGGCTAACATGTTGGATGTGAATTTATGCAAGAGGATCTAGGTGTATTAGTGTCAATATTACGATAGTCGATGGTGCTCTATGAGATGCATAGACTGAGTTCAACATATTACAACATAATAGAGATGATGGGATTATATTATATAGCTATTATGCCATTGATTCAGATTGATCGTGTATTGATTACAACTTTATTAGATAGGTGGCATTCATAGAGGAGCACTTTCCATTTAACGATAGAGGAGATGACTATGACCCTTGAAAATGTTCGGTGCATCTTCAAATTGCTAATGAGAGGATATATTATTTATTAGAGGCATAATTCACTTAGAACTATAGTTTAAAGACTGTGTAGACACTTAAAGGTTGGTATACAAGATTCTTATGTTAATATAGACAAGGCACTAATCGAGGTCATGATTGATCAAGTGACCCTAGTATTTATGTCTCTTATTACCAGTATTTTATTATCGAACAAGAGTGGCTAGTGGTTTCAACTTGGTTTGGGAGATGTTGTTGACATGGTCCAATAACATAGGGTTTTTTCATGAGGTCCTATTGTGTTGGTCCATTTATATTAAGAACTGCATATAGGTGCTTATAGAGGGGTATTCAGTTTCGATCTATCTATATTATTATAGATTTGGTCATGAGAGCACATTGAGATAGAGAGACCTATGGGTAAAAGATTAGATTGATATCTTGAGGATCCACTAGTATTTGGGTGGAAAATTATCCTAAGTATGTAATGAACTCATGTAGGTGATATGATATTTTATAGACATGCCTTAGATAGCTTGATAGACATAGGGATTACCTAGACGTCATATAGGTATATTTAGTGGACCTAGGTAGAAGATGCAACACATATGGGTTATATGATGATTGAATTATATTAGAAAAGTCATCATGATTATATAATTAAGAGACATTGAATAGATAGAATACAATACAAATTTGGTATTCAGTAGGATATTCTTGAAGTAGAGAATTTATTTTCTCTCAGTGAGGTTGAAAGATAGGCATGGATATTTCTTACATTTATTAGGATAATGTGGTACTAGTAGCATGGAATTATTAGACAATGTTAGTTAATCCTAGTGTTACTATATCTTATAGAGCTTAGTGGATGTAGAGGAGGTCGAAGAAACTTTTGAGGCCCTTATAGAGACAAGTTAGGAGAGGGGTAGTGAGGAGAGTTTTGTAAGCACAAGAAATATTATAGAGATAGAGGGCATAGAGGGGGGAATAGGAGGTTGGAAGTGATGGCATGGATGGTGTAGATGGACTTATTCTGATGAATATAGATAGAGATGTAGGAGGGGACATGTACTTATAGGCATATGATAGGGACTACACCTAATGGTAGTGATGGTGTGGGGCCGTCGAGACTAACTATGAAACCCAAGGATCAAGCTCAAATATCTATCCTAGAGCAGGAGGTGAGGTCTGTGGTGACAAAGATAGTTGGTATTACTATTGAGAGGGATAGGTACTAGAGTCAGGTGACTGATCTCTAGAGACAACTAGTTCAGAGAGATACATAGATGGGTCATATTCTAGCATGATTAAACACTTTATTATGATAGATTGGTGATCGATATATATATATATATATATCATCCCTTCAGGGGTAAATTAAATAGATTCAAGGTTCTTAGGCTATGTTATAGACTAGGCTGAGTCATAGGGAGGTAGAGCTATAGGTCTTTTGGTTGACTAGAGAGGCACAATATTACAGGGTCCTATATGAGGGTGTCATACTAGCATATCAACAAGCACCATATTACAGAGCTAGTAACCATACTTCTTCTCAGTATGTTCATCAACCATTGAGGAGACCACCAATACCACCTGGGGTTTGATATGAGACATTTTTTATATTATATACTTATATATCCATTTTGGGACATGGATGTCCATGATGCATATGTTATATATAATTTTTGACATGTTCATGGACATGTGATTTTGGTTATATATAATGTTTTTATTATTGTGGTGTACTACATTTACGGATTTGTGTGTTATTTATTTATTTTATGATTACAATTTATTGTGTCATGGTATATTAAATAGTGAAATTTAATTATTTAGTGTGTAGGATGTTATGAATTGTTCATTTTGTTTTTGAGATGATATTCATGAGATTGTATTTTCATAATCATGATGTGATGATGCATGCAAATGACCTATAGAGTAGATGATAAATTTAATTATTTGATCTATAGTTTTTAAATGATTTATGCATTATATCTCATTTGATGGGTTTTTATTGTGATCATGATATTATATATGGAAATAGTTTGCAAATGAGATAATGTTTATGATGTGATTAGATGATATACTAGATGATGACATAAGTGATGCTTTGATCTTATGATGGTGATATATTATTTGGTAATGAAGATGTTAATGCTTATGATGATTAAATATCTACTGCTAATTAAGTGAAAAATGATTATAGGATTATCCTTTTGAGAAACATATTTATATATTTGTGTATGTAGTGATTGAATGATTAGATTAATTATATGGTTATGATGTAATGAAGTTATATAGGTGATATGGAATATTTGTAATGAAATAATGAGATGGAAAATGAATGATTTAATAATGAGATAAAAAAATGGATGATATAGATAGTATTAGAGGTTCTATGATTTTATCATTTGCCAAAGATTTAATAAGTTATCTTTGGATTTTTAAACATGTGCTTCAAGTAATTGGGAAGGATACTTAGTAATCCTCCCACATAAGGGAGGTAAGTGGATAAGTTAGTAAGATGATGAGAAATGGGAATTAGGATACATGATATTTTATATTGGATAGGATGAATAATCAAATGGGTTAATGGTTAGTAGGTGTAGGTTTAGGATGAGTTAATTAGATGAGATGTGGATGGTGTCTTGAATCCATATAAATGTCAGAAATCTATTTTAATTTTGCACAAGGTAAAATGTATCATGACACTAGTATATTCATAGTGGCATGTTACCATAGTTCCTAGAAGTTAAGAGGGAACTCGGTGAAGGACATCCCAAGATCATAATGGGAGGTCATAATAACATCCTTGTTCCCTTTATGCCCAAGACAAAAATGACTTGATAATACTAATACAAAGACTACTAATCTAATTAATAAATAAAATACAATTATAAGCAAATATGTACAATAAAAAAAAAATTACAAAGAAGATAATAATTACACACATAATAATCAAGAAAAAGTATAGAGTAAATTTGTGATAATCTTGATAGGATCAAACTAGGTATGTTATATTTACTAAAGACAAGGTAAACATTTTAGGATTCAGATGTTCGTATGACCTTGAGGGAGGATAGTTAATGACCTTCTCTAATAATGATAAGATAATTTTTAATAATGATGGGAGAAATTTTCTTAAGTAGGTAATGGAAACCAAGGAGGGAGGTTGATATTGAGGTTGATAAAAGAAAAGCCATCTGGAAGAGTTGATTTTAACTATTTACAACTAGAATATGAGTAGTTAATAGATCTATAGGAAATGAGTTGACCAAATGTTCTAGATGATGCTTCAATAGTCTTCTTTATGATCTTATGGTATCAATCTTCCCTGACTTTGATAAATCATGTGTCTTTATCTTTTGAACTATACAACTCCATTATACACCACTAGGATCAGAGTCACATGGAATCTAAGAAAATGTGATGGAATGTGTAGGATAATGGGAGTTGAATGACATGAATGTAAATTTCCCCAAGTACAGGTGAGGATCGGGAACAAGATTCTTATGGATGGAGGATTTTCCACAATGAAGTATAGGATTTTAAGATGAGCATAGTTCAACACTTTCAGGTATAAAACCTTTTGAGATAAATGATATTCATTGTATTTTCAAATTATTCTCCTTCTAATGTGGACAATTTATATGCCCCAAGCCTAAATTTAGAAATAATGATATAAGGTCCTCACCAATTGGGCTCAAATTTACCTTTCTTCTCCTGGTAAACATTAGTATTTTTTTGATTTTGTTTGAGGACTAGATCACCAATTTTGAATTCTTAAGATTGGATTTTATTATGATATTGGCATTTTAACCTATTTTCATATTATCTAAGGTGTTATAGATCCTTTTGATGCTTTTCATATAGTATCTCTAGCTCTTGTAGCCATTCAGTTCTATATGCATTATCTATGAGCATGTCCCATAATGATGTGTAAGGAGGGAAGCTTGACCTCAATTGGTAAAATGGCTTCAATACCATATACCAAGGAGTATGGAGTGGCAATAATAGGTGTACAAACACTATTTATATAAGACCATAATGAAGGATATAATTACAAATGCCAATTCCTTCCAGTGTCATTGACTATATTTTTAAGGATCTTTATAAGCATTTTATTTGTAGCTTCTACTTGACCATTGCCTTCAGGGTAACAGGGTGATGAAAAATTATTCTCAATATGATAATTATTACATAAGTTTTCAAATTCCTTATTTTTAAAAGACTTTCCATTATCATATATTATATTTGAGGTAATTCCAAATTGGTAAATGATCTAGTTCAAAATAAATTTAGATGTCTGAAGGCATGTGGTATATATGAGCATCATGGCTTCCACCCACTTTTTGAAATACTTTATGGCTATAATAATGAATTTTTGGCCATCTAATGAAGTAGGATTTGTTTTACCAATGAGATCTAATCCCCATATTGAAAAAGGCCAAGGGATCATGATAGGCTATAATTCTTAAGTGGGGGCATGCATAACATTTTCATGTTTTTGATAGGCTAAACATTTTTACACATATTGGCAAGTATCATGATACATCATTCACCAATAATATCTGATAGGCTAAAAAAATTTACACATATTGACAAGCATCATGATCCATCATTCACCGATAATATCCAAGTCTAAGTAACTTCTTATCAAGGGTCATTCTACTGACATGGCCTCCCCAAATTCCATAATGGGCCCCCCTAATTTCTAGAAGAGCCTCATCTGAGTTTAGGCATCTCAAAAAGGTCTCTTAATATCCTTATTTATATAGCATGTTTCCAAAGATAGTGTAATGGGAGGCATGCTGGATGAATTCTTTATGTTGGTGGTGAGCAAGATTTAGTGGAAGGGTGTTATCATGGAGATAATTATAAATATCATGATACCATGGTTGATTGGGATCAATGATTACACATATTTGATTGTGGGATGAAGTGTGATGTGCAATTGATATTAGTTGTTTAACCAAAAATTATCCTTCAAGAATATATTCTAGGAGGTCTAACAAAGACTCAATAGTAGCCATTGCACCTATTGATTTATTACTTCATATTGGTACTTGTTCAAAGCTTATGGACTAAAAATTCTTCTTTAATTGATCAACCATTTATTTATATGGAAGTAACTTCTCATACTTATTTTATAACTCCTTATTTACTTTTTTAACAATTAACTAAGAATCACCTAGAACTTGAAGTTGTTGAACATTCCAATGAATGGAAACTTGTAGTCCTACAAGTAATGCTTCATATTTAACTATATTATTAGTACATGGGAAGGATATTCAAAAATCCTTTGGAATAAGGTCTCCTTGAGGTGTGACCAAAAAGATACTAGCTATTGATCCATGCATGGTAAAGGATCCATCAAAATAAAGGTTTTAACCTTGTGATTCTTCAGTAGTTAAGATTGATTCATCTGGGAAGGTTGTAGTTAATGGTTTTGTATCTATTACAAGTGTTTTTTCTAGTTGATATTCAATGGTTTTCCCTTTGATTGATTTTTTAAATTTACATATTTTATGTCAAATTCACTCAAATCATAATCCATTTGCCCATATTTCCTATTAATGTAGATTTTGATAACATATGTTTGAGTGGATAAACCTTAGCAATAAGATTTACCTAATTATTTAACATTTAATGTCTAAGATTTTGGAAAGCAAAGACAATGGAAAGGCATGCTTTCTCAATGTGAGTATAATCAAGCTCATATGAGATGAGTGTTCTTAAATATTAGATGGCTCATTCCTTTCTTTTATCATCATGTTGTGTCAAAAGAGATCCTATTGTGCATGAAATAGAAGATATATACAGGTGTAAAGGCCTTCTTGATACTAGAGGTGAAAGGACTATAGGTTTGAATAAATATTATTTTAAGTTATCTAATGCTATTTGACATATTGAATTCTAGTCAAAAGGAGTTCCTTTCTGTAGTAAATGAGTGAATGTATGACATTTGTTTGATAATTGATAAATAAATCAATGAATGCCATGTAGTTTCCCTTGAAGGTAGTGTAATTGCTTCAAGTTTTCGGGTGGAGGAATTTTAGTGATGGATTTGAATTTAATAGTCTATATAATTTGATGCCTCATTGAGATACAATGAAACCCAATTTTTTTCCTGAAGTAACCCCAAAAAAACATTTCTTAAACTTCAATTGGACTATATATTCTCTAATTATATCAAAGATTATCTTTAAGACCACTAGATGTTTTGATATCATATTGGACTTTACTAAGATACCATCAACATAATATTCTACAATGTCATGCACCATGTCATGAAAAATAATTGTCATGGCCCTTTGGTTGGTAGATCTAGAATTTTTAGTCCAAATGGCATTAATTGATAAAAGAAGGTCCCTTATGGAGTAATGAAGGTAGTTTAGTGTTGATCATCTGGAGCAATGTTGATCTGATTGTATCCTAAAAAACCATCCATAAGGGAGACAATTTCATATCCTGCTATAGAATCCATAATCATGTCAATATTAGGAAAAGGAAAGTCATATTTTAGACATGACTTATTGATGTCTTAGAAGCCAATGTAGATGCAGATACCTCCTTGCAATTTTCCAATAGGAATAATGTTAGAAATACACTCATAATAGTCAATGGGATAGATAAATCTAGATTTTAAAGAAATTTTTTAATTCTTCTTTGACCAATAATTCCACTTTAGGTTGCATTTTTCAAAGATTCTAATTTATTGGTTTTGTATTGGGGTGTACTACTAAATGATGCACCACCAAAGTAAGGTCTAATATTGACATGTCTGCATAGTTCCATGCAAATATATCTATAAATTATTTGAGATCAATAAGAATTTGTCATTCCTCATGAGTAATAATTACCCCAGTTTGACTATTCTAGGAATTTATTTGATTCCAATGTTAAATTATATAAATTTATTAATTAAGGAAGGTGATTGATCTTGTATATATGTTGGGGGTGGTATAAATTCTTCACTTTGGGTAAATACATCTATAAATTCTACACATAGCTTCTAATATAACTTTTCCTCATCAAGACTCAATTGAATTTCCTCTATGATAGGAGAGAAATAAATTTTGAAATATTCTTCTTCTTATATTTGATTCAAATATTTAATTTACTCTCAAAAATATGTTTAATCAATTATACTAATAGTAAATCCTTTTTTATGATATCCTAATGACATGATACTTCAATCTCCCATACATTCAATGATGGCTTAATCACTTTGAAATGTATCAAAGTATGGTTCTTCTTGCTAATCTCAGTTTATTAACTCTAGGTAGTGAAGGGAAATATTTATGGTAGAAATAGATGTGTCAAGTAATAGGTTCATAAAATCAAGATCTTCATAAAGGCTATAGATAGAACTTGTTTTGACTTCCTCATCAAGGATTGACTCCTCAAGAAGAGAAGAGTCTATGATGAAATTCGGAAGGTTGATGTTTGGTGGTTTGAGCCCTAATCCAATTCATCCTAAATGTCTTTGAATGCTAATAAGTTCCAAAATACCTTATTCTTCTCAACCTAGTACTCAATATTTATATTTCATATTATGGAGCATTTTGTGTGCTTTGGGATATTCTTTCTTCTAAAAATAAGGGGTGAAGTCTTAACAAATTATCCAAGAATCATTGGGTTCTTAAAAATGTTCTTTTGATAGTGCCCCTAAGCTAGTGAAGGCAGTCAACCCAAATTGATAAATAGTAGGTTCAATTCCCTATATAGTAGGGGACCAATAGCAACATGGGGACAGTGGAAGATTTCTTACACAAAGAGTTTTGTATTCATATTATCCACATCCCTTAGATATGATATTTATATGGGTATCCTCTTGTGATTTGGAGGAAGAAAGTGATAATCTATTAGTATGTATGTAATTTATGGTTTTTGGGTCATAAGATGGCACTTGAGTACTTGGAAACTAAATGTCATAATTTATTCCTTCCATTTGACAACTACAAAATTATTTTATTTACATGCCTAGATCTAGGAATTTAAGACATTAATGAGAGGGTAAAACTCTCATTTCATGGATCCACAGTCGACCCAAAAACATGTTATATGAAATATAAAAATTAACTACATGAATCGAGGTCTAATGAACTACAGGTCCCACTACTATAGGAAGGTATAGTGTTCCTATTGATGGTTGCTCATTGTCATCATAATATTTTATCATGATTAAAGTAGGCCCCAAATATGATTTTGAATATCCCAATTTATTGATAATCTCTACATTGCACAAATTTAATGTTAATCCTCCATCTATAGATACTCATGGAATCTTATGATTGGCATTGGATATTTTTATGAACAAGGGGTAATTATGATGGGGCCCTATTGGCACCATATCTTGGGAATTAAATGTGATTTGTTGTGATAGATAAAAATGACCCAACAAATCTTGAAATTGACTAATATCAATATCCCTAAGAATTTTTAACTCATGTAGGATTTGATTTAATATTTATCGATGAACATAAGAGGCTTTGAGAATATCCATGATGGAAATATGAGCAGGAGTCTTCTCTAATTGTTGAATAATTTCATATGTTTTATCAAGAGTGTTTGGAGTTTTCTTAGGGATAGTGATATTTTGAGAGGACATGGGAGGTGAGTCTTTAGGGGATACCCTGGGAACTTTTATTTTACCATGTCTAGTGGTGACTACATAATTAAAATTGGCCCTATTGATCTTAAGTATAGGGCAAGGTAGACTTGGGGGATCTTAGAGGTTTTTGATTTTAATGGTATTAATGTGGCTATATGGAATGGCATGATAGTCAATATTATTAGAAATGGATGTATGAACTTGATCCCTTGGTGATTTATTATATATATTTTTATCATACTTAGGTAAGGGATCTTGATATATACATAGCTTCTAATTTTTGGACTAGACTAAATTGATTTCACCTTCAGTCTCTATTTCTCCCTTTTCTATCAAATCTTGAATGAAATGCCTTAACTACATACACTTTTTAGTATCATGCCCTTTCACGATGATAATGACAAAACTCATCTTTATGATACTAGTTAGGATGCATTTTATTATCCTCCAAAGGTCTAATTTTTGGGAGAATTACCATATTAATAACAATCAATTATTTCAAGATCATCTCAATTGGTACACCAAGACTTGTAAGATGTCATTTTCCCATTCTAGATCTTGGCTTCCCATTTTGTATGGTGATGTTAGAGATATTTTGATTTTTGGTAGTAAGGGAGGTTTTTTGCACTCTTTTTACATGCTTAGAATCAATGATTCCATCCCCAACAACACTTTTATTTTTACTAAAGGTTTTAGGCTTAGCCAAAGAAGGATTATCTTGATTTTGATTTTGCTCATTTCGGGTATATAACTTGATAGTCCCTCTTTCAATAAGTGATTTTTTGATTTGGATACAATTTTTTATGATTTCGTCAAATGAATTGGCACATTGTAACTTTAATTGATATTTCAATTCTATATTAAGATTATCAATGAACATTTTGACTAATTATTTCTCTAGAATAGTACATCAAAAATGACTTGCCAAGCTTCTCCATCATTGTAATAAATATGCAATAATCTCAATGTTATGTTGTTTGGTGTTATAAATATATATTATATAAATATTGTACTCAATATTGAAGCAAAATATCTTACAAATTTATCTGTTAATTATTAAAATGATACAATGGACCCTTTAGGGAATAAACCATTTGAGAGCAAGTCTTGTGAGACATTTTAGAAAGAAACAAAGCAAATAAACATCATTATAAGTAACCTCATGGCATGCTACATATAATTATTGAATGTGGTTGTGAGGGTCTCCTTTGCCCTTATACTTTTCAAATTTTGGAATTTTTAAATGTGCTAAAGGGTATTTGTGAGATACTCATATCTAGAGGGGATGTGCAAAAATACTCATATCTATACTTCTTTGATTGAGTTTGGGGATCTATCTGTTGAAGAAAATCCTTCATCATTTTCCACTCTTATGAAAAATAGGGGTCCATTAGGGGTTTTAAAGTATTATTTTGGCTTGATTTTGGCTTTAGGTAATTAATTCTATTGTTTATAGAACTTTTGACTATTTTCCTAGGTGATGTGGGTTTGTGGGATTTAGAGTGAATTTGAGATGCTAGTGAATTGACTTGTTGGGTAAGTTGGTTAAGATGATCCTCCAAGGTGGATTTTATTTTATCAGCCTCAATCTAATTATTTTGAGTATCTTCTTCTTCATCATCTACTTTTTGTTCATGATCTACTAGCTCAGGATTCCCTTCATCTTGATTTGTAGTATGTTAGCAAGGACGAGATTTATGTCAAGATGGTGTTTGGATTAGATGTTAAAGGAGATCAAGATTAAATTTAGGGGTAATTTACCTCTCGTTCTAATAACTTGGACCAATATTTGGTCTCAATTCTCATATATGTACTGGTCAAATTGAGTCCTATTCTCATCATTATTGAAGAAGTCATTGTTAATTATTTACTCTCCTCCAAGAGTATGTATATCACTTTGGTTCTCTTCAGTATCCCTAATTTATTTACCTAATGTGCTTAGGTTATCATATTCTCAATTTGATCCTTGTCCCAATTTCAAGACTTGTACATGAGTTTTGATAGGCATGGTGGATGATAATGGGTGATGTAGATGTTAGTGGTGTTTTAGGATGTAAATTTGATACGAGGAAAATAATGTAATAATATGTATTATTAATTATTAAATTGTATTATATTTGAGATAAGATGGACATGATGCCTATATGTGATGATGGATGGGATGGGATTAAGTTTTGGTACTAAATGTTGGATAAAGAAGGATCTATACTATATGATTGAGTATTGATAATATGTCAACTCTATGGGGATCCATTCCATTAAGGAGACTATATGGTAAGATGACCAAGTGCCTATATTCAAACTAGAAATATGATGACTGGATAGGGCTAGTTATGAATAAATGAGATGACAAGATGATAATGTGCTAGATGAAATCTGGTAGAGTAATAGGATAACAATATTTGGACAAGGTAACAATTTTTATAATATGATGTTGAATATAAATGGATGGGTTAACAAGTGGGATAAATATATGACTTTAAGATATAATGGATGACCACTATAGCTTATTCATAAGGCAAATATAATGCTCAAGACTTTGTTTGAGGAGTATAATAGCTGAAGAGATGATGGTGAGAAAGGGTGAAGATGGTTTAAGCTAATTTTTATATGGGATAGGTATGTCCTAAATATATCTAGGTGTTCTTAGTGTGAATGGTAAACATATTGACTCAACTCATAAATAACATTGGTCTAATATAACATGTGTACAATTAAATAAACCACAAGACCTATTATTTAGTAAATTAATTTAAGAGTGTAACCCAATGACTACACTATCTAATGGCTTTGTGGGTGAGGATATAGGCTTGTGACTCATTATGAAATATCTCAAACCTTCTCAAACTCATATTTACATAATGATCACTTGAGAGCTAATACTGACTTTAGAAGTAAGTTGCCTATTACAATCGATGGACATATACTAGGCTAGATAAGTTTTTTTAGGGGTGTCCCTAGTATATACTAGGTACATGGGGCCCAAATATATGTAAGGTATTGTTTAGTGCTTGGGTTAGATAATTAACTCTTTCCCTTCATGGAATACCTATATGGGGTCAACTGTTTAGCCTAAAAATAGTTGTCCCTAATTTTTAGACTCCACTAGAACACAAAGTGTAGTTTAATGTGTGGTGATGAAATCCCCATCACCAACCCCTAAGACTATGGTAAGTGCATGGGGATGAATTCCACATCACATTACACCCTATAAAATAAAAATTAGTGGGCAACACATAGGCAAACAAAAAATGTTTAACCATTTAATTTATTATGAGAGGAAAACCAAACAACAAAAATATTATAACGTATCAAAATCTAAATCTTAAACCCACATATTTGGCCCATGTCTTACAAAAAATATAAGGATTAGAGTGACAATATTTTATTGTTTATCTTACACTAAAAATTGTTAGTAGTTTGGCCATGAATCAAAGTTACCTTTTCTTCTTCCAAAATCACTTCTACACAATTTCACATAGTCAAAATTATTCAAAATTGTATATAGAAAGACAAAATCATAGATGATAGTTCAAAATCATATATAGATAATAAGTGATTTTGTAGAGTTACTATAAGAATATGTATAGTTAGTGGATAATTAGCCTATTCAAAACCATTAATAGCTTTTACAAAATCACTACTAGAAATCAAAATTGTGGTTAGGTACATGTGATTATGCAACTTATAAAAAATATAATATGTACAAACTTGAAAGGGCTAACAAACCACTTATAAGTGTGGACACTTGTTTTGGCCACATTCATACCTAGAATGATATTCAGATCAATTTCTAATAAATGATACAATTTAAGCCTATAAATCACTTAAATTACCCAAAAATTTTTGTGTAAGAGATTTAATTACTCATAAACATGACAAGGCTAGTTTATTTGGTTTATTACCCTATATGCACCAATAACCTAGTTCAGTTTTAATCCTAGTCTTATTATTACCTATTAATTTGAAATTTTTGGCCTATTAAGCTATTAATTCATAACATTAAAAACAATTTCTAAAAGCCAAAAAACACTAAGAAAGATTAATTACAGTGTAAGTCTTAGTTAACTTTCCTAAGTAAAAATTACAAATCAAATTAGTGAATTTCATTTCTAAAAAAGGAATTTTTAGCCAAATATGAAGTCAAATGTCAAAAGAGATAATAAAGTGATTTATTATTTCCTAAATATTCCAAAAATTATGAGTCACAACCTCACAAATATCTAAAGTGAGATGTCATGCCTCAAAAATATTTGAAACTGAGTCAAGATTTCATGAGTGCTTTAACCTAGACTAGGGTTAAACTAACTCAACCTAGGTTATTTTAGACTCAACCCAAGTTAGAATTTAACCTAACCTCCCTAGGGTTATAGTTAGTTCTTAGAGATATAAATATAAGTGTCCACTCCATATCCCAACAAGATTTTGTGTGTAAATTTATTCTACTAGAATACCTTCAAGAAGTCATTGAGAGTAGTGTTATAATTCCCAATTTATGCCAAGATTCATACCAAGCCACAAGTGACCATTAGAGAGATGTTACCACCATGGAGAAGCATTGCTAGAAGACTCTAATTGTCATAGTCTGAGCATGAACATCCTTATGCCAATAAGTAAACATCAAATTTGATAAAGAAGGTAAATTATTTTTATTATTTTTATCTCTAATTTATGATCTTTCTTATTATGTTATGTTCTCCCTAGTTCTTAGATAAGAGTATTTAGTCTTAATGTATTATTATGGTTGATGTTATCATTTAAACTAACAAGGGACTAATTTATGTTTTGTTTACTCTTCAAACACCTAATATACATAATAACACACACTATAAGACCATGCATCATGAATATCCAAGGATAATGATATGCTAACCTTAGTTTTTCTAACAAATACATTTAATTCTTCAAGTTTAGAGTTTTAGCCTTGAAATTAATGTCATTCTATTTTTTGAGTAATTGACAGCTTCACCAGTCTTGTGTTTGTTTGAAATATTTATTTGTGTAAAAATGGATAATTTGAACTTGGAGCTTTGACCTAATAAATGGTGGATTTGACTTACTAAATGGTGGAATCTCTCTATGGAATCAATAACTTTAACCTTGATAAACAATGACTTCACTAGGTAAAATTACACTATGTTTGCCTATTTTTATATTATTTTTGACTACTTCGCTAAATTAACTAATGGATTTGACTTGATAAATGATGGATTCACCAATGGTGTTATTAATGTTTATGTTTTTAGGAAAGTAATGGCTTCATCTTGTTAAATGGTGGATTCACTCTATGTTTTTCAAAAACCTGAGAGCTCAAAATGGATTGTTGTTTACTCATTCATTTTTTGTCTTAGAGACAAGAAAATCCCCTAACATTTTTTTAGGAACTAAGGTGGAGAGAAACAAGACTAGACATTTAAAAACCACTCAATCACACTTTTATATTAATTTTTGAAGTTTTTACAAGTGAAAACAAGGCCAAGGGGAAAATTTTCAATCACTCTTAGATTTGGTGCTATTAAAAGGAACATACATTTTAGTTAGAGCTCTTAAGAGATTTTTCACTTTATGTTTTTTAAATTTTATTACTAACTAAATTTCAAAGTTCATAGTTAGATTTCTTTATTTGTGGCAAATTAAAAACTATTGCATGTATGCTCTCCCCCCTTCCCCTTTAGGGAACTTGGGTGACCAAAAACACCTACTTTATTACCTTGATTATTTGTTATTTTCAAAAATAATGTTGTGTATGCTCTTCCTAAGATCCAAGTGACTTGGGTGACATAAAATTGACCTTTAAAGACTTTCCATTGTATTTTTTTGCATTTGGCTTATTGTAAGGAGCCCATTTCTCCCTCATAAGTTTTATAGGGTTGAATTGACCTGAGATTTCATCCATAAAATCATACCAACCCAACTCCATGGTGGGATATATAAATTCGGCATGTGACACTAGGATTTTCAAGGGGCTGAGTGGCTAGCCTCTCCAATCCTAATAAAAACATAGGTCAATTCTTACTAAAAATTAGACTTTACTAAGTCTTACATGGTTGGAGTTTTTATGTAAAGGAATAAATAATTTCATAGTAATTTAATAGGTATGAACCCAATTGATGTGATTTAACCCTTGTGTTGTCAACACTTGGGACCATTTAGTGCACACTAAATTTATAGATCTTTAGTAAACCCCACTTGCCATGTAATTTCTTGCTAAATATTGGGTTCACCTCACTGTAAGTTTGTGTCATGTACCAATTCTTGAGATATAGAGGGGGCATAAAAACTCTACCTACACCTATACTTTAATTTTTGTATTAGCACTTAATTCTTCATAAGTATCGATATTGTTATAGCATAGAATTTCACCCTTTTGGGAGAGTTCTTCAGGATCTTCCTCTCCCGTCCATAATATTGAAGCAACCTCAGTCTATGGGTATCCTATAATGAGGTTGAACCTCTAGATAAGGCTAACTTTCACTTGGTAGATCACCTAAACTAATGATTCTGCTTGGAAAAATGATAGAGAAGGGGTATAGGGTAATTAAAAGAGCTAAAATGGTGATGCACCAAATTTAAATGACACTCACATAAGTTTGAAATAAACACTAATTCAACATAAGACAATCCTTACTCACATAACATCATAAACTAGTTGATTTGTATAAGTATTTCTTAAACTAGGCTCACTAAGTAATAGATAATAAAGAGGGATAATGGACATGGAAGAAGCCTCTTCACAAAGCCATCATGCACAAACTTAATAAACATAAGTTAAAGGCAAGAGATAGGTGAAAAACTAGTGTTATTAGTTCAAAAGGTATTTATTAAAAATTTTGATAGGGTTTTTCCTTGTCAAAATGAGAGTCTCTTTTAAAATGGGGGAGAAAAAAGGGATAAAAAGGAGAAAAGGGGAAGAAAGAGAGGATAATCACACAATTAGAATTCAATAAATGAGACACAACCACTCTCCATGAATTTTTAGCCATATTTTGATTAATTATCACTAATCCTTTCTCAACAAAATAACCCTCATTAGTCCAAATATTTAGAAATTCACTAAAAGACAAGAATTTGTTGACGATGATGAGTCATGATAAGAAGGAAAAGTCTCAAAATGATTTTTAAATTTCATTGAATGTTCTACTTGTCTTTTTCAACCTCCAAACTCTCCATCTTATTAGTGAGCTTATAGCATTTTGATTCCTCTTCATATGTTTTTTTATGTTATTAGATAGTCACTTTAATTCATTCATCTGGTATTCTTTTTTATACTTCTTTCATAATCACAACTCTACCTTTACTCCAAACCCTTAACAAAGGTCCACTATAGATGAAAACCAATCCCATTATTGGTTTTCATATAGCGTAATCTCAATGAAGATCCACATGTTACTTAGTCTCTCGATCATGATCAAGACATAAATTCAAAATCCAAGACATACTTCATAACTTGATTTGGTAACCCATATCATATTTTAATCTCATATTAATACATGCAAGCCTAGGTCCACAAAATCATTATATTTGATCTTTCTACATATGTGGAATCTCCTCACCATGTTGTTGCTTATTTATTTTTAAAAAATATGAATGTTTTTACCTTGGACACATGTCTTCATATTGTGCCCCATAGAAACTTGATCAAATTTTCTCTATTGACCTCCTTAGGAGTCTCTTGGCCTTGACTTTCAACATTGGACATTGATCTTTGATGTATATCTTAGATTGTGACACTTGGTAGCTCTATATTCTTTTTATGGACCCTACTATTAGTCTCCATCTAGATAATGTTCTTACACCATGAAGTGGCCTCATGTGCAATCTAGAATCATTGAATTATTGAATTAATTCTCACCATTGATATGCATTTGTATGGTTGAATATGCACCATCAATATTTGATCTACATGATCAAATGCATGTTGTTGATCTACTAATTCTACTAATTCACCATGATTAGTGACACATGGCACCATTACATTAATTTTTAGGATCCTTTGATAAATTAACCTCATGCTCACTATTAAATCTCCATTTGCATTATTGAACACATGCCATTGATCTATCTTGAATTATTGACCTCACTATCACCTATGTGTTGTTGATCCTTGATTCAATTAATTAAGGTTTTGACACTTGGCAGCCCTATGTTCAATTCATATCTTTATAAAAAAATTTGAATCCAAATGACTATTTCCTATGACATTAATTTGACATCCCCTAGTACATCCCACACTATTAGATCATTTTTGAAGCCTTATATATTGAAATAAGAAACACACCAAGACACCAAACTTGTAGGGGATATTCATGGCACAAAATACATCATTTTTATGTAATCTTTCAACTTTGGTTGACTTCCCAAGTACACTTATTAAATGCACAACCAAAATGACCTATTAATCATGGCTTTTAATGATCACTTAAAATAATTTTCAAGACCAACTATTGACTCATAGGATAAACTAGCATGATATGCAAAGTTTCAAATGGTAGGGGTGATATTTTGACATGTAATGTCAAAATTGTCAACATTTTGGTGAATTAAATGGGAAGCATGTCTGTTATGATTAAGAACTAGACTATTTACATGAATTTGAACTCATAAACAATGATAAACCTGATCCATGACTGCAAGTAAAATTTTGACTTGAAATTAAAAAACCTATTCCCTCACTTACAAGAAGGAAACACACAAAACATGGAAATTAATCTAAAAAAATCAAGTGTGTAAATGAAGCACTTATTTATAAAAAAACACAAACAAATTAATGTGTTAGGACAATACTTGGAGGAAAACAAAAAAACTAATTATGTTTAGGGAACCTAGTTCTTTAATAACAATGTTTTATCTGTATCCCATTAACTTGGATAGGAAGGTTCTCACCATCCATCTTTGCCAATTGGAATGCATTATGGGATTTGAAGCTGGAGATTGTGTATGGACCACTCCAAAGAGATTCAAACTTTGTATGCCTTCCTGGTTTAGCTCTATCCTCATCCCACTTGAGGAACAAATCTCCTTTGAAACTTTGTGAAGAAGCTCTCTTGTCAAAGGCTCTCTTCACTTGTGATTGGTGGATTTCCATGGATAATTTGGACTAAATTTGAGCCTCTTCTAACAATATAAGCTCAACATATCTAATCTCCATTGGTTCATTCTCCAATAACTCAAGTTGATTCATTAGTTCTATAGAAGGAAACTCAAGAGAAATAGGTAAGCTTGATTCCTTACCATATACTAGCTTGTATGAAGAGTTGGTTATTGATATTTTATAGGTGAACCTATCATTCCATAGATCTGATTTCAACTTGATATTCCATGACCTTTGATTATATTTAGTAGTCCTTATTATGATCTTTAATAGTTTCTTATTTTTGGACTTAGCAAGACCAAAGGCTCTCTTCACTTGTGCTTGGTGGATTTCCATGGATAATGTGGACTAACTTTGAGCCTCTTCTAAAAATATAAGCTCAACATATCTAATATCCATTGGTTCATTCTCTAGTAACTCAAGTTGATTCATTAGTTCTAAAGAAGGAAACTCAAGAGAAATAGGTAACCTTGATTCCTTACCATATACTAGCTTGTATGAAGAGTTGGTTATTGATATTTTATAGGTGAACCTATCATTCCATATATCTGATTTCAACTTGATATTCCATGACCTTTGATTATATTTAGTAGTCCTTATTATGATATTTAATAGTTTCTTATTTTTGGACTTAGCAAGACCAATATCTTGGGGATAGTAATTTGATGACGTGTTAATATAGACACCATGTTGAACATCTCATTGGATGATCCTAGTACCCAAAAAGGCCATATCATTGTCAAAAATAATGGTTTAAGGAACTCCAAATCTAGTAATCAAACCTTCATATAAATCTAGAACATTGGATTCATTTTTTTCTTTCAATGTTATTGCTTTTGTTCATCTAATAAAGTAATCTATAGTAGTTAGTATCCATTTATGTCCTAAAATTGAAGGAGGATTAATGAGACCAATAAATTCCAATCCCCATTAGACAAAGGGCTGGTCCAGTGCAATTGGTTAGAGAGGTAAGCCTTCAATTTTCACTTTTCCTACAAACATAACACATTGTTTGCACTTCCTAACACATGCATGACAATCACCAAATATGCACGACCAATAATACCCACTTCTCATGACTATAAGGGATATATTACTTGTGTAAAAATTACTTCCACCATGTCCATCATGAAAATCTTCAAGAAATCTCTATGTTTTTCTTGGATCTATACATCTTAGCAACATGCCATTGATATCTTTCCTAACCAAAACACCATAAAAAAAAGAAATGGAATTGATTGCAATCTAAAATATATTATTTTTGAAGAAATTAGATGAGAGATATAAATACCTTATTGGAGATATCTTACCAAGTAATGAAACTAGTTTGAAGGTGAGGTATGATCAGTTACAACCTCTTCATCATTTGACACCCAAACTACCTCATTAGCCTCTTGCAAGTCTTGTTCTAGATGCTCATAAAATCCTTTGCCTTTAATTATATTTGTGACCTTGATTTACACATCATACTCCATTAACTTTTTTTACCAAACCATCTCTCTTCTCATTTATATCTTTATTCAAGATAAACTCTTTGATACTTAAATGGACAACTATTAGGTGTATATTATTGTTAGACAACAAATATCTAAATTTCTTAAGACCTTATAACTAAAAGTAAATGTTTTCTAAAAAAAGATTACTTTGTTTCATAATATTCCAAGACTTGACTAAATAAGGCTATTGGTTTCTCCAAAGCCTCGTGATTCTGTTGCGTAAGAATGTCTGAAAGGGTGTCTATGTTAGCATAAGTGTACCAAATAAAACCCTTTGTGAAAACTAGGTTTATGAGTTTAGGAGCAATAATTATGGCCTTGATCTTTTTAAAATTCTTTACTCCTTCTTTGGAATAGCTAAAACTCTTATTCTTATTTAGCATGGATATAAGTGGCTTAGCTAAAGTGGCAAAATCTAAAATATATTTTCTTATAAAATTAATTTTTCCTAAGAAGCTTTGCAAAGCCTTTTTGTGATTTGGCAAGGAAAGTACAAGAATTGAATTTATCCTTTCAAAATCTACACTCAAAGGATATTTTAAAATCACATTCCCGAGGAGCTAACCTTCATGAACTAAGAAGACACACTTTTTGGGATTTAGAGACACCCCAAATAGCCTACACCTTTCAAGCACATGCTTGAGGTGAACCCTATGCTCACTTTCAATCTTTGATAACATTGTTATGCCATATAAATAAAGTAAAAACATGCTAATAAGGCCTTGGAATGCCATATCTATGGCTCTCTAAAAGGTTACTCTAGCATTGGATAAAATGAAGGGCATCTTTCTATATGCAAACATCCCCCACTTTGTAGTGAAGGTTGTCTTTAATTGGTCCTCTTAATTGACCAAAATATGATTGTAACCACTATAACCATCTAACAAACAAAACCTCTCTGAACCTACAACCAACTATAAAATTTGTTCCATGGATGGCAATGGATAGTGATCTTTAATAGAATCATTTTTCAAATCATGAAAGTCAACACAGTCTAATCTCACCATTATTATTCCATACTATAACAAGGCTTTCCACCTAAGTTGAGTGTTTGATTGGAAATATAATATCTAACTCTATGATCTTATGAATCTCATCTCTCATCAAAGGCTTAAGCTTTGGATTGATAGGCCTTTTTATTTATCTCACTGGTTTAGTTTCATCTTCTAACTCAATGGTGTGTTGAGTTAGACTTAGATTAAATCCCTTGAGATCACTATATTTACATGGAAACACATCAACAAAACTTGTACATAATTCAATGAAATCTTCCTTTTTTGAAGGAGTACATACCTTACCCAACTTTAAGTTCTTACCAGATGTAATTTCCAAATTGACATAGTGTTCCTCCTTTGTTGATAGAAATGATTTTTACTTTCTCAACTCATCATCACCACTGAATATGTTCTCAAGTGTGAACAATCCCTTGGAAACTTATTTGTTTTTAGTTACACAATTTTATCACCATACTGTTGCAAAAACTTTTATTGATTTCTTGAAGAAACTCAACCTCTTCTTTCAAGAACTTGATAATTTGATTATCATCTTCAAATACTTTCCAATTATCATGGTTATCTTGATACAAGGCCTTATAACCACCTTAATGTGTGACTAATGTTTTTCACTTTTTACATCATCTGGGATACTAAATTTTGCCCCAATGGTATCGAACCTATCTACATGTTTATTCTCATCTCTTGGTATTTCTTAAATATTGAAATCCTAAAAATATTCAAGTAAGTCTCATACCCTATAGTTATATTATCTAAGAAATAAAAAAATTCATACATTAAGACCTCTTACTTGGTGAACTCTAAGTTCACTATCACCAAAAACTTACAAGGTGTTGACTTTCATCTTCCTAACCCACTACAAACTATGAACTAGTGCCTCATACTCTATAACATTGTTTGAACAACCAAAATAAAACTTAATAGAAGAGAAATAACTTAGTTTTTTAATATAAATCAACATCATTACATCCCTATTACCATGCTTATTCCTTGATCCATTAAAGAATAATTACCATAGACCATCACTAGACTCATCATCCTTCATCATGACTAGAATTTGTACATTATTCTCATGGAGAAAATAAAAACCAAGACCATCTTATTAAATTAGATTATAATAATCATGCTCTTGAAATTTAGAGGCCCACTCATCAAGTAACAAATATTTAATTCCATCTAAAGGTGATTCAATTTCTACTCCACTGGTTTCTAGCACCTCATCCAAGATGATACAGTTAGTGTCCACAACACTTGGCATATATGGATCTAAATGGAAACACGTTATGGGTTTAAAATGTATTGTTACCTTAGTAACATACCTACTTATTAACATCAAATATGTCCAATAATCTGATAAGTATCCTCTAATCTTTGAGGTGAAATCCCTTGAAAGACACATAGCAAAGTAGGGAGGCAAGTCCACCATAACTACATCTCATTGAATGGTAACATTAGGACAAAAATGTAGTGTCAACTTCAGATCTTTTATAATGCATACTATATTTTTTGGTGTCCCATCTAGTTTTAATACTCCCTTAGTATTAGGTTCATAAACAATACCAAGCCTATCTATAATTTTCTTAGGCATAATAGTATTATTAGCTCCACTATCCACCATATAATTATGAACCAAAGTGTCACCAATTATCAAAGAGAGGTAGAAAGGAAGATTTTTATTTGATTTTACCTCATTTTTTTCCATATTATGTATCTATTGTACTTTTTTCTTAGTTGGTTGATGTGAACTAGTTAGGACAACACCTTCCTTCTCATCCTATTTTAGAGACAACTTAAGAGCTGAAATATATTAAATGAGCATGTCCTTTTATCTTGGAATAGAGATGGAATCCCACATGTTAATGTTGATTTTATACTTATTCATTTTATTAAATATACAAAATTGATCTCTACTAACCTTTGACTGTACTTTCTAAACCACTAGTTGCTCACAAACAAGAGGTACTTGATGAACCTTTTCAACATTTGTATTCTAATTTTTTTATGTTGTAGGGGGAAAAATTTGATCTTTGGAACTCTTAGATGCAAAATTAGGATTACTTGAAGCATTAATCAGATATTAAACCTCATCAATGTCTCTCCTTTTAGCTCTAGTTATAGTTACAACTTATCCACTTGTATTTTTAGTCTCACCACCTTGATTGAATGCAACATGATTATCCATTTGTAATTTCACATTAGTGGCATCAAGTTGACCTTGAAATTATTGATTCTTTCCTTATGATTCTAAACTTGTTTCTTGGTATTTCCTCCTTAAAGATAAAACTATTATTGTGTTATTTATGGCATAAAATGTTTTGTGACACCAAGGCTTGGATTTGAGCATCATTGAGATTAGAGGGATGCCAACCTGAATCCTACATCAAGTATTTTTGAGGTGGTATGGGAATAATAGATTTTGAAGTGGAAGGTACATTAGGATCAAGATATTGATATGGTTTAGCTTGAGTTATGGATCTTTGTGCTTGGTAGGGTGGTCTATTCTCTCTAAACCCTTTATAAAGAGGCCTTTGATCTCTAAAGGACTGGTAGGTAGTCTGATTTTATTGTTAATAAGGCCTACTAGCCTAGTAATGTTATCTATTGAGTTGTACTATTTCATTCCCAAAAGATTGTAACAAACCTTTCAACTCTCCAAGCTCACGAACTTGACTAGAAGGGGATGTAATATGAGCTAAATATGGAATTTGAGGAAATTAAAGAGATGGTATAGACTTGAATTATAGGAATATAGGTATTGGATGCCTTAAAGAGAGCTTACCATCTTGTATCAAGTTTTTATCTACACTTATTACAATGTCATAAGCATTTGGTAAGGTAATACCACCCATTGACTATATCATCACACTAATATCAAAGTTTAAGGCTTTTAGATAATATAAAAAGGCATATTTTGGGGATGGTCTAATCAATACAAGTATCCTGGTCCATGTCTTTTGGAATCTGAGGTTAAAATTAGACATGAACTCATGAGGATCTCTCTTTAAGGTAGTCAACTATTCAACTAAAGATAGGTGATCAAATTTGTCCTCAAATTATCTAACTAAGGATGCACCTAATTCATCTTAGGTAGTAATAGAGTTTAGTGGGAGGTTTTTATACCACTGTAGTGCTTTTCCTTTAAAGGAATCAATAAGTAGTCTAATAGCTACATTTTATTGAATAATAATGTGAATTGAACAAAGGTTGAAAACATCCTTGATGTGATCAATAAGATTTTTTTGATCTTATCTTGAGAATAATGGGATACTCTTAAGAGCAAATACAATAATGTCATCAAAATATACTAAATTTAGTAGACTACCTCTATTGAATGAAACAAACACTTGGTTTTTGATGGCCATATGGATAGTGGGAATTACATTATTTAGGATAATAGGATGGCCAAGAGATGGATATTACATTTGAAGATATGAATTTGTCTTACTAAACCTTGCTCCTTTATATGAAGTAGAAGGAACTCAATGAATTCAAGAGAAATACCTTTACTAGTTGACCTTGTGGTAACCTTTGGCATGAAAGTCTTATTTGGATGATGCTATGAACTCTGAAACCTAAAGAATTTTTAGCTTATGATGATGATGGATGTCTTCCTTTGCTGAAATTACTTCTTAGTTTCAAACTTCAACTATGCCAAGGAGAATGGGTCCCATCAGGCATGCCAAAAACTATTTTAGGATAGAATTTTACCCTTGTGGGAGATTTTTTTAGGCTATCCCACTCCCAACCACAATATTAGAGTAACCTCAGGCTTTGGTTATCCTATAATTATGTTCAACCTCTGAAGAAGGTTGACTTCCTCTTGGTAGATCACCTAAACTAATGATTCTTCTTAGAAAAGGGATAGAAAAGGGGTATATGGTAACTAATAGATCTAAAAGGGTGATGCACCAAATTTAAATAACACTCGTATAAGCTTAAAACAAACACTAATTCAGTATAAGACAATATTTTCTTACACAACCTCATAAAATAGCTAATTTGCATAAGTATTTCTTAAATTAGGCTCACAAAGCAATAGATGAAGTAAAGAGGGGTTCTATAACTCACACTAAGCATCAATTAATGGTGGAAAAAACAAAATTTCAGACCTATAAATAGCTTAAAACACCTAAAAAGAGGAAAGAAAGAAGGACAATGGACATAGAAGAACACCTCTACACAAAGCCATCATGCACAAGATTACTAAACACAAGTTAGAGGTAATAGATAGGTGAAAAATAGTCTTATTTATTAAAAAGGTAGTTTTTACAAATTTTGATAGGGTTTTACCTTGTCAAAATGAGAGTTTCTTTTAAAATAGGGGAGAAAAGAGGGAGATAAAGAGGAAAATGGGAAGAGAGAAAGGAGATGCATGCAATTAGAATTCAATAAATGAGACACAATCACTCTACATGAATTCTCAACCACATTTTGATCAATTGAAACTAATCTGTTCTCAACAAAATAACCCTAATTAGTCCAAATATTCTTCAATCCCTCTCATTAGTTTAGAAATGCACTAGAAGACAAGAATCTTTTTGAAGATGATGAGTCATGATCCATTAAGAAGGAAAAGTATCCAAAGACTTTTGACATTTCATTGATTACTCCACTTTCCTCTCTCAACCTCCAAACTCTCCATATTCTTAATGAGATCATAGCACCATGATTCCTCTTGATATGTTCTTTACGTTATTAGACAATCACTTGAATTCATCCGTCTGGTGTCCCTTATGACACTCCTTTTACAATCACAACTCTACCTTTACTCCAAACCTTAAACATAGGTCCTTTATAGATGAAAACCAATCCCATTATTGGTTTTCATATAACATTATCTAAATGAAGATCCAAGGCTACTTAGTCTCTCGATCATGATTGAGACATGAATTCAAAACCCAAGATAGACTTCATAACCTTATTGAGCATACCTTTACATAAAATTGAGATTTAATGGTGGAATATGAATTTAAAAGGTTTCCTCTGGTAACCCATATCATATTTTTATCTCATATTCATACACACAAGCCTAGGTCCACAAAATCTTTAGATAAAACTTATCTTCTTATGAGCATCTCTTTACCACACTACTACTTATTTAATTTTTGAAAATAGGAACATAATCACCTCAAACACGTTTCTTCATCGCATGCCCCCTAGAAACTTGGTCAAATTTTCTCCATCAATCTCCTCTAGAGTCTCTTGTCTTTGACTTTCAACATCAATTGTTGATCTTTTATCTGCATCTGAGATTGTGACATTTGGAAGATCCACATTCTTTTTGTGGACCCCACTATCAGTCTCCATCTAATTAACACTCTTATGCCATGTAGTGGCCTCACATGCAATATGGGCTTATTGATTTATTGACTTGATTCACACCATTGATCTCCATTTGCATGGTTGAATGCATGCCATCAATCTTTGATATGCATGATCAAACACATTTCATTGATCCTCTAACTCATTGTGATTAATGACACATGGCACCATTACATTCATTCTTAGGCTCCTTTAACAAATTAACCTCATGCTCACCATTGGATATTTATTTTCATGATTAAAATACATCTTTAATCTATCTTGACTTATTGACCTCACTATGACCCACATACCATTGATCTTTGATTTGATCGAGTGAGGTTTTGACACTTGGCAACCCCACATTTAATTTGTATCTTACTGAAGATTTTTGAATCCAAATGGCTATTTCCTATAGTATTAATTTTACATCCCCTAACACATCCCACACTATTATATCATTTTTAAGGATTTTATCTTGAGATAGGAAACACACCAAGATGCCAAACTTATAGGGTATATTCATGGCACATAATACATCATTTTCATGTAATACTTCAACTTTGGTTGACTTCCCAAGTATACATATTAAACATAACCAAAAAAACATATTAATCATGGCTTCTAAAGATCACTTTAAGGACTTTTCAAGACCAACTATTGACTCACAAGATATACCATCATGATATGCAAATTTTTGAATGGTAGGGGTGACATTTTGACCTGTGATGTCAAAATTGTCAACAAGTATATCGATAGAAACTTTGGTAGAAGCTATGCACACCTATGTTAGTTTTAGAGATAGGATGAGCAATTAATGTTATTTTTATTATATTTGATTTACATGTGTGTTTTTAGACTAAAATTGTTTGTCTGTATTGTCACATCAAAGTAAGTCTAAAACTATCACATTATTTTCACACCCCTTTAGCCTAAGAGGTGTTACTCTATCCATTTTGTGTCACACTTTTTCCTTAGAGTTTTGGGGTGTTTTTACTCTACCCATTTCATATAAAACATTTTCCATGGATTTTTGAGTCCAAAATCATTGTTATCTCATTTATTTGATGAAGTGTTGTTACACTACCTAAATTGTTTAAAATCTCTTGATGCTTTTGAAAATAAGTTCCAAACCATTGGTATATCTCTCTTATTTCAAATGTGTGGTTACACTACCCATTTTGGTATTTCTCTTTTTCTTTAGAACATTCAATTATTTTTGTATTAACTCTTCACTAAACCTTTTAAAGTGCAAATCCTAAACTAATTAGGTTTATGCCAAAGCCTAATCTAATTTGGGATTAGGTAGTCCACCTTTGATGTTTGGATTGTGTTACTTGGTTTGATTTCCTATTTGATCTAAAAGACTCCTTATATAGACCTAGCATTTTTTTTTTTTGTACCTTGTTTGAGAGTCCTTTGAGCCAAGTTGTTACCACGTGCCTTGTTTGAAATTTGTTGTGCCAGATTCTAAGTGTCCTAGTTTCATTATTCTAAAAGTATATTGTGAGTCAAATATCAAGTCTTAGTGAGCCAATTTATGTGTGTCACCTAAGCTAATTGCCTTGGTTTAATTTTTTTCATCTTGTTTGAGTTCTTTGTTTCTAAGTCTAGCCTTGATTTTCATGTTACATGATTATAATCACCTTTGGGTAAATCATTATTATCCTTTGATAATAGTTCATAATTGGTATACCTTATCTAGATACTTTTGTCACTACTTATAACCACCTTTGGGAAAATTAGTATCTTAACTATAGATGAGTTTCAAGATTTTGTGTTATTTTTCCATTGATTATAACTACCTTTGGGCAAATCAATGTCATTTATTAGATCAGTTTTGAGTTCATTTTGTTCTACCCTTTGCCTAATTTAGTTTTTTACCCTTTTTCCCTCTTTTATAGAGCCAAAGATTGTTTATTTTTAGACCTCAGTTATTTTTTACCTTTGGACCCTTTATTTTTCATGAGACCTATCTATAGATCTGAACATGCCTCATTACACACATAGAAGGATTATGTATAATCCAAATTATGAGAAATTTGTGACCAATGACCCTTTTTTTCAAGATTCATATGATGATGTAGCTAATGAAATGGATCCCTATCCATCTTATAACATTCCATATGTTAAACAAAGGCACAACCCACTAGCATAGTATTTGGTTATTATACCTCCTTATCTAGGCCAAAAACTAGAGCAAATAGCATAGTACCTTGCTCAAATGATGCCTAACATTGAAAAAAGCCAAAAAAAATATCCATACTATAATACAATGCTAACCTAGACAAGCTACAATCTATACTTATTGAAGCATCATTTTTTAGAGAATCAAGATGAATTTCTCAGCAGATCTATCAAAGTAGAAGCCAAGTTTCTACCAAAATTCCCACATGAAATTTTAAGTATTAATGCACCTTGAATCCAACCATTTGAACATGCATCAACTATTTATAATCAATCTTTCATCTAAATTCCATTTTGGAACCAAAATATGCTTGTAAAATGGAAAGGATCTATGGATGAATAAATGGAATAGGTTCAACAATCATACCAAAACTATCTCAACCTAGCTCATAATATTAATACAAGGGTTGTTTCTAAAATGTGAGATAGATCCATCAACAATAGAAAAAATAGATTATTCAGGTTATGTAATATAAAATGTAGATGCATTTATCCAAAGCACATTGGTTGGTGACATGTATAATGTCCTTATTTTGATTAAAGAGACTATCACTCAAATGGAAGATCTCACTTAAATTATTGTAGATAGCACATAAGTGCATTCTAATTTAAACCAAAGTGGGTCTAATTTACCACCAAATAATACATAAATATTCCTTCAAATAATGTCATGAGCAGATCATAACAATAGGGGATAGGTATGCCTCCTTTTCAAAATCAACAAACAACCTCCACTCCTTAAACAATTGATTCCTCAAGTGTGTAATAGGGGCTAACAAACTAATAACATACCAATTTATCAATGCAATAAGTACAGAACACTATGTCACCTCAATAAGTGAAACTAAATGCTCTACCATAAAAAGGACATATAAATATACCTTAGCAATCACAAACATGATCTAACCAACAACATGTTCTTATTGGTCATAAAGTGCCATTTGATCAATAATAATAATTACCTAACCAACAACAAGTGCCTATCTAACAATAGATGTTCAAATAATAACAAGGTGCCTATGTACAATAGGTACCAAGTGATAGACAACAATTTAATTTCACCCAATAGGTATTGCATGTACAATAAAGATCCAGATTTCAACACCTCTAATAATAAGGTTCTAGTTAACAACATGTTCCCTGTATACAATAAGGTTCAACAAGTAGACAACAAGTTCCCTTTCAAACCCAATAATACAAACATATTCTATAGAGCCAAATTCCATTACTGGAGCCATAATTCACTAGCCAAGTTTATGTATCCAATCTAAACTAGATTAAGTATCAATAGTAGAATATTCTATACCCATAGTATAATCCCAGTGCATGAATATGCATACCTAGTTGTCTGGCTAATTCAACCAATATTCCACAATATTCTTACACTGATCAAGTTAATGCACCTTTGACCATGTAAAATAAATAACAAAAGGCCATTCCATATGATTTCCTTTCCCAAGAGTTTCAAAAAATGAAGGATGTAATTTAAGCTATACAAATTGGAAAAATAAAAATAAATTCAAACTAGATGAAATATATTCTTATCCATTCAACATGGATTATCTATAAATACCATTTACATTAAGTTATGAGTTGCCTAAATTTGAAAAATAAAATGGAAAAGCTAACCCTAAAGAGCATATAAAATAATTTTTTGTTGCATACCAGCCAGTGGCATATAATGACATATAATTGCTTCTACTCTTTCTAAGGAGTTTAACTAGACAAGCCTTGGAATGGCTATTGAAATTACTAAAGAATTTTGTACCTAATTTCAATGATATTTTAAGGAATTTTGTACAACTCTTTTCATATAATATTAAGAACGAGATTATTATTGTGGATGTGGGTCAAGATGAAAAAAATATTGGTGAAAGCTTCACTGTATACTTACAATTTTGGAGAACACCAGTGAGCCAAGTTACTCAAATTCTACTAGATAAATTGGTTGTTTCAATATTTACCAAGAACCTACATAGTGAGATATCTTACCATCTTAATTTGTAGTGTGATCATACGTTCAAATAGGTTATAGAGAAAGGAATATAGATTGAGAAATCCCTTGTCAAAAAAGGGATAATCAAGTTATCCTCTTCTAATTAGAGCCATAATCAGCATCAAGGCTAATATAACTGAACCAAAACCAAGGCCAAAATCATAATCAAAACCGAATTCAAATACTAGATTTAATGCCACCTCAAGCCAAAAACAATGAGATACCAAACTCTACAACTACGATAATAATGTTATTGGCAATGGGGTTACTAAATAATGCCATGTTTATATGGTGTAAACACTAGTTGTCCATTTACCTTCACACACTCAACAACCACCTCCTTCATAAATTTAACCAAGACCTCCACAAAACCAACCACCATAAAATTGAAACCAATTTAAAGCCCATCCTCCAAAGAGAAGACCACCTATTTTTAGACAATTCAATGACCTTGGTGAGCCAATTATATTTGTGTTCTAAATAAATATGATTACTTATCCAATATCAAAGCCATTTCATGAAGGTATTAATTTTATTTATTGGTACAAAGAAATGAATCTTGTGAGTACCATCATGTTAGAGGACATTCCATAAGATGGTGTATCCAACTCATAAATTTAATTAATAATATGCTAGAAAATGGAGAGATAAAAAGAGAGAATCATTCTCTTATGACCAATCCTAATTTGGGTATCTATCATAATCCATTTCCCAAACATAATAACAATAAAAACAACCAACAACATTACCAACAACAACAATAATTCCATCCATAAAAAAAACAACAAAATGGTCAAAACCAAGGATAAACTGACCAAACCAACCAAGGAGGCCATCATGTCATTGTGTATACTTATAATAATGTTGTAGGACATGTTTCAAGTGGTTATGTTACCACTATCACCATAATCCTTGAACAAATACCAATAGACCTAAACCTTCACCCAATAATGCCTATTTTTTTGAAAAATACCTATCAACTTCCTTATGCTAGTGATTCTTCTACAGATCATGTTGACAACTAGACTTCATACCATCTGAGAATTATCATTTCAAGCCTCCTTACCTACCCATATAACTACCAAATCCATTTTCAAAATTGATATTACATAATCAAGACTTGATGAGCCAAGGTCACTATTAAAGGACTACATCCAAAGACTATAAGTGAGCCCATTTAGCCTTCCATGCCTATCATAAATAAACCAACTAATAAAACTAAGGGGAAGACCTATGATATTATGGAATAATTAAAGAAGACACATGCACACATATCCATCATGGATTTCTTGTATTTTTCTAGAATCCATAAAGACATCTTGAATGATTACTTGAACCAGTCCCTCATGCTAAATGACATCACTCTAGACAAATTTCAAGCCATGGTAGGACACTTGGCCCCTAGCCAACGTCTTACCTTTGGCCAAAGTTACATGTCATCTCTAGGCACTTTGCATAATAACCCATTGTACATTGAGATCAATATAATGAACCATAGATTTAAATGTGTCCTTATAGACAATGGTTTGGGCCTCAACATCATGTCTTTGAAGTTGGTCAAACATATTGGATATACAATAGCCAACTTGCATCTAGATACCATCATTATTAAGGCACATGATAACAAAGAAAGGGAATCTCAAGGTACTGTTAGCCTACTAGTGGTGATTGGGCCTTTGACCCATAACACTCTATGTTATATTTTGGACCTAGAATTATCTTACAATCTATTATTTGGTTGACCCTAGATCCATCAAATTAGGGCCATACCTTCTACATTGCATCAATGTATAAAATTTCCACATTGACAAATGGAAGTGACTATACTAGATGATATTCAACCATATCATTATTATAAGTGCATTGAGACCAAATATAAAAGATATAAATATCAATTTAGCATAAATCATATGCCCAAATCAGATGGAAAAAGAGCCAAAAAAGGAAAATCCATTGAATCAAGCCCATAAGCTAATTACATAGCTTAGCCTCTACCTCAACCATGCCTCCGCTAGACATTTCTAACCACTTATATATAACTAACAAAGGTATTAGAGAATACATTACACATAATACATTACATATTGTTAAATTTCTAAATTTCCTAAAAATCTAAAAGCTTATGGGAAACTTAAGGCCAAAATCACTCACATGGAGTGGGAAACCAAAGGAAAATCTTAGCTAAATAAGCCCATTATTTTCAAACTAACCTCTAACCTAGAATAGGACTCCTTAGTTGAATATGATTTATGTCTTTACACTGATGAGTTGATAGACTATTACCAAAGTGTAAAGTATTATATTCCTAACTAAATTATGTAGAACCTAGATTATAAAGGTAGAGTCTTAGGGATACATCAATAAGGCATGATTGAACTAATATCAATGATTAAGTAGGGAACCCATGGTATTGGATTTAAACCACTTGGGGGTGACCCTACATACCTTATTTACATTCTAACAATAATGACTAGCGATGATGGTGTCAATAGCAATGGAGGGTTTGATTATAACATCTACAATGAACTTATTTCTATAAATTTGTTTAACATACATGCCATTTTCATTATTAAAACTATTTATCAACCTTCAAAATTAACCCTTTACCATCCAAAATCAATACATTGGGACCAACAAGAGTTGTCAATGCCATTAGATGGTTTTGAAAATAATGAGGCCATATGCAACTTTTTTGGATTGAGGAATCACATTGCTCTTGGAGACCACAAGAAAGGCTATTCTATTAGATTGGATCCTAATTCCTATTTCAAAGAGTTTGTTAACTTACTTAGCCAAAAAAATCAAACATTGAGGTCTGAAAGTGAAAATCTCTTTGAGGTACTTTTTGGACAAGGAAAAAGTAAAGAGAAAGGCAAGTCTCCTAGTTAAAACTAGTTTTCGGTGCCATTAGATAGGGATGTTTACCCCTCTTCTTATGAAGCATATGAGACCTTATGGATCAGAGACCATTACCAAAGAGAAACAATCTTTTGAAAAAAATTATTCAAGAGTGCCTTGAGGTATTTGTTTCATGGTCATTGCTAGCATTATGAGATTCTAATTCATCCTATTTGGGAGAATTAGATGAGCTAGTCTGTCTAGAGGAATTTACCATTGCTAATCAGTTTAACTCTTTACTAAATATTTTAGATGATGGTTCTACACTTATTATCATGGATAATTTAGAGGTGCACATTAGGACTCTAGAGGACCCAAAGTGGATTAAGTTAGGTGTCTCCCTCACCAAGGAGGAATGTGAAGTTTTTACAACCCTTTTGACGTAATTTATTGATATATTTGCATGGGGTTATTCGGACATTATAGGTTTGGACCCCACCTTGGTTTTACACCATATTATTATACATATTTATGACAAACCCATTAAGCATAAGATGTGTAAGATGCATCCTTATATTACTATGTTAGTCAAGAAAGAGTTGGAAAAACTTTTAGATGTGAAATGCATCAGGTTGATCGACTATTTAGAGTGGATTTAAAAAATTATGCCAGTGAGTAAGAAACCATAAGGTATAATAATCTATACTAATTTAAAAATTATCAAAAAATCCTACCTAAAAAACAACTTTCTTTTACCTAATATTGACATGATAGTTGACTCAACAACTAAGTATAAAATGTTTTCTCTCGTGGATGGATTTTCAGGGTATAATTAGATCAAAATAGTTCCAAAATACCATCACAAGATAATGTTCACCACTATGTGGGGAAAATTTTATTATTAGGTGATTCCATTTGGACTTAATAATTTTGGATCCACATACCAAAGAGCCATGACCATGATTTTACACAATAAAATGCACAACATTTTTGAGGACTATGTTGATGATATCATAGGTAAATCAAAGACCCATGTTGATAATTTAACTATACTAAAAATAATATTTGAGAGACTTCATGATTAAAACATTAGGATTAATTTGAAGAAGTGTGTATTTTTCATAACTTATAGTAAACTATTGAAATTCATTGCCTCTCTTAGGGGCATTCAAGTCAACCCAACCAAAGTTCGTGCAATTATGTAAATGTCACCACTATCTACCTTAAAGTAGCTCCATAATTTATATGTCAAAATTCAATCTATCAGATGTTTTATCTCAAAATTAGCTAACAAAGTCACCCATTTATGCACTTACTAAATAAGGGCATTACATTCTATTGGAATGAAGAGTGTCAGAAATCATTTGATCAAATTAAATAATATCTTGCCAACCCACCTATTTTTCTCCACCAATTATAAATAAGACATTACTTATTTACCTATCATTAACCAAAAATGCACTGGGGGCACTTTTGGCATAGCATGATAAATAGGGCAAGGAGCATGCCATGTATTTTATGAGCTAAACATTGGTCATGTATGAACACAAATATATATAGATTGAAAAGGTCTTTTTAGTAATGGTTTTCACAACCCAAAAGTTACGTAATCATATGTTGAACAACAAGACCATTGTTATTGCCAAAGTAGATTTGCTCAAGTATCTACTTTACAAATTAGATCTATAAGAATGCATGGCAAATGGATCATGATATTGAGTGATTTTGAAATTGAATATGCCAATAAAAAGGCCATTAAAAGACAAGTAAAAATAGATCAAATTGTTGAATCTCCTCTTCAATATAATAAACCTCTTACATTTGGATTTCTTGATGAGGCCATCATGACTGTTGAAGAAGCAAAAGCACCTCCTGAGGCTATGTTGACAATTTTTTACCACAAGTCAAAATGAGTCAACCCATATAGTCAAAAAATTATATAAGGGTCTAATATAATTTTATTATGTGTATTTAATGTCATATCATATGTTTTTAGCCTTGGTCATAGTCCATATTAGTTCTTGTGTCATTTGATGTCATCTAGGAGTCATTTTAGAGCATGAAATACAAGTGGTATGGTTTTGAAGGTGGCCATGTGTTCCTAACTACCTTATATCATCTAAGGTATTATTACATGTTAGACATGTCATATTCTAACTAAAAACTTATAGGTTATAACTGAAAATCAAGAAAATAAGCCAAAAAGGAGTTTCAAAGGTGTACGACCTATGAGAGAGAGTGGAATGTGGGAGAAGGTTTTATAATGACTCTTAAAATTACTAAAAATAAATTCCACTCTTGACATGATTTTAAATCTCCAAAAATGGGCCAAACCATTATACTCTTCCATCGCTCCACCATGCACATGAAACTAGTCAGCAACTTTTTGGTTTGTGTTGGCCAAAATTGGCCTACATACAATTTTTTTTTTGCCTGGTGGATCTTAATTAATATTATGAATATATAAAAACTAATAATGGTATTGGTTTTCATCTATATTGGACCTATGTTTAGGTTTTGGATTAAGGGTATAAGTTTTGATTGTGAAAGGAGTGTTAAAAAGGACACCATATGAATGAGTTCAAGTGATTGTTTATTAATGTAAAGAACATATCAAGATGAAGTATGGAGGTAAGAATAATTTTTTTTAGTATAATAAGGCATACATATTGGAATTTTTTTTCCAAGGACAAACTAGGGTTGACAATTCTATGTATGTATACTCTATGACCAAAGGATTTTCAAGTAACTTGTATGAATTACATAACAACTTTCAAGCATGATGGATGTTATCGGATCAAGAGGATGGTATTGATTGATTATATCACCAATAATAAAGTCTATAAAACCATTCAAATTAAGTTAATATACTTTCAAACCCTATATACCCCTATATAAAATGGATTGTGTAACTACGTTCTACAATTGAATTCATAATTGTATTCAGTTATAGACTTTTATAAGCCTTAGGTATGAATTGAATGTGGGGCTTCAAAGTGTCATAATATTTAAATCCCAAATCAAAGATAAACAACATGTGGGTGATCACCCAAAGTTAATAAGTCAAATTCCCCTAGATGAAGATTGATGGTGTGTATTCTTATGTACAAATTCTGATCAATGATCCACTTTGAAGACTAGGGTTAATAAGTTAGAAAGACCAATGATGCATGTCTAATCATGAAAATGGAGATCTAATAGTGAAAAAAAATTCAATAGGTCAAATGATCCTGAGATTGAATGTAATGGTGTCATGTGGCATAATAGTGTTAACTGCATGGAGACTAGCAATAGGGTACACAAAAGGCATGTGGGGCTACCAAGTGTCACAACCTTAGAAGCTTGAATCAAAGAACAATAATTAACATTGAAATTCAAGGCCAAAATAATATTGAGGAGATTAAAAAATAAAATTTGATAGATTTTTATGGGGCATGATATGAATCCACATGTTCAAAGGGACAATGGTCATATTTTAAAATTAAATAAATAGCATGGCAAAGAGATGCTACATAGACAAAAGGTTAGATTGAAAGATTTTGTGAACCCAAGTATGCAAATGTATAAACAAAATATCAAAATACAATTTGGGTTACCAAATAAAACACTTAAAATTTGTATGCCACCATTAAATTTCAGTCAAGACCACCTCATAAACCCTATAGTCCAAAGAAAGCACATGCACTAGGTTCAACACAGTCATGGAGGGTTCAGATGAACATAAATCCTAGAATGATAAGGATCTCTTTATAATGGTCTATAAAAATTACCTCTTTAGGCATACAATGGATGCCTCCCTCTCAGTGAAATCATGAGATATGTCCCCATTCAATAGTGAGGCATTCCAAAAGGGCCAAATGATGAAGATAACTTTCTAAGCAAGAAAAAGGAGTTATACACCATATTTTATAAGTTTTCATGCTTTTGAGGGCCATTTATCCTATCACACCTTGCATGGTATATGTCACACTAATTCTCCTACATTTATAACTCCTTTTCTTAGCATGACACATGTTTTAGTGACACTTGAACTTCATTATCTTCTCCTTTCTCTCCAATTCTATAAGTATCAACCATTTTGGCTATTGTAAGTTAATACCACACCATGTATGGATAAGACCTACTAGAATGACATTGTATTTTGCATTTGAATATTAATTCAATTCTAGTTTGGGTTCATGATATTTGTCTAAGTGTGCAAAGTGATGTATGGTGGATTTAGAGATAATTCTCTATCCTTGCTTACCTTATCCTTTCATTTTTATGCAAGAATTCTTATTCTAACAAGTCATATAGAGTTTAGACAAGTATGTTAGTCTCATTTAAAGTGTAATATTATTATTATAGTGTGAATTCTACCCCATAGTTCATTTACCTTGTGTTGCTTCATACATCTCACCTCTATATTGAAACACTCATGTTGGAACCCTTTAAGACTATGAAACTAGTTTGTATGCCTTGTTTCATTGTCATAAGAGTATGATGGTCATGTGAAAATAATATTAGTGTATCACCACCTTATATTAGGTTCATTTCATGAAAATTAATAACTCTTTTCCCACAATCAAACACTAGTTTAGGTGATAAGCATTTCAAGATACATTTAGGGAGCTAGCCCTTAAATCTAGAGGCTCAGTTTCACTATAGGTACACCCACATACCTGAAAGTGTTCCCATGTTATCCAAATATGGAAGAGGATTAAAAACCCTCTTATAGGGTAAAATATTTGGTGACAATAGTTATATCACACCTGATGGGACTCATTGTCTTCAAGATAACTTGTCAAGGTGAATGCTAGTTTTGGTAACATTAATTGTAAATTGGTGTGCTACTTAGCACTTGGCAACTCCATCAAGGTAAAATTTGGTTCAAGGCCATTTTTTTTAAATAAAATTTCTATCATAATTCATGGTTATCACTAGGTCATCATATAGTATAGTGATCAACCAAGTTAATCCACCTATTCAGCCTAAACTTCCTCTTGAAGTTCAATACCCTCATCCCAATCTACCCTTTTAAGACCAAGAGGATTCTGCTAGATAAATAAGTGAGGAAGTATAATAAATTGAATATATTGAATAAAACATGGAGAGTCCTCATGCCTTCCCTAAATTTAATAATAATAAAAAACTAATTCACCTTCAAGCATATGATGTTATTTCTCCTAATGCCACAAAGAGTGCCTACATTCAATGGTGAGAGTCATGCCAAACCTAGTAAACACATTAGGGATATCTCCAATTTTTGTATTTTTCAAAATGTCACTCAAGAGAACATTACCATTATACTCCTTGTCATGTCCCTTAGAGTAAAATTTCTTTATTGGCATAGGACTTTGCCTAGTAGATGCATTACATCATGGGATGACTTTGGAGTATTGTTGACTTCTAGATTTGAAGATGAAAGTGACCATACCTCTCTCATAAATTATCTCAATTGATTAAAAGAGGATACAAGGAAATAATTTATAACTTCAATGAGAGGTTTCAAAATACTTGGTATAGATTGTCTTCTCCCATGAGGCCACTATTGTCAATCTGAAGAGCACCTTGTTGGATGGAATATAAGCAAACCTTCTCTTCAGCTGAAAAATGGGATCTTCTCAAAGAGTGGGTGACTCTAAAGTGAGAAGAACCTCTAGAGAGGGTTGGTTCCCTTTGATCTATCACTTAAACTAATTAGTTTCTTAGAAAATGGAAAGAAAGTGACAATAATTCATGAAAACATGTAAAACAAGGTGATGCACCAACATTTTGAACACTTATAATTGCACATGATACATACTATCAAACACTTTTAAAACTTGAAAATATCACTTCACTCACTCTTTAATTAGCTTTCACATAAGTATTTCACAAAAAATCATGAAATAGCTATCAAACTAGCATGGAAGGGCAGATCTTAGGTATTTACCACTTCCAAACCAACCAGGAAACTATCTAAGGCACTTAGAATAACCTATGAAATCTACAAAATACTTCATAAAGGTGAGAAAACTTAGATAAAAGAAAATGAAATTATACATTCACTTTAAGACATCAATGAATTCATAATACACACTTCAATTCAACTTTTAAATGGAGGAATTCAATCTTTTATTGCATCAAATAGGTGTTAGAGTACAAAAATTGACATAGCCTGGGCATGCCAAAAGCATAAGTCTCTATTTTTACTAGATCAAGCTCAGATTTGTACCACACAAAATCATCTTCAGGCCAAGGTGGATAGTACATGATAGAGCCTTGGTTGATTATTCCACTAGGTACATCACTTTAGGATATTTATGTTGTGGTTTCCACATGCATCCACTCAAGAGGATCCCCTAAAAAACTAGTTTCCAATAACTCACTTACCAGCTAGTGCATAATAGGCACTGTAGCTCCATTTTGAGCATGATATCATGAAGTTCCATTTCCCATATTGAAGATATGATGACACTCTCCAAAAACATAATGACCTTATTAGAATGGTCATGATCTTCCATTGGGGCCTCCATAGTGATCTTCAAGTATTCTAAAAGCCATGATAGGGTCTGTCCATCCTATTGACAATTATATCCAACTCAGTCCTTGCTTGATCAAACACCCATTACACCATGGGAATGAATTCCATCATGATCTATCCATGTGACCCTATCCATTACACAAAAACACAGGGTTTAGGATCCTTTTTTCTATTTGACACTCTTTATGCATTCACTTAAGGTTCTCCTTAGCTCCACTATCCTTATATACCATTGTCACAAGGGGTAGAACTCTTAAACCTTCATATTCATGTACTTAACCATGTTTTATGGTATAAGTGGTGATGAAGTCTCTCAGGGTAGTTTGACTAATATTTAATAGCAGCCTCATGAATTTGAAGTGTTTACTTTGGTAGCCCATGGGTCCATAAAATCTTTTGATCTGACATGTATGCTTATGTGGCATCTCCCTACCACATTTTTTATCATATTTTTTAAACATGACTATGTTTTAACAAACACCCCCCTTTTTCCCTAGGAAATTGGGACCCACCTTCTTTCTTGGATTTAGTCTTTCTTGTGGTATGGTGGTACTAGCACTAGATATCCTTATAGATTTAGACTTAGTCATTTCAGTTTGGGGATTTTTGAAGTGGACCCTTCAATACTTCATCATGAATTGATGTCCTATGAAGTATACCCTTTTAATTTACATTATAAATGAAGTACCTTTAGCATTTTACCCTTTGGACTTTATCCCTTTAGATTTTGTCCCTCCTTTGTCCTCCTTAGTAAAATATTTTGGACATTCTGTCTGAAAAAATTGTTCCCTATGCATACCCCTCAGACCCATATTTTTTGATTTACGTAACCTACCCTTCATGTCTTTAAAAAAGTACATTTCAGCACTTTGGAACATTTAGAATTACCCTTACCTATTTCTTCAAAACTTCTATTTCAAGCTTTTTGTCTAATGAACAATCTCTAAAGGAATTATTTTGAAGTAATTCTTCTAAAGGAATTCTTTCAAAGGATACATTATCTTTCAAAACTCCTATAACCTACCCTTGAGACTTTGCTAAAGCTACCCTTCAAGTTTAAAAAAGGTCCCTTTTGTGTATGGAAGTACCCCTCAAACTTCTTAGAAGTGCCCTCCATCCCTTTCATTTAGAACTTTTATTTTATTCCCTTCCCTTTTCTTTAGAACTTTCATTTTGTACCTTGCCTTATCCTTTAGAACTTTTATTTTAGACCTTTTGTCTAATACACAAAACCCAAAATAATTCCTACCCTTCACTTTCCCCAAACTTAACCTTCAGACTTATGATAAAGTACCCTTCTATCTAGTCATTAACCCTTTAGAGCCCCTTTTTTTGAAACTTTTGTTTCAAACCCTTTGGTCCAATGCACAATCCCTAAAAGAATTTAAGCCTCCAAGCTAAAGTCACCTACCTTTCAAAACTTTTGAAGTGCCCCTTAACCATGTGAAAATACCCCTTCAGATTGTTAAAGGATTCCCTTCAAGGATTTTGGAGTAGACCCTTTGGGACTTTTGTCATGGACCAAAGTGCCCTATGAAGTAAATCCTTCAGATCAAAAATACCCTTTAGGGAAATTCAAAAGGTCCTTAATTGTCAAACCTACCCTTTGGAATTAGTTTTTTGATCTTTTGGAATTAGTATTTTGGATTCCTTATCATGGTGGAGTATTTCCTCAAAAACATTGTCCTAGATGTTTTGTCTTAAACAAATCACCAAAAGAAATAATCCACCAGCATTGACCCGAACACTTTTTCCCCTAATGACTATTTGAGTATCTTTAATTTTAATCATGCCCTTTTGTCATTAAAGGTAAAGTGTTTTCAAAGGTAATTTTTTTAATTCAAACAAAGGTAAAGTGTTTCTTATTAACATTAAAGATCCCCACCAACTTGAGGTAACTAATTTGAATTAAAAGGAGCTAGTTAATATTGCACATTTATGTTACATGAGATGATATTTAATTGAGGATATTATATATGTGATATGTAGTGATTTAATCCATCATTTTCACTCAATCTATCTTGTAATCAAAGCATCCTCAATTCCCAGTGATATCCAAGAGCCCTAGTTTTTATTCTGAGAGAACATACAATAGACTATAAGTAAGCTAAAGCTAGCTAAATCACATTGATATATGAGTACACACAACAAGTATCATATTGAAAAAAACAAAACATAAACATATATCCATGACATCCTCATCTAGGTCATCATGGGGAACTAATCCTCCCTCTAAGTTCTTTATTAAGGATCCTACAGAGTTTAAAGATACCATGTTCAATGTAGAAATATAGGATAACCAATATAAAAAATACTCATAGCTATGGGATGCCATATATTTAGTGGATGATTTATTCATAGACGATGAAATAATGCTCGTGAATAATTTTGTTAAATAATTATTGGCTCTCAAATGCCAAAGGTTACACTTCACTGCTACCAAACCATAGGCATAACTTGCATTGAGCTTCTCAAAGATTTATTTTTTGTAGGCAAAATATCATAAGATGCATATATGTTTCATACTCATAGTGATATAGTGGTCATGTGCATCTCTAGGGATGATTTTCAAAGATATTTGTCTCTCAGTACACTAGATACCTGCTTTGACAAGCACACCCTACTATAATTCAATAAAGAGAACTCACTCCAAGGAACACTGTAATCATGGTTATTTCTCAATGCAACCATGGCATAGAAGGGAAATAAGATGAGTGGATCATTGCCTATAAATAAATTTAGGATGGGTATCCACATAGGTATGGCTCTCTTGAATAGATTATATGGGATGCCCTCTATTCATTTTGTAAACTTAGATTGGGTGCCTTTTCTTCATATGATGTTAACACATGATGATACTTATGCCTTGGGAAAATAATTAGCTTTAGGCTCAAGGAGAAAATTCTACACAAGGATAAACATCCTACTCTTACAAGGGACTTTTATATGATGTCATACCTAGTTGATGTAGTCATGGGTACATGTTATAAAGACTTGGGTCATTTATGGTCCCCAACCATAGACTACATCAAGAATCGAATATGTGACCATTACCAATTCATGCACATCTATGGCTATCAGAGGTACATGGTCATAATTTGTGAGGATGTGTACCCTTAGATATGGCATGCCATATATGGCTCCCTAATTCCATATATTGGGGGAAATATTGAAAATATCTTGGTTGGGAAGGGTGATTACTTCCTATATTTAGACATCACCATCATTTTGGTTTTTGGAAACAAGGTGGCACCCATGTGTCTTCAAAATCATGCACCTAACAAGTTAACAAAGCAAGAGATAGATTTAAAATTATGAAACAACATAGAGGAAGACTTGGTAAGACAAAAGAAAGCCTTCTTCTTTGGGAGTCTTGTCACCACTGTTAGAATAACATATACAATGAGGAATCATCTTGGTGATGTTATAACAAAATGAAACTGATATGGTTTCCCCACAATTCCTCACAAAGATTAGGACCCTCATGGGCATATCCAACATCATATTTGGGGACTCAACATCCCCTAATTCTACCAACCATATGGTTATGACTTATTTTTTCTAAATCCTTCAACTAATGAGGAAGTATTGGAAAAGGATGAAATAGCTAGTTTACAAGATGATCATTTAAGGATAATCTAAGTAGAGCCTGACATCTCCACCAAGGAATTAGACAAGAGAAGAACCCTTTTTAAAGGGTGGAAACATTCAGACTTATGGAGTGGTAAAACTCATGAGCTAGGAGCTTCTTCTTATTAGGACCCCCCTTTGGAGTTAAAGCTAAAAATAGTCAAACAGGTGCCTAAGATGTTGGAATCAATTGTAGGAAGAGGATAAGCTGAAGGAGACCCCATTAGTTTAGAATTAGATGAAGAAGATAGGTAGGATATTATCACCACTCTGGCATCTATGGCTATCCCCAGTGTGCCTCATGTTTATCAATTGGGGTAACCACTGCTCACTCTACAATAGTCCCTTCTTCCCATGATTCTCCTACTTGAGGTAAGGTTCCCTTGGTTTACACTATAAAACCAAGGAACCCCATATGTAGTCTAATGACTTAAATATCCATAGGTTCACCTATGCCACTTCCCACCTAGAAATCATAAGGAGATAAAGCTATCATCCAAGATTAGATAGAGCACTTAGATGTTGAGGCTAAATTGGAAGAAGTGAATGATCTTAGTCTTCAGGGTAATCCCATCGATCTACTACTCCAAGGTACTTTGAGCCTCCCTATTTTGTCTTTACCTTCAATTTCCATTATTGATGTGTCTATATCCTTTATGGAAGTCCCCTCCACCTCTTCCACTACCCCCATTGATCCCTCCATAACCTCCACTACATCACTTCCCATAACCACCCTTTATCTTCATACAAAGAAGAAAATAACTATGAGGGTACAAACCACTTTGGCCACACCCCAGATACATGTTCAATCCATTTATCTTTCCCTTCCACTCCCCACTTCCACTTCTATAGTAGAAACTATCATAGTTAGCACCATCAGGAGAAGGAAATCAAAGCCACACATTTTGGTAGTCCACCCACTTCATCAAATTGGAGGAATAGATTGGTCTAAGGTTATATGGCCTTCCCTACTAGATTTTTTGACAAAGGTAGCCAAGAAATAGGGAGAGGAGAGTGATCTAGAATGGGATGTTTTCCTCATAACCTCTGATGCACCCATTAATATCCTACCTTAGGCTATGGAACTAAGGTGGCAAGCTTCCCAGAGGCCTAGTTACAAGATTACTGAGCTTCCTTTTGTGACTACTTTGTTTGATCCTCATACTAGCTATATTCAAAGGGTTAGGAAGAGGAAAATTGAATATGATCAATGATCTAGTATCATCCTTGAGGATTGATATCTAGTGTTCTCCCTCACCAAGAGGTAGAATAGGTAGTCAAGAGAGTCTATCTTAGAATAAAATATTTCAGACCTAGATCAAGTACACAAGGATGTTGTTGTATCCATTCATGAAGGAATAGAATTAGTTCATTAGGATTTTGAGGAAGTGTATGAGATTTAGGAAAAAATTAAATAACTGAAGGAATGATCAAATATTGTGCATGTGCCTATAAGTATAGAATCTAAAGTGAGTGATGCAACCTCAAAATATTACCACTCCTTGGAGACTCTAGAATTTATGGAGGATGAGATGGCACCCCAAATGAGCTTGGCCAACCAACTTTGCAGCTCTCTAGCCCAAGATAATACAAATCTTAAGATGTTAGTTGCCTATACAAATAACTCACTATATAGACATCTAGACTTAATGACCACATTTGAGGAATCTAATGCCTTGAATTTAGTAGTTATTAGGCATGAATATGTCAAAGAATGGTAGAAAGTAGCTGTGTCTATGATCCTAAATTTTTAGTCACTCAAATCCCAACTAATACAAATTTTGAATGATTTAAACCTATCCAAGGCAAAACATTTTATAGGGAGACTAATTAGTAGAATCAATTTTGATAGCATTATTTAGGAGGTGACAGATAACTTCAAAGGGAGCATTTAGGGTTTAATGGTGAAGAACATTAAAGAAGTGATAAATAAATTAAGAAGGAAGGTGACTACAGTGGAAATATTTAGGAGTAAATTCAAACTCACTAAAGATGAGCATGTAAAGATTCTTGGGAAAACCAAGAGATTCCACTAACCTTCATTACTTAACTTAGACATCACTCAGTAGTAGCATGACACAATAGAAAAGGTTTAAAAGGACAATGAAGCAAAGAATAAATAGGTTTCTACTAGTAGGACTACACCTTAGGCTTTTACTCGAACCAAAACTCATGCATCACTCCATCCACCATAGCCTTAGCCCATCATGCACCTCAGTTTTGTAATGGTTTTAGTTTCTTATAATGATTGACTTATTCTTTTGAATGTGCATGTGTTCCATGCTATTGTAAAGTCAATTCTTTATATTTTTGTCTCCCATTTGGTTTTCACTTTAGTTAGAACTACATTTTCTAAACACCTCATGTAATCATCATGTAAAGACTTGGAGGATGAGGTGACTTCTCCCTAATATATATAAATATTATTGTATCACCCTCATTCAAAGGGGGAATATTTTTGGAATATATAGTAGTGAGCCATTTTTGGTCATAAAACACAATATTTTGAGTATTTTCTTCCCAATTTTGTATATTTAGTAGTTATCTTTCAAGGATGTTTATTTCAATAATATTTAAGTGTGTTAATGCTACAAATAGATTCTTGATTGTTTTGATTATTATAACTAATCTCATATGTGCAAATAACTACTAATGATTGGTAAATAGTGTTTATAATAGCCAAGTTAAATATTTAATCATATTCCTAGAATGTGTATTTGTGTTCTTTTAATATAGTTTTCTGAGTGTGTATTGATGTTACCTCAGATAATTCACTTTGTCTGAGCCATAATCTCCTTTTAAGGGTGTCCAATAACTACCCTAAATGGAGCAACCTTTGTTTGAGACTAGAAAATTTCCTATACTTTTTGTTCCCTAGACTTCCTATTGATGTCTATATGCATGTATGCACTTGATAATATCAATAGGTATTAGTTTTAAGAGAACACAAATCTATCTAGAAACCATCCACATAAGTAATTGTTTAAAGACCATAGGTATTTATTTTTTACCTTACCTTGCCCTCTCTTTGGTGTTTGTTATAAGGATCTATCCACCTTAGATTAGAATCCAACCACCCATTCAACTTTCCTAAGATACCATCTTTTATAGGAATCATGACTCCATCTAAAAGACCTTGTCAACAACCTACATGATTTACCACTATTACATCAATAGGTTAAACAAACCACATACCTGAAACTCATGCCTCAGAGTGGATTTTACATCTATTGAGATCCTAAAATGTTATAGGTCACCTCATCAACTATGGTGTGCATAAAACCCACATCAGTAGTTATTTAGTGCTAGAATGAGAGCCTGAACCTTCATATAACAGAGGTTAACCCTTGTGTAGAGTTATCCTAGAGTCACCTAGGAGAGTGATTAGATGTTATTCCTAGGCTGGTTTACTAGTATCACCCTTAGCAAGCCATAGAAGGTCTAGATCTAAACCAAGAGCTCTAGTTCATAGTAACCCACCTTCATTAGGGAAAACTTCACTCATAAGGAACTTTTTACTTGTTAATCAACCAATGGCTTAGCAACAACTTTGACTATTTGGATATGCAATTGCTATCCTAGGGGATGTACATGAGCTTCCTTAGAACCTTGAAAAATACATGTGAACCTTTGCTCCTTCAGGAGCAAGAATAGTAGAAGAGCATATTAAATGCTTTAAGGGTGTACTCAAATTTATGAATGTAGTGGATGAAGATGTTGCATGTCAGTTATTTCTATTTACTTTGATGGAATGCAACTTATGATTGGTATTTAAACTTAACTAAAAATTCCATAATCTCATGGGCATAGTGCCATGCAACTTTTATTGCATAATTTTGGTAGGTCACTAATCTAGGGCTAGTATACTAGCACTTCACTAGCATTAAATGGGAACCCAATGGACTAAATTGTGCATTAAATGCAAGGTGGTAGAAGACATACAATTGGATGACCCTAGACTATAGACCAAAACTAGCATTGGCATTAGAGATATACAAGAATATCCTAGACCCTATCACTATAGTATTCTTAAGAAGAGCTTTGGCCATTAATACTCTATCATTGGCATTTGAGGAGGCAATCAATATTGATAAGCAACTCAATCCCCAAATGCCTATGACATAGAACAACAATAATGGATTCCCCATACTTAATCAAACACCATTCATAAAGTAGAATGTGCCTAACTATAATAAAAACTAGTTATATGCATTGACCCTACTAATGCACACAATGTAATAGTCTCTTGGCTACCTGAACACTCACATGATGGCTAGTGGTTATCAGCCAAATTAGTAGATAGTTACTCCTCCTATGACTATTCTAAAAAATATAGATTCTACAAAGGTGAAATTGGACTCTATCAAAAAGATGGTTCATAAATTAATTAATGACTTTATGAACATGAAACAAAAATTGAGTAATGTTAATACCCAGATGGGCAACCAAAATATTAGGTTCTCAAGATATAACAGACCCTTTAATCAGTCTATCAATAGTGATGAATAGTCTGGTAAACTCCCAAAAATCAACATCACTAAAATAACTCTCCCTAATTAGTATAGAATCCATAACATGGTGAGCTTGATTGCATTGAATTTTGTATAACATTCAAGATATTTTAGAGAAAAGTGACTAGGTAGGATCAAATGAACAATCCACCATAATCGCATCAAGATCCAAGACCTACCAACATAGCCATTTTTTTTTAGACTCATAAATTTCCCTTCCTAGGAGAGGATGAAAATGAACCTAAGGATAATTTAGAATAAGTTCATACCTTCCATTAGTTCCAGAGGGGTGCCTATAATCTAAGGAACAAACAACTCTTGACCACCTTGACTCCTCTAAATACCACATCAGTTCTACCTAATCCTAAGGAAAATAACAATCCCCCTCCCCTAAAAGGGAGTGAGTAATTATTAAGTAAATATGAACTAATAAAATTAGGTGGATACAACATCATGGAAGATATGAAGAAAATAAAGATGAATATCACACTTCATGAGTTGGCTCAAATCACAGAGCAGAAAGAGTTGATATGGAGATCCATCACTGGAAAGATGCCTATGGAGAAGACTAGGAAAGCCCTAAACAAAGCCAAAGAAGCAAAATTCACTAATACCAATGCTATCTACAAGATTAAACTTGAGGTGTCACCATTCTTACTGACCATTAGAGCATTTGGTAAAAACATCCACAATTGTCTAGTCAATTTTAGGGCATCTACTACTATCATGCCTACTTTTATATGAAATTTTTTTGGCCTTACTCCTAGTCCTTCAAAGAGATCTATTTCCCAACTAGGCAAAACCATGGTATTGATGGTAAGATAAATAATGTATATATTCAAGTAGCATCAAAACTAAGAATCTAGATGAATATTGATATCTTGATAGTGGATAGACCAAAAGGCTACATATTGTTACTAAGTAGAGACAACTCTAAAATGCTCAATGGATATCTCTCCATAGATTTTTCACATATTTGGTTACCATAGATAGGGTTTGTGAATTATATCCAAATCAATGGAGAGCCTAGAATTAAATATCCCATCACTAAATACAATGTCAATAATGAAGAGGTTAAGTATGATTCTCCTTCATTAGGTATCTACACTTGTACAATGCATGGTTCTTTATAAAACACAAACCCTAAAGGACCAAACCAATTATGGATGATGCATTTTAATGCATCTAAGTCTAAATAGGGGTTTAGAGTAGAAATTAATCTAATCAACCCTTAGGGAAAGAAGTTTTTGGCCACCTACAGGTTATAATTTCCATGTAAAAATAATAGAGCTAAGTATGAGGCTCTAATCTTGGGCTTATAGTTTACATTAAAGAATAATGTAAAACAAATTAAGGTATTTGGAGACTTATAGATATTAGTCCACTAGATAAGGAATAAATACCAATGAAAACTATCTTATTTAGATACTTACAAGTATAGGATGTGGGATCTGATCAAGAGCTTTGAAACTTTCAACATAATGGCACTCCTAAAGACTAAAATCAAATCACTAATTCTCTTACAATTGCTGCTACCAATTTGGATCCATTGTAAGAGTCCAAGGTAAATCAATTCTCTATTGAAATACTTCATATTCCATATATCCTATATAATGTATAAAATTTTTAGGTTTTTGAGGATGACCAACAAATCATCTAATTCTTGACTAATTCAAGAGAGTTTGAGTCCCAAATCATAAATGATAGAGATACTAGTCATCAAGAAGATACTGATAAAGAAGGTATCCTTTATCTCAAAGAGAACTAAATACCGACTGGTTTAATCTCTTTGGAGAGATCATTTGACTTGGATCTATAGGCACAAAAAATTTGGTAGCCCACGGTCAATAAATCTGATTTTAAGAAAGAGAATTTAGGGGATGAACATAACCCACATTATGTTAACATTGGTCTAAGTTACACTTTAGAGGAGAGACAAAAATTTAAGACCTCATTATTTAATACAAAGACATCATCTCTTAGATATATGATGACTTAAAAGTATATGATCCATAACTCATCACCCATAATATCCCCTTGAAACTAGATCATAAACCATTTAGATAGAGACAAAGACTGATTAATCCTATCCTTGAACCTCTACTCAGAAAGAAGTGGAAAAGTTACTAAGTGCTAAAATCATATTTTTGATTTGACATTCCACTTGGGTGGCTAATTTGGTCCTAGTAGAAGAAGAGTGAAGAGATCAGATTCTGCATAGACTTCAGGAATCTAAACAAAGCCTCAAAAAAGGATAATTATCCTCTACTTTTTCTAGATTAAGTCATACAAATAGTAAGTGGCATTGAAATGATGTCCTTCCTAGATGGATTTTTAGGTTACAATCAAGTATTAGTGAAACCCAAATATTAGTTAAAGATAACATTTACTATGAAATGGGGAATGTATGCATATCAAAGGATGCCCTTCAGTTTGATCAATGTAGGGGATACCTTCTAATAGACCATGGACCATGATTTCAAAGGATTAATAGGGAAGTGCATAATTATCTACATGGATGATCTAATAGTATTTTTAAATAATCAATGAGATCATGTAATTCACCTATAGTATATATTCAAATGGTGTAATAAATTTGGTGTTTCATTAAACCTAAAGAAGAGTATATTCAACATTTCTGAAGGTAAACTATTGGGACACTTCATCATAAAGGATGGAATCACTATCAATCCAAACAAGTTATAATCTATTTTAAATATTTATCCCCCCAATAGCAAAAAGGAACTAAAATCATTCTTTGGGAAAATTAACTTCATAAGGAAGTTCATTTCAAGATTCATATAAATTATCAAGCCCCTGAATGCCATGCTCAAAAAGGATGCTAAGATAGAGTGGACCCTAGAGGCCAAAAGGTCCTTTTAAGATATAAAATATGCTATATCATAGGCTCCAATTTTAGTTAGTCTTGAATTTATAAATTATTTATATCTATACTCCTTCAACTCATAGCATATGATTACTGTCCTCATCACTCAGAAAAAGAATGAGATAGAACATCCCATCACTTTCATGAGTACCAATTTGAAGGACATTGAGATATGATACTCTATGATTGAAAAGTAGATCTTCACCCTTCTCAAAGTAGTCAATAAATTTTGACATTATATCTTGAGCAATAAGACAATCGCTATTGTATCTGACCATGCTATCAATCTCACTTTATCACAAAATGAGTTGGGAGAATGCTGAGGCAAATAGATGGCCAAAATCCAAGAGTTTGATATATAAATATAGCCGATAAATATTATTATAGGATAGGGTATTATACAAATCATGACTGAGCTATATCCCCCTATCACCATCGAAGAGGTATGTCAGGCCAAGGTCTCTAAAGGTGAAAGGTATACATATGTAATTCAGTATTTCCTAACTGGAACATGTCCTATAGAATATAATAGAGAAAGGAAAAGATATTTAAGGATTAAGGTTGCTCAATACATGATTAGTAAATGATTTCTCTATAGAAGAAACTATGAAGGAATCTATCTCATATGTGTGTCTATAAAAGAAGATATAGAGATCCTAGATAATTTATATCAAAAGATAGGTAGTGGCCATCCTTTAGGAAATACCATAGCTCACAAGATTCGTAGGCTGGGCTATTATTGGCCTATACTTTTCAAAAATACTCACACACATGTTAGAACCTACCATGAATGTCAAAATTTAGCTAAAATATAAGTACATTTAGTCATGCCATTGCAACCAATGTTTGAAGGAAGGCCATTTTCCTAATGGGCTTTAGAATTCATTGGTGTGATCAACCCAAATTCTTCAGTTGGCCATAAATTTGTAATCACAACCATAGACTATTATACTATATGGATAGAAGCTATTTCTACCAAACATTATAGGGCATAGGATGTGATTCATTTCTTATAAGAACATATAACAACTTGGTTTTGCATACCTATTGCTCTAGTCTGTGATAATGGACTTGATTTCATATTAGTAGAGTTTATTTAGTGGGAATTTGATAATCAAATAATCATTATACCAGCCTCAAATCATTACGCATAGGGAAATGGGTTAATAGAATGAATGAATAAAAATTTGATCAATGAAATCAAGAAATTTGTAAGAGACAAGCCTAAAGAATGGCACAACTTATTAAATTATGCTCTTTAGGTAGACCAAACAAGGCAAAAACAAGATCTTAATGCTTCACACTTTTTGCTAGTGTATGGATGAGGACTTGTCTTCCCCATCACACTAAATCTACCCACTTATCAGTTCATTCAAGACTACATGGAACCTAGTGATAAATACGAGTTAAGATTGTTGGATATAATTGAGATGGAAGATTCTAAGAATGAGGCATTATATATATTCAAAAAACATCAAGAATTGGTCAAATGATGGTTCGATAAAAGGGTGAAAATAAAATCATTTAGGATTTTAGACTTGGTGCTACTATGGGATAAAACCCATGAAAAGAAAGGACAACATGAAAATTTTTCCTCGTTATAGATTAGACCTTATCAAATTGCAGAAATCATAGGCAATAACACATTCCAACTGAAAGACCTCCAGGGCAATTAGCTAACATATCTAGTAAATGAGTAGTTTTTGAAGCATTACTTCAAGTTTTTTCCATCTATAGATATTACCAATTAAGGGTGGTCAAAATAAGTTTAAATTAGGAGTAGATTAGATTTCCTACTTTCTAGACTAGCCTTCTTATTTTTTTAGTCTTGCTTCCTAGATTAGATTTTAGCCTTTTTTTAGATTAGTTATTATGTGTTTTCCTTGATGACCATAATTATGTTTGTTCTATTGTGGCCAATTTTAAATTCAAAACCTCAGATTTTTATAATTAGTAAAAAGGAAGAATTGGGAGCGATTACAATCTTGGACTAACTCAAAAATGATGTGTATCCCTAATTTATTTGGCCATTGGGACAAAGGCAAGTAATTATGAATTATTTTGAATGATGTCATAGTTGAATACCTTTACCAAACATGTGGAAGTTTCTCTTAGAGTGTTCTATGTGAATTTAGAAAGTTTTTTTATTTCACTAGATCAAATTCACTCATCACCTAAAAAACCTATTAGAAATAATAATTCTAAATCTAGATTTGGTTGGCAAGGATGTCCTAGTAATGATTTATCCTAAAATTCTACTAGCCCACTAGGGTTTCATTTCTCCTCTCTCTCTCTCTCTCTCTATATATATATATATATATATATATATATAGAGAGAGAGAGAGAGAGAGGAGAAATGAAACCCTAGTGGGCTAGTAGAATTTTAGGATAAATCATTACTAGTATATATATGATAAAATAAGGTCAATGTGCCATGCATCATGATCAAGTATAAGAGGAAATAATGAAGTAAGAGGAAAAGGAACCCAAGGTACCTCTATTGGGGTTATGGATGCCTGGCTGGCAGTAGAGAAATACCTAACCTTCCCTTTTTTTGAATTTCCATAAGTAATAGGATGATACCTACAACCACTTCAAAACCATAAGATAACTCATCATAACACGGGATAAATTAATCTCACATTCTGGCACACACAGTTCTAGTAATTTTGAAATTAAGTATGTCATGTAAATCTACTTAGGAGTCTCTTTCATGTTTATAATCTAGGTATTCTCCCATGGCATAATTCAAGATTGATTCATGATAGAGAAACTAGAGTTCTAGGTTCTTGAATACTTAGGATCATTCCCCTTATGAGTCACCATTTGTTATACCCAACACCCCCCTTTTTCCCTAAGAAATGGGGACCCACATTCTTTCTCAAATTTGGTATTTCTTGTGTACCACCATACCACAAGATGTACCACCATACCACAAGATGCACCATGTGAAAATACCCCTTCACATTGTTAAAGGATTCCCTTTGAGGATTCTAGAGTAGACCCTTTATGACTTTTGTCATGGACCAAAGTGCCCTAGAAAGTAAACCATTCAGATCAAAAATACTCTTCAAGGAAATTGAAAAGGTCCTTAACTATGAGACCTACCCTTCAGAGTTAGTATTTTGGATTCCTCACCTTGGTGGAATATTTCCTCCAAAAAATTGTCCCAGATGTTTTGTCTTAAACAAATCACCGAAATAAATAATCCATTGGTGTTGAATCGAACACTTCTTACCCTAATGACTATCTGAGTATCTTCAATTTTAATTGTGCCCTTTTGTCATTAAAGGTAAAGTTTTTTCAAAGGTAATATTTTTTCATTCAAACAAAGGTAAAGTGTTTCTTACTAACATTAAATATCCCCACCAACCTAAGGTGACTAATTTGAATTGAAAGGAGCCAATTTAATGTTGCATATTTATGTCACATGAACTAATATTTAATGTAGGATATTATATATGTGATACATATCCATTTGATCCATCATTTTCACTTAATCTATCTTGTGATTGAAGCATCTTCAATTCCTAATGATATCTAAGAACCCTAGTTTCTATTTTGAGAAGCTAAATCTAGCTCAATCATGTTGATATATGAGTACACACAATAAGTATCATATTGAACAAAGTAAAACATAAACATATATCCATGGAATCCTCATTCAAGTCATAATGGGGAATTAATCCTCCCTCTAAGCTCTTGATTAATGATCCTATAGAGTTTAAAGATACTATGTTTGATGTAGAAATATTCGATAACTAATATTGAAACTACTCATAACTATGGGATTCCATAGATTTAGTGGATTATTTCTCCATAGATGATGAAACAACACTATAAAATAAGCTGTTTTAAAAAGAATTATTGGCTCTCAAATGGTAAAGGTTGCACTTCATTGCTGCCAAAATAGAGGTCATGTCTTACATTGACCTTCTCAAAGATTTATTTTTTATAGGCAAAATACCATAAGATGCATATTATTTTCATACTCACAATGATACAATGGTCACATCCATCTCTAGGAATGATTTTAAAAGATATTTATCTTTCACTAAATCAGATATCTATTTTGACAAGCACACCTTATTGCAATTCAATAAAGAGAACTAACTCTAAGGAGCATTATAATTGTGGTTTCCACCCAATGAAACCATGGAATGGAATGGTAAGACATTGAGTGGATAATTTCCTATCAATAAATTTAAGATGCATATTATTATAGATATGGCTCTCTTGAATAGATTATATGGTATGTCCTCTATTCATTTTTTAAAATTAGATTGGGTGCCTTTACTTTGGATGATGTTAACACATGATGTTGCGTATGCCTTGAGAGAAAAAATTAGCTTTAGTCTAAGGGTGAAAATTTTGCACAAGGATAAATGTCCTACTCTTATAGGGTAATTTTATATGATGTCATACCTAGTTGACATAGTCATGGGCACATGTTATAAAGACCTAGGTCATTTATGGTCCCCAGCCATAGACTGCATCAAGAATCTAATATACAACCATTATCAATTCAATCACATATATGCCTATCAGAGGCACATGGTCAAAATTTGTGAGGATGTGTACCCTTAGATATGGTAGGCCATTTATGGCTCCTGAATGCCATGTATTGGGTCAAACATTATGAAGATATTGGCTAGGAAGGTTGATTACTTATTATATCTAGACATCACCATCATTTTGGTTTGGGGAAATAAAGTGGTGCCCTTGTATCTTCCAAAGCACATACCTGATAAGTTATCAAAGCAAGAGATAAATTTATAATTATGAAACAACATAGAGGAAGACTTGGTGAGATAGAAGAAATTATTCTTCTTTGGGAGTCTTGTCACCATTGGTAGAATAACATATATAATGAGGAAACATATTGGTTATGTTACAACAAAATAAAATTGATATGTTTCCCCATAATGCCTCATAGAGATTGGGACCCTCATGGGTGTATCTAGCATCATATTCAGAGACTCAACATCCCCCACTATCACCAGCCATATGGTTATGACTTCCTTTTTCTAAATCCTACAACTAATGAGGAAGTATTAGGGTAGGTTGAATTAGATAGTTTATAAGAGGATCATTTAAGGATGATCCAAGTAGATCCCAACATCTCCACCAAGAAATTATATAAGTGAAGAGACCTTTTCAAAGGGTGGAAACATTTAGAATTCTAGAGTGGGAAAACTCATGAGCTGGGAGCTTCTTCTTCTCAATACCCCCTCTTTGGAGTTTAAGATTAAAAAAATTTCAAATAGGAGCTTGGAATGTTGGGATCAATTATAGGAAGAGGAGGAGCCTAAGGAGACCCCATTAGTTTATACTCAAATGAAGAAGATAGGTAGGGTGTTGTCACCACTATGACATCTATGGCTACCCCCAGTGTGCCTCATGTTTCATCAATTGGGGTAACCAATGCTCACTCTACAATAGTCCCTTCCTCCCATGATTCTCTTGCTCAAGGGAAGGTTCCCTTGGTTTACACTAGAAAACCTAAGACCCCCATAAGTAGTCCAACAACTCAAGTATCGATAGGGTCACCTATGCCACCTCCTAGCTTGTAATCATAAGGAGATGAAGCTATCATCCAAGACTAGATAGAGGACTCTAATGTTGAATTTGAATTGGAAGAAGTGAAGGCTCTTATTCTTTAGGGTACTCTCATCAAGGTACTACTCTAAGTTACTTCAAACCCCCATGCTTTGTCTTTACCTTTAATTTCCATTATCGATGTGTTTTTCTCCTTTATGGAAGTCCACTCTACCTCATCCACTACCCCCATTTATCCCTCCATAACCTCCACTACATAGCTTCCCATAACCATTCTTTTTGTTATTATTAGTACTATTATTTAGAGAAATAAAAAAATAATTAGGAGGGCACAAACCACTTTGGCCACATCCTAGATACATGTTCAATCCACAAAACATTCCCTTCCACTCCCCACTTCCACTTATACAAAGGAAACTACCATAGTCAGCACCAACATGAGAAGGAAAGCAAAACCACACATTGTGGTAGTCTACCCAATTCCTCAAATTGGAGGAATGGACTGGTCTAAGGTTATATGGCCTTCCCTACCAGATGTTTTGACAAAGTAGCCAAGAAACAAGGAGATGAGAGTGAGCCAAAATGGGAAGTTATCTTCATAACCTCTGATGCACATAGTAATATCCCACCCTAGGATATGAAACTAAGGCAATAGGCTTCTCAGAGGCCTAGTTAGAAGATTACTGAGCTTCCTTCTATGACTAATTTTCTTGATCCTCTTATTGGCTCCATTAAAAGGGTCAAGAAGAGGAAACTTGAAGATGATTAAGGAGTCAATATCATCCTTAAGGAGTGATAGTAAGTGTTTTCCCTCATCAAGAGGTAAAATAAGTAGCCAAGAGAGTCTATCTTCAAAGAAAATCTCTCAAACCTAGCTCAAGTACACAAGGATGTGGTGGTAGCCATTCATAAAGGAATGTAATTGGCTCATCAAGAGCTTAAAGAGGAAGTACAAGAGCTTCGATCACAAATTAAACAACTAAAGGAATGATCAAATACTATGCATGTGCCTACAAGTATAAAATTTGAAGTGAGGGATGCAACCTCAAAATGATACCACTCCTTAGAGGCTCTAGAATTTATGGAGGATGAGATGGTACCCCAAATGAGCCTGGCTAAATAACTTTGCATCCCTCTAGCCCAATATGATACAAATCTTAAGATGTTAGTTACCTATACAATCAACTCACTATATAGACACCTAGACCTAATGACCACATTTGAGGCATTTAATACCTTGAATTTAGTAGTTATTAGGCATGAAGAGGTCAAAGAATGGTTGAAAGTAGCTATAGCCATGACCCTAAATTGTTAGTCACTCAAATCACAACTCCTATAGATTTTAAATGATTTAAACCTATCCAAGGTAAAAAATTATATGGGGAGACTAATTATTAGAATCAATTTTGATAGCATTATTCATGAGGTGAAGGATAACTTCAAAGGGAATATTTAGGGTTTAACAATGGAGAACAGTGAAGCAGAGCTAAGTAAAGTAAGAATGAAGGTGACTGAAGTGGAAATATTTAGGAGTAAATTCCAACTCACTAAAGATGAGCATGTAAAGTTTCTCGAGCAAACCAAGAGACTCCACCAACCTTATTTACTTAATTTAGACATCATTCGGTAGTAACATGACATGTCAGAAAAGGATTATAAGGATAATGAAGCAAAGAAAAAATAGGTTTATACTAGTCGGACTACACATCCAGATTCTAATCAAACCAAAATTCATGCAACACTCTAGCTACTATAGCCTTAGCCCATCATGTGCCTCAATTTTGTAATGGTTTTAGTTTCTTATGATGATTGACTTATTATTTTGAACGTGCATGTGTTGCATGCTATTTTAAATCAATTCTTTATATTTTTGTCTCCCATTTAACTTTGACTTTAATTATAACTACATGTTCTAAACACCTCATGTAATCATCATGTAAAGACTTGAAGGATGAGGTGACCCATTCTCAATATCTATAAATATTATTGTATTACCCTCACTCAAAGGGGGAAATTTTGTGGAATATATAATAGTGAGCCATTTTTGGTCATCAAGTGCAATATTTTGAGTATTTTCTTCCTAATTCTATATATTTAGTAGTTATCTTTCATGGATGTTTGTTTCAATAATCTTTATGTGAACTAATGCTGCAGATAGATTCTTGATTGTTATAATTATTATAACTAATCTCATATGTGTAAATAGTTGTTAAGGATTGGTGAATAGTGATTAGAATAGCCAAGTTAAAGATTGAATCATAGTCCTATAATGTGTATTTGTGTTATTTTAGTATAGTTTTATGAGTGTGTGATAATACTACCTTAGATAATTCACTTTGTTTGAGCCATAATCTCCTTTTAAGGGTGTGCAATAGGTGCCCTGAATGGAGCAAAATTTATCTAAGACTAGCGAATTTCCTATACTTTTTGTTCCCTAGACTTCCTAAATGTGTTTGTATGCATGTGTGCACTTGTTTGTAGTAATGGGTATTAGTTTTAAGATAACACAAGTCTATCCCAAAACCATCCACATAAGTAATTGTTTAAATACCATATGTATTTATTTTTTGCCTTACCTTGCCCTCTCTTTGGTGTTTGTTATAAGGATATACCCACCTTAGATTAGAAGCCAACCACCCATTCAAATCACCTAGGAGACCACATTTTATAGGAATCACACCTCCATCCAACAAACCTTGTCAACAACTTACATTTTTTGCCACTATTCCATCAATAGGTTGAACAAACCACATACCTACAAATCATGCCCTAGAGTGAAGTTTACCTCCATTGAGATCCTAAAACATTAGAGGTCACCTCATCAACTATGGTGTGCATAAAACCCATGTCAATATACTATTATCACTTTAGACATGTGTCCTCATCTCATTCCCCCCATATTTTTGATTAAATTTACTATGTCGATCCTCTTGAGAGTCTCTTGGCCTTAAATTTTAACATCGGTCATTGATATTTAATCTATAATTGAGATTGTGACACTTGGATTTATGCACATCATTAGATATTCATCTATAATATTATGACATTTGGTATCTTCATGTACCTTCTATAGACCCTACTGCATGTTTTCATCTAGTTAACATGTGTATACCATATCGTAGCCCCATGTGAAATTTAAGCTCATTGAATTTTTGACCTTGATCCACACCATCAATCTCCATCCACATGGTTGAAAGTGCATTGTATATATTTGATATGTTAGATCAAACATACACCATTGATCTTCTTTTTGCATGATTGAATGTGGTCTATTGATTTGCTCAAGGTTCACCATGATCGACACTTGGCACTATTGCATTCATTCTCAGGATCCTTTGACCTTTTGACCCCATGCTTGCCATTGATCCTTGATTACAAGATTAAATGTGCACCATTGATCTTTATTGATTTATTAACCTTGATATCACCCACGTGTCATTGATCTACTGATTTGATTGAGTGATATTTCTTAATTTCAGCATGTTAAAGATTTTGAATCCAAATGGCTACTTCTTGCGGCTTTAATTTGACATCCCCAGGTGAATCCCACACTGTTAGATCATTTTTGAAGGCTTATATCTTGAGATAGAAAACTCGTCAAGAAGCCAAAATTTTATGGGATACTCATGGCACAAAATACAACATTTTCATGCAATTCTTGAACATTGGTTGACCTATAAAGCACATGTATTAGATGCATAATAAAACTGACCCTTTCACACCTACATGACATGTTAAGATAGTCTAGTTCCTATTGATCATTTTAAGGACTTTTCAAGACCAACTCACTAATTTACAAGACAAATTGGCATGATGTGCAAGGTTTCAAATGGTAGGGGTGACATTTTGACCTATGAGGTCAAAATTGTCAACATTTTGGTGACTCAACTAGGAAGCATGCCTACTATGCTTAAGAACTAGACCATTTACATAAATTTTGGACTCATAAAAAATGATAATTCTAGTTCATGATTGCAAGTGACCCTTTGACTCAAAAATAATAAAACCTATTCCTCCAGAACAAGGAAGGAAACACACAAAATAAGGAAACTAATCTAATAAAGAAAATGTGAAAAAAATCACTTATTTGGAATAAAACACAAACAAATAAATGTGTTAGAACAACACTTGAACAAAAACCAACAAACTAATTATGTATAAGGAGCCTAGATTTTCAATAGCAATGTGTCATATGCATCTCATTAACTAGGATAGGAAACTCCTCACCTTCCATCTTTACAAGTTGAAAATCATTGTGGGATTTGCAGCTAGAGATTGTGTATGGAACACTCCAAATAAATTCAAACTTTTTATGCCTTCCTAGTTTAGATATATCCTCATCCTACTTGAGGATCAAATCTCCTTCTTTGAAACTTCATGAATAATCTCTTTTATCAAAGGCTCTCTTCATTTGTACTTGGTGGATTTTCATAGCTATTATGGACTGATTTTGAACCTCTTCTAGCTCCATAAGCTTAGCATATCTGATCTTCATTGGTTCATTCTCCAATAACTCAAGTTAATGTATTAGTTCTAAAGCAGGAAACTCAATAGAAATAGGCAACCTTGATTCCTTACCATATACCAGCTTGTATGGAGAGTTGGATATTGATTTTTTATAGGTGATTCTATCAATAGATTGAGTTGATTTCAACTTGAGATGCCATAATCTCTTATTATATTCAATAATCATTCTTATGATTATTAACATGTTCTTATTTATGGACTCAACAAGGACATTGCTTTGTGGAGAGTAATTTGATAAAGTGATGAGATAGACACCATGTTGAATAACCCATTGGATGATCTTTGTCCCCATAAAGGCCATAGTATTATCAAAAATAATGGTTGAAGGAACTCCAAATCTAGTAATCAAACCTTCATAGAAATATAGAACATTGGATTTATTTGCTTCTTTCAATGTTATTACTTCTATCCATTTAGTAAAGTGATATATAGTAGTTAGTGTCCACTTATGTACTAAGCTTGAAAGAGGATTTATGACACTAATAAATTCCAATCCACATTGGATAAAGGGATGATCCACTGCAATTATTTGGAGAGGTAAGGCTACACGTTTCGCTTTTCCTACAAATATAGCACACTATTTATACTTCCTAACCCAGACATGATAATCATCAAATATATGCTTGGTAAATAATGTCAACCTCTCATGATCTTTAGGGTTGTATTCCTTGTAGAAAAATTTCCTCCACCATGTCTATTATGGAACTCTTCAAGCAATTTGTGTGTTTGGCTTGGCTCTATGCATCTCATCAACATGCTATTGATATCTTTCTTGAATAAAACACCATCAATAAGAATAAATGAAATTTATTGCAACTTCAAATATCCTATTTTTTAATAAATAATATGAGAAGGATAAATACCATCTTGGAGATATCTTACCAAGTCATGAAACCACTTGAAAGGTAAGGTATGATCAGTTGCAACCTCTTCGTCATTTGACATTAAGACCACCTCATTTACCTCTTTCAAGTCTTGAGATAGATACTCAAAAACTCCTTTACCTCTAATTATATTTTTTACTTTAATTTCCACATCATAATCCATTACCTTAGTTATCTAACTATCTCTCTTCTCATTTATATATTTGTTCAAGAGGAACTCATTAATATTTGATTGGCCAACTATTAGGTGTATCCTATTGTTAGACAACAAGTATATAAATTTATTAAGAGACCTTATAACTGAAATTACATGTTTTTTAATAAAATATTAACTTATTTTATACTCCTTTAAGCCTTAACTGAAGAGGGATATTGGCTGCTCTAAGCCCTCATGATTATGTTGCATAAGAATGTCTGAAATGGTGTCCATGTTAGCATATGCATATAATATGAAATTTTTATTGAAATATGGATTTATGAGTGTAGGAGCACTAGCTATGGATTTATTAATACCCTAAAAAATATTTACTCCTTACTTAGACAAGCTAAAACTTTGATTCTTCTTTAGCATGGCTATAAATGGATTAGCTAAAGAGGTAAAATCTAAAATGTATCTATTACCACCTAGGATTGCACATGTCTTAATCTTGTAGCTTGTTGTGAAATTGTCTAATGATATAATATAAAAACCTCCAAAGCCATGGGACCTTGAAAATGTGAGGTTAGTCTCCATAGAAGGCTAGCTTCCTTTCACTAAATCTGATGCAAACTTATAAAATACCAGTTTTGTGGAAAGCTCGCTCTTTGGTGATTTTGAATCCTAAACTAGGGTTTTGATGGGGAAAAGGGTTGAAGAATTGAAATTCATAGAAAACTAAAAATACAGTGATTGAACCAAATATTTTATAGTGGATTTTAATTCTTGCTTGATAAACATAATATAGCAAAAAATATGTTGAATTTGTTTAAACACAGACTCATACAAATAGAAATCAGAGGTAGTATTTTAGCTATTTTTCACAAAAGGGAAAAAGATATTTATTCCAAATAATATTTTAAAGAGGGTGAAATGCCACAGATGAATTTATTGAAACTAAAATAAAGATACAAAGATTCCACAAATAACCAAATAGCTTGCACAAATAAAGATCTCTCAAGACAAGAAAGGAAAATCTTCAACTTTATTTCTCTTCAAAGGTTACAACTTGTATTAAATACATTCAAAATGAAAAAAATATAACTAGAAGCAAAAAGATAATTTGGGCCATAGGGTCTACCCATTTTTATACAAAATATCTTCAAGATGAGATGTAGTTAACAAAACTTGAACATCTAATAAAGAAAATCATGCAAATATAAAACCCCTCATGAAAAAGAGGTGAGTTTTTATATTTTTTACATTTCTAAACTTGTGTAATAGCTATAAAATGGCATGCATGATCTGGGCATGATATCTGGCATAACATGGCATGGTATGACATGGTTGGAATTGTTGGATCTCCATGCAATGCTTCTTCATCTGGTAGTGGTTGAAAATAGCATCTTCATGCAAAAAGAGGCACCCAAAATAGAACTTAACTCTTCAAAATAAAAGATAACTTTAAAAATAATTCAAGTTACTTCTCCATGTAAAAAACCCCAACTTACAAAACATAAGTGAGACTTTTACAACTTTTGAGTCATTATCACTTTGTCAAAATGAACCATGTAATTTGCACTTCATGATTCTGCACTTATCAACAATTAATATTTGCCAAAATGGAAAGTGAAATTTACACTTATGATTTTTACAACATTCACATTATCAAAAAATATAAAGGGTAAAATCTATTTTTCTCTTTCTCAAAAAGAGTTATAAAAAATATACCTGTACCTTTGTAATGAAATTACAACTTGTAATGTCTTGTAAATGAAAATACAATATATGAAAGTATTTCAATAGAAATAAATTCAATAAATATCTAGAATATCTTTAGCCTTATTATCATTCCCAGCCTACAGTTTCTTAGTAAATGCATCAAAGGCTCTGAAAATCCCTTGTACTCATTATGTATCAGGCCCATAAGAGTAGATATTAGAAGCTACACAATTTACTTGAACATCAAATATTTATCTTCTTAAAGTCCTTATTGATTTATTTCTTCAATATTTTCCTCTTGTCTCTAATTATTTAATATTGGTCCATTTATTATTGTAGTAACCTTATTACCCTTGAATTTGAACTTAATTTCCTTATGAGGCATGGGGACTAAAGTTATTACTTATGAGAAACCAATTGTGAAAGATGATGAGATTTATAGGTGTTTGGAGTAGTTTAAATATCCTATGGAATTGAAAGGTGATGGAAGCACCTAAAAGTTCCCACAGGATTGGGAGGTGTTAGAAACCCCTAAAAGTTTCCATAAAACTAGGAGTTGTTGGAAGCATTTAAAAGTTCTTGCAAAAATGGAAGGTGCTAGAAGCACCTAAAAGTTCCCATAAAATTGATAGGTTCTAGAAGCACCTAAAAGTTCTTGTGAAATTGGGAGGTGATAGAATCACCTAAAAGTTCTTACAAGACTGGGAGGTGATGGAAGCACCTAAAAGTTCCCATATAACTAGGAGCTGATGAAAGCACTTGAAAGTTTCCATGGAACTGGGAGGTGCTAGAAGCACTTGAAAGTTCTTGTGGAACTAAGAGGTGCTAGAATCACCTAAAAGTTTCCATAGAAATATGAGGTAATGGAAGCACCTAAAATTTCCCACAAAAGTGGAAGGTATGTTTTTAGGATCTGAATCCCATCATGCACTTTGTATGCTTGAAAACATGCAAAGTGTACACTGAGTTTTAGATTCTACCAACTTTGGTGTGTGGTAGGATTTGGAGCCTACCATTCATTTTGCATGATTGAAAATGTTCAAAGTGTATGATAGGTTATGGATTCCACTAGTCTTAAGTATGGGTGTTTTGTGGGACCTAAAGCCCGAAGTACATTTTGCACATTATGAAAATGTGCAAAGTGCATGTTGGGTTCTATATTATACCATTTTAGAAAATGGGTGATTTATGAGATCCAAAAACTATGAATCAATTTTTACAAGTGAAAATTGCATATAGAGTTCTAGATTATATAGTTTGAAAGGGAAAGATGAGTTCTTTTGGAGGTTTTAGGGTTCTTCCTAAAATACAAAATGGGTTTCCCTTAGGCTATTAGATGTAATGATATTTTTAGGATAAAAATATCAATATTTTTGGTGACCTCTGTGGGATGATTACCAGCTAATCATTTTCAATCCAGTAGCCTTCTCTAAAATCTATTAGATTTAAGAGTCATATCAATCTATTTTGAAAATATACACTTATTGCAACTTCTTGATGACAACTCAAAATTTGAAAATGCCTTCCCAAAACTAAAATATGTGTCGAACACTTAGTGGAAACATCTAAGGATACAAAGTCTTATGAAAATCATGAAACTACTATATACAACTTAACAAGTGTCACTATTCAGACCTCTAGGATCAAATACTTTACAACCTTCATAACTCTCGTTAACAATAACACCATAGTTTTGTTTAAGCTTGATAAAAATAAATTTTCTTAGAATGAAAAATACCTCATCAAATTTGTAGCTTCCTTGTATTATGAAGACATAAATACAATCCAACCTTTTAGATGCATGATAATTTTATTCATTCTTGCTTTGTATGCCATTATTCAAAATGCTCCCCAATGGATGAGTTTCTTGTTTGGCCTAGAATCTAATAGGATAACCTATTATTAAGGAGAAACTTGGGAGCCCATTCTGGTACTTGTAGCATGAGACTTATACCTTTTGGAATTTTACTACTTGTATGCCCTTATTTTTAAAATACATACTAAGGATCTCTTTCCATATATATTCTTTAGAAGGGATTAAATCTCCATCTTCTACTTCATCCTTGAGTGCAGTTAGAAAACTATCAAAATCATCATATTTAACCATCTACCCAAAACCTTTTGTTTCTTGCTTTACCTCAAAATCTACCAGGAATACCTGAATGATATCATCCCATTGTGCCAAGAGTTCCTGAACACTGACCTTGGGATATTCCCTTTCATTATAATCTTAAAGGTAGGCATCAAACATGGAATGAAAACAATAATCTTCAGTCTTAGATATGCAAGGCTCATGTGAAAGGCTACCAACCTTCTCATTTTCTTGGTAGAATAGAAGAGAGAAAAAAGGCTTAACAAATGAAGTGGGAAACACATGTTTAGTAATTAACCTTAGGATTAAAGGAACAATCTCAAAAATCAAAAAACTTAATTTATCTTCGAAAACTAATTTGTCTTCTTGAGTAGTGACCTTGAAAAGGTTTGGCATTTTGAAATATAGGTGTTTTGTCCAAGAAGTTTTCCATGGTTATGGGATAGGTGGTTCTCTTTTTAATTATACAGATTTATAGTTTTTTGATCCTCGTATCATGCAAGCCATTGTTTGTCTTGGAAATAGACAAGTTTGTTGATCATGGGGTTTCTCACATGGGAAACACTAGTGAACCTTTGGTAGGTGTTTGGGAGTAAGTTGAACATTGTAAGGATGGTGATATCCAAATGTAATAGGGATATTTTTTATAATAGCAATAGCATCTTCAATCTGATATGGGTAGTAGGAGGGTACAAAAGACATAGTTTGAAGGTCTAGCCACAGACAACGTATATCTAAATCTAAAGGTAAGGGAATAAGAATGAAAAGGGCCATAATAAATCAAAAATTTATAGGTAAATTATGAATTCATAGGTCTAAATTTAAGAGACAGGGTTCTTAAACTAGTGGAGTCATCAAGTGATTATAATAAAACAAAAAATTAAGAACTCATCAATTTTCCTATTTTTTAAGAATATGAAGGACTAGTGTTACTAAAACTAGCTGATTCTTATTTTTGGAGTCATCATGATGTCTGAAAAAAACTACCTTTCAAGGTTGAAAACATCAAATAAAACACCAACTCCTCAATGTATGATGAAGCTTGTCCCACTGGGCATGCAAAAAAATGTTATCACCTAAGATTGCAGTTATCTTGATCATGTAGCTTATTATGTAATTACCTAATGATATAATGGAAAAACCTCCAAAACCATGGGACCTTGGAAATTTGAGGTTAGTCTTAAGATAAGGCCAAATTCATTTCACTAAATCTGATGCAAATTGATAAAATATCATTTTTTGTGGAAATCTTACTCTTTAGTACTTTTGAATCCTAAACTAGGGTTTTGATGGGGAAAAGGGTTGAAGAATCAAAATTCAAAAAAAATTGAAAATATGGTGATTGCACCAAATATTTTTTATTGGATTTTAATTTTTTATTGATAAACACAATAGAGCAAAAAATATGTTGAATCTATTTAAACACATACTCATACAAATAGAAATTACAGGTAGTATTTTAGCTATTTTTCACAAAAGGAAAAAAGATTTTTATTCTAAACAATATTTTCAAGAGGGTAAAATACCATAGATGAATTTATTGAAACTAAAACAAAGAGACAAACATTCCAAAAATAATCAAACAACTTTAACACACATAAAGATCTCTCAAGACAAGAAAGGCAAATCTTCAACTTTATTTCTCTCCAAAGGTTATAGCTTGTAGTAAATACATTCAAAATGTAGAAAATATAAATAGAATAAAAAATATAATTTGGGCCATGGGGTTTCCCCATGTTTATACAAAATATCTCGAAGATGAGATGTAGTTAACAAAACTTGAACGTCCAATAAAGAAAATCATGCAAATCTAAAACCCCTCATGCAAAAGAGGCGAGTTCTTATATTTTTGGTATTTTGAACTTGTGGAATGGATGGAAAATTACATGGATGAGTTGGGCATGATCTTTGGAATAACATGGTATGGTATGACATGGTTTAAACTATTATATCTCCACACAATGCTTTTTCATCTGGTAGTGGCTGCAAATAGCTTCCTCATGCAAAAAAAGGCACCTAGAATAGAACTGGACTCTTCAAAATTAAAGATAACTTTGAAAATAATTCAATTTACTTTTCCATATTAAAAACCCCAACTTGAAAAACATAAGTGAGACTTTTAAAACTTTTGAGTCTTTACCACTTTGTCAAAATAAATCGTGCAATTTGTACTTCATGATTTTGCACTTTTCAACAATTCATATTTATCAAAATGGAAAGTGCAATTTTCACTTGTAATTTTTAAAAATTTCACATTATCAAAAAATATAAAGTGTAAAATCTATTTTTCTCTTTCTCAAAAAGAGTTATAAAAAATATAGTTATACCTTTGCAATGAAATTACAACTTGAAATGTCTTGGAAATGAAAATACAACATATGGAAGTATTTGAATAGAAATAAATTCAATCAATATCTAGAATCTCTTCAATATTATTATCATTCTCAACCTATAGTTTCTCATTATATACATCAAAGGCTTTGAAAATCCCTTGTACTTATTCTAGATTAGGCTAGCAAGAGTAGATATTAGAAGCTGCATAATCTACTAAAACATCAAGTAGTTCTCTTTTGAAAGTCCTTATTGATCTATTCCTAAAAAAATTTCCTTTTATCTCTAATTATTTCATAGTGGTTCATTTATTACTAAAATAAACTTATTTCCCTTGGATTTGAAATTCATTTCCTTAGGAGGCATGGGATTGAACTTATTACTTGTGAGAAACCAATTGTGAAAGCTAGTGGGATCTATAGGTGTTTGGAGTAGTTTAAATATCCCATGGAATTGTAAGGTGTTGGAATCACCTAAATATTCTAGTGGAACTAGAAGGCGATGGAAGCACGTGAAATTTCCCATATAACTAGGAGATTTTGGAAGCACCTCAAAGTTCCCATGGAATTGGAAGGTGTTGGAAGTACCTGAAAGTTCTCATAAAACTAGGAGGTGATGAAAGCACCTAAAAGTTATCATGGAACTATAAGGTATGTTTTGTGGGATCTAGAGCCCATCATGTACTTTGTATTATTGTAAATGTGTAAAGTTCACATCAAGTTTCAAATTCCACTGGTTTGGGTGTATGGTGGGATCCAGAGCTCATCATGTATTTTGCATGCTTGTAAACATGCAAAGTACATGATGGGTTCCAGATTATGTCAGTCTTAGGTATGGGTGTTTCAAAGGATCCATATCCTTAAGGGTATTTTGCACATTTTTCAATGTGTAAAGTGCATGTTAGGTTTTAGATTCTACCATTTTAGAAGATGGGTGTTTTGTGAGATCCAAAACCTATGAAACAATTTGCACAAGTGAAAATTCCATCTAGAGTTTCATATTTTGTAGTTCAAAAAGTAAAGATGAGTTATTTTAGAAGTTTTAGGGTTCTTCCTAAAAAAACAAAATGGGTCTCCCTTAGGCTATTAGATGTAATGATATTTTTGGGACAAAAATATCAACATTTTTGGTGACCTCTATGGGATAATTGTCTGCTAATCAGTATCTTCTTATAAAATAGATTTCCCCTAAGAAGATTTTCAAATAGATTTTGTGCTTGGGAAAGGAAAGTTCAAGAATTGAATCTATCCTTTCAAAATCCATACTCAAATAATATTTTGAAACTACATTCCCAAGGAGCTTACCTTCATGAATTGAGAAGACACAATTTTTGGGATTAGAGATACCTCAAATTGCCTACACCTTTCAAACACTTTATTGAGGAGAACCATGTTCTCACTTGCACTCTTTGAGACATTATTATGTAATCCAAATAAACAAGTACAACCATATTAAGAAGGCTTTAGAATGTCATATTCATGGCTCTCTGAAATGTTTCTCTAGCATTGGATAGACTAAAGGGCATATTTATATATACAAATTCCCCCCACTTTGTAGTGAAGTTTGTTTTAAATTGGTCCTCTTATTTGAACAAAACCTAATTGTAACCACTATATCTATCCAAAAAGTAAAACTTTTCTAAACTTGCAACTAGCTATAAAATTTGTTCCATAGATTGAAATGGATAGTGATCTTTAAGGGAAGCTTTCTTAAAATCATGGAAGTCAACCCATAGTCTAATATCAAAATTATTATTCCATAATAGAACATATTTTTCCACCCAAGTTGAGTGCTTGATTGTAAATTTAATAGCTGACTCTATGAGCTTGTGAATCTTAGCCATCATAAAAGGCTCAAGCTTTGGATTGATGGGCCTTTGCCTTTTCTTAATAGTTTAGTTTCAACCTCTAACTCAATGGTGTGTTGAGCTAGATTTGGATCAAATCCCTTGAGATAATTATATTTCCATGTAAACACATTAAAAAATCTTGCACATAATTCATTTAAAACTTCTTTTTGTGAAGGATTGTATACTTTACCAAACTTTAAGCTCTTACCAGTTGTAATATCCACATTGGCATAGTGTTCTACCTTTATTGACAAAGATAACTCTTCCTTTTTCAAATCATCATCACTATTGAATATGTTCTCAAGTGTGACCAATACCTTGGGTAACTTATTTTTTTTATTTTCACAATTTGATTTCCATACTATTGTAAGAACTTTGATTGATTTATTGAGGAAAACTCAACCTCTTCTTATAAGAACCCAACAATTTGATTGTCATATTCAAACAGTTAGAAATTATCATGGTTATCTAGAATTTAAGGACTTACAACCACCTTCACGTGTGACTAATTTTTTTCACTTTTTATATTAGTTGGGATACTAAATTTTGCCCCAAAGGCAGCCAACCTATTTGCATATTTGTTTTGATCTCTTAGTATTGCCTAAATGTTGAAAGCTTGATAATACTTAAGTAAGTACCATAATATATGTTTATAATATCTAAGAAATAATTTTTTTCACACATTAAGACCTCTTACTTGGTGAAATAGAAGTTCACTATCACCAAAAACTTGCAAGGTTTGACTTTCATCCTCCTAGCCCGCCGCAAATTGTGAACTAGTGCCTCATATTCTACAATTGTTTGAACAACAAAACTAAAAATTAATATAAGATAAATATCTTTTATTTTTTGGATAAATAAACATCATTATATCCATATTACCATGATTATTACTTGATCCATCAAAGTATAATTGCCATAGACTGTCACTAGACTCATTATCCTTCATCATGGCTAGAATTGGTGCATCATTCTCATGGAGGAAATAAACACCAAGTCCCTCTTATTAAATTAGATTATAAAGATCATGTTCATGAAATTTAGAGGCCAAATCATCAAGTAAAAAATTTGGAATTCCATTTAAAGGTAATTCAGTTTCCACTCCACCAGTTTCTAGCACCTCATCTGAGATGATATAGTTAGTGTTCAAAACATTTGGCATATATGAATCCAAATGAAAACATGCTATGGGTTAAGAATGCATTATTAACATAGTACCATACCTATTTATTTAAATCAAATATTTATAATTATATAAAAATTATCCTCCAATATTTGAGGTGAAATCCCTTGAAATACATGTGGTAAGGTAGGGAGGCAAGTCCACCACAACTCCATCCTATTGAATGGTAACATTGGGACAAGCATCTAGTGTAAAATTTAGATATTTCATAATACCTAATATATTTATTGGTGACCCATCTAGTTTTAATATTCCCTTATTATTTGGTTTATAAACAATACCAACCTTATCTATAATTTGCTTAGGCATAACAGTGCTATTAGCTCCACTATCCACCATGTAGTTATGAACTAAAGTACCACCAAATATTAAGGAGATGTAGAAAAGAGGAGTTTTGTTTAATTTAACCTTATTTTTTTCCACCTTTACCATCTTATGTACCTTTTATACTTGTTTAGTTGGCTGGTCTGAATTAGTTAAGACAACACCTCCCTTCTCAACCAGTTTTGGAGACAACTTAAGAGCTGAAATCTCTTGAATGAGCATGTCATTTTTTCATAGAATAGATATGGAATCCCACATGATAATTTTGATGTTATAATTATTAATTTTATCCACTATACTTAATTGATCTCCATTGACCTTTGGCTACACCTTCTGAACCACTGGTTGCTCATGAACTAGAGGTACTTGATGAACCTTTCCAACTTTTGTATTATGATTTTTCTATGTTATAGGGGTAAAAAGTTGATATTTATTACTCTTGGAAAAAACATTAGGAGTAATTGAATCATTTTTCGCATCTTGAGCCTCATTAATGGATCTTATTTTATCTCTAGTTATAGTTGTAAATTGATCACTTGAAGTGTTAGTTTCACCACCCTGATTAAAAGCAACATGATAATCTATTTGCCAATTCACCTTAACAACATCATACTTCCCTTAAACTTTTTGATTCTCTCCTTGTGATACCAAACTTTTCTTTTGATATTGACTTCCTTGAGGAAAAAAATCTTCATGTGTCATTTATGACATAGTAATATTTTATGACACCAAGGCTTGGTTTTGAAAATCATTGAGATTGGAGGGATGCCAACCTGAATCCTACATCAAATTATTTTGTGGTGGCATGGGAACAATATCCTTTTAAGTGGAAGGTACATTAGGATCAAAAGATGAAAATGGTTTATCTTGAGTTATGACTCCTCATTCTTAGTAGGGTGGTCTATTCTCTCTAAACCCTTGATAAAGAGGCCTTTGATCTATGAAAGGATGATAGGTGGTCTGATTTTATTGTTGATAAGGTCTAATAGCTTGATATTTTTGTCTCTAGATTTGAACAATTTCATTTCCAAAAAAATGTAGCAAGCCTTTCATCTCACCATTCTCACTACCTTGACTAGAAGGGGATGCAACTAGGACTTGAGGAGATGGAATAGGAGCTAATGATGTAATTTGAGGAACTTGAGGGGTTGGTATAGACTATAACTCTATGAATATAGGCATTAAAGGCCTTTGATAAATCTTACCATCTTGTATGAAACTATTCTCTACCCTTATTGCAACCTCATAAGCATCTATAAAATTAATACTACCCATTGAACATATCATCACACTAATATCAAAGTTGAGGCCTTTGAGATAGTACAAAAGGCATATTATGGGGATGGTCTAATAAATACATGTATCCTGGTCCATGTCTTTTGGAATTTGAGGTTAAAATCAGAAGTGAACTCATGAGGAGCTCTCTTTATGGTAGTCAATTTTTCAAATAAGGATAGGTGATCAGATTTGTCCTCAAATTTTTTGACTAAGACTGTACCTAATTCATCTTAGGTAGCAATGGAATTAATTGGGAGGTTTCTATACCACCGCAACACTTTTCCTTTGAAGGAAGCAACAATCAGTCTAATAACTACATTTTCTTGGATAAAATTATGCACTAAGAAAAGGTTGGCAACATAATGGATGTGATTAATGGGAGTTGTTTGATCTTATCCTAATAAAAATGAGACACTCTTAAGAGTAGACATATGAATGTCATCAAACTAGGCTAAATTCAGTGGACTACCTCTATTGAATGGAAAAGACACTTGGTTTCTAATGGCCATATGGATAGTGGGGATTGAACTACTTAAGATAATAGGATGAGAAAGAGATGAATATTTCCTTTGAGGATAAATTTTTTTCTTACTAAACCTTGTTATTTTAAATGAAGCATAAGGAAAATCAGTGAATTCAAGAGGAATACCTTTACTATCCAACCTTGTGGTAACCTTTGGCATGAAAGTATTATATGGATGATGATATGAACTATGAAACCTAAAGAATCTTTATCTTATGATAATGATGTATGTATTCTTCTTCTATAAATACTTATCCTTGGCTCCAAACTTAAGCTATGCTAAGAAGAATGCATCCCATTGGGTGTACCAGAAATTGTTGTCAATCTAAAGAGAACCCTATTAGAAGGAATGCAAGAAAAAATTATTTTCATCTAAAACAATGGGATCTTCTCAGAGCATGGGTGAATCTAAAGTGAGAAGAACCTCCAGAGAGGTATGGTTCCCTTGGATCTACCACTAAAATTAATTACTTTCTTGGAAAAGGGAAAGAAAGTGACAATAATTCATGAAAACATGTAAAAGAAGGTGATGCACCAATGTTTTGAACACTTATAATTACACATGACACACACTATCAGATACTTTCAAAATTTTAAAATAACACTTCACACTCTTTGATCAACTTTCACATAATTTTGTTATAAAAATATATATGAATTAGTTATCAATCTAGCATGGGAGGATAGATCTCAGGTCTTCTACACTTCCAATCCAATAAACAAAATATCTATGGCACTTAGAATGACCTATGAAAGATAAAAAGCATTTTATGAAGGTGATAAAACTCAAATAGAGGTAAATGAAAGCATACATTAACTTAACCACATCAATGAATTTATAGTACAAACTTCAATTCACCTTGTGAATAAAGGAATTTAATATTTTATTACATCAAATAAGTGTTAGAGTACAAAAAATAGCATAGCCTAGGCATGCCAAAAGTATATGAGTCTCTCTTTTTACTAGATCAAGATTGACTTTATACCACATAGAAGCATCTTCATGTCAGGGTGGAGAGTACACGTTATAGCCTTGGTTGATTATTCCAATGGATCCACCACCTTAGCATTTACATTTTGGTCTCCACATGCAACCACTCAAGAAGATCCACTAAGAAAAGCTAGGCATTAGTAATTCACCTACCAAATAGTGTATAATAGGCATTGTAGGTCCATTTTGAGCATGATATCATGAAGTGCCATTTCCCATCTTAAAGCTATGATGACACTATCCAAAAACATAATGACCTTATTGGAATGGTCATGAACTTCCATGGGGGACTTCATAGTGATCTTCAAGTATTCTAGAAGCCACAATAGGGTATGTCCATCCTATTGACAACTGTATCTAACTCAATCCTTACTTGATCAAACTCCCATTACACCATGGGCATGAATTCCATAATGCTCTATCTATGTGAACCTATTTAGTGCACTAAAGTACATAGATTATAATCCCTTTTTTCCATATAAAACTCTTGATGCATTCACTTAAGGTTCTCCTTAGCTCCACCATCCTTATAAATCATTTTCACAAAGGGTATAATTCCCAACCTTCATATTCATGGACTTGACCGTGATTTGATGATATACTTGTCAATGAAGTCTCTTGAGGTAGCTTGACTAAGATTTAATGGTGGCCTACTAAATTTGAAGTGTTTGCTTTGGTAGCCCACATGTCCAAAAAATCTTTTGATCTAACATGTCTTCCTATGTGGCATCTCCCTACCATGTCTGCCTATGTGGCATCTCCCTACCATGTTGTTTATCATATTTTAAAATATGACTATTGTCACTTCAAATATATGTCCTTATTTTGTGCCTCCTATATTTTTGATTAAGTCTACTTCATTTATCCCCTTGAGATTCTCTTGGCCTTGAATTTCATCATCGACCATTGATATATGATCTACACTTGAGATTATGACACTTGGATTTATGCATATCATTAGATCTCCATCTATAAGATTGTGACACTTGGTAGCTTTGTGTGTTTCAATAGACCCTATTATTAGTCTCCATCAAGTTAACATGCTTACACCACATTTTGACATCATGTGAAATCTAGGCTCATTGAATTTTTGACCTTGATACACACCATAGATCTCCATCCACATGGTTGAATGCATGTCATAGATATTTGATTTGTTAGATCAAATACATACCATTGATAATCCTTTTTCATGATTAAATGTGGTCTATCAATTTTCTTAGGGTTCAACATGATTGAGATACTTTACACTATTTCATTCATTCTCAATATCCTCTAACCTTTTGACCTCTTGCTTATCATTGATCTTTGATTGCAGGATTGAATGCACACTATTGATCTTCATTGACTTATTGACCTCTCTATCACCCATGTGTCATTGACCTATTGATCTAATTTATCAAGATTTTAACACTTGGTAGGCCCAAATTCAATTTTAGTCTATTAAATATTTTGAATCCAAAAAACTACTTATTGTGGATTTAATTTGATGTCCCTATATGTGTCCCACACTGGTAGATCATTTTTGAAGGCTTATATCTTGAGATAGAAAACTCATCAAGACACCAAAATTCCAAGGGATATTCATGGAAAAAATATATCATTTTAGTGTAATTATTAAACTTTGGCTGAATTATAAATCACACTTATTAAATGCACAAAAAAACCAACCCATTCACTCCTTTATGACGTGTTAAGATAGTTTGGTTCCAATTGATCATTTTAAGGACTTTTTAAGACCAACTCATTAATTAATAAGACAAATTGGAATGATGTGTAAGGTTTCAAATGGTATGGATGAAATTTTATCCTATGAGGTTGAAATTTTCAATAACCACTTTCTATTTTTGTGTTCCCTACCTACTTGGGAGCCATTGGTACTGAAATTGCTATCATGCTTCAATCCATGGGTGGTTCTACTCTTACCAAAGCATATGAACTTTCCATCAAAGATAAAAATGGTCTCATTAAAGATGAAAGGTTACCTCATAAGGTTTATATCCTAAATTATCTCATAATTATGCTAATACTTCAGCTATGGATCAAATTCCCAATGCCAATTCCAATCCAAAGACTATTCCTAGGAAGGCAAAAGATGATGTTGATTAGAGGGAAAATTTTCCTAGCCTTAGAAGCTAAAAATAGGAAATCCAAGGTGAAACAAGGTTCTTATCAAAATTTATATCCATATCAATATAAATATGGAAAATAATATGGGAGAGGAAGAGGTTAAGGGTAGCCTAACTACAACAGGCATACCAATGTGTATAATCCTAATTTTACCACTCATACAAGGGAGATGGTACTGGTGCATAAAAACCTGGTTCAATGAGAAGATTGGTAACAATGATAATTCATATATTCTAATTAAAGTGGAGAAAAAGATATTTTTTCTCAAGGAAGAGTCAGTCCTCTCCTATTAGCTAAAGATGAGGTCATGATGCAAGTAAATGAGAGTTGCCATCCCCATGGAGAAAGCTTCACCAACTTCTTGGTGAAAGACACTTTTGTACTCAATCAAGTATCCTCTATTATATAAAATACAAGGGAAAATAGGAAGGATCTAGGAGGTGACAGTAACATTCCTACAACTTCATCTAATCTTATTCTAAGGTAGTAAAGCATGGTTGCAAGCATGGCAACTCTAAAATCTCCTACACCTCTTTCAAGTCAAAACATTGCAAAGTCTACTCAAGGTTTCTCAATTACATGAGTTAAAAAAAATAATTTACCTTTAAATACTAATGAGAAGGTGAGTAATACTTCCCTAAACATAGTGGATTATTTAAAAAGTGCCAAAGCCTCAATCTCCTTGTGGGATGTCCTCCATATGCCTGGCCAAAAGGAGTTATTACAAAAGCAATTATCCACTATCCATACTATTATTTCATCTTAAAATCAAATTCATAGTCATTTTTTCCTTGTAAAATTCCCTAATACCATTTTTAAACTAGATACTAAAGCTAATAAACCTCCACCATTCTACCTCACTCTCATAGTGGGTGATAAATTGGTCCGCAATTGCATAGTTGATAGTGGTACTTCTACTTCAATCATACCCAAGTTTGTAGCTAATAATTTAGGCATAAAATATGAACCTCATAATAAATTAATTATTAAACTATATGGTACACCTGATAACATTATAGGACTGATAAAAAACTTGAAGGTTTTCTTGCATGATTGTCCTAGTTTTCCTATCCTTGAAGACATAGTTGTTGTTGACCTCCTAGCTCACATTGAAATATATGTTTCAAGAGACTTTAAAACAAAGATAGGTGGATATATCTTATTTTATTGGTCCTTATTATCATTTATTACAAGTTATGGAACCAAATTAACCATTAGAACTCAGCCTCTTTCTATATTCCATATTGAGCCTTACATTGAAACAAGTTCCAACTTGAATTGTGTTGTCCATGAGAAGGAGGAGCCTAATGTAAGGATGAATCCTCTAAAATTGAATGAATTTATTATTTTTTCTTGTATGAGTATTTTGTATATGTATATGATCATGATCCTTATGCATATTTTGAGCAAACTGACCTTGGGACTTATATCATGCATGAAGAGACATTTGAAGGAGCTGAGGTAAGTGTCAAACATTCTCATGTTATTGAAGGTAATTATACAATTCATGAGTATGATGATGATAGGTTGATGAGTATGATTTAACACCATAGTGGGAAGGATGATGTCTTTATTCCTTCTATTGATGAATATGATCTTCATAATGATATGCATAATATAAATGAGAATGACTTATGACAAAGTTTTGATGTCATATGTCAAGAGTTTGATCAGCTTGGTAATGTTACTTCCCCTCTCAAAAAGTATACATATGATTTGTTTAATGCCTCTAATAAACATTATTTTAATTATATCACCAAGCATGGATAAAAGTTTCAATTTATGAATGAGGAGGAGTTATGGCAAAGGCTCAATTCCATATGCAAAGAATTTGACAAGTTAGGTAAGTCTCCTTTTTCTCCAAGAGATTCTATATCTAATGTCAAGGTTTATAATTATACTAATGATCATGTTTTAAATTTTCCCATCAAGCATAAATATTAGGGTCATTATACTAATCAAGAATGTGTTATCATGAAGCAATTTGATGATGATAATGTCCAAGAGGGTGTAGTCATGGATAATGAGGCCAAGATAGATATGGTTATGTTTCCAGAACAATTGAAATCCCCATATGATGTTGAACCATATTCAAATCTCTTAAATAAAGAAGAAGAGGGTCTTGATCCTTTCAAACATCAAGCACATTCTATCCTAAAAGAGGATAAGGTTGAGATAGCTATCATACACTCTAATATACAATTTTTTAGAGAGCATCTAATGGATATGATAGAGATTTTAGTAGTTACATCCTTAATAAAGGTTCTTCTAGAGTAGGAAATATCACTCATGAAGGTTTTAAATGATCCACTTACAAGCATAAGAAGGTCCAAAAGTGATAGGCTTCTTGACCATGCACACACCCAAGTGATTGATGATAAACATGCTCCTCATGCTAGGCTGCCTTCATGGAGTGACAAAGATGCAAGGGAAATTATCTTTGACCTTGGTTGAGGTATGATAAGATGTTTCACCTCAAGAGTGAGTTTTATAAATAGTATAATAGGTGTGTGTCTTTTCTTTTAGTTGTGTTGTGTTCCCTAAGTGTTCTAATTAAACACATGTATGTTTTTTTTAGTGTGTATTATTTTGTGTATCTTTCCCTTATGTTTTTTTGTTGTTAAAGGAAATTTGTGTGTCAAAGCTAGTTTATAATTAAATCCATGGCCCAATAGATAGGATTAGGAAATTGGTCATGGCATAGAAAGCATACCACCATTGGGAAATCACTTAGAATGTTGACCTTTTTTATCACAAGTCAAAATAGGTCAACTCCATATAGTCAAAAAATTATATAGGGGTCTAATATAATGTTATATGGTGTATTTAATGTTATATCATATGTTTCTATCCTTGGTCATAGTCCATATTAGTTCTTGTGTCATTTGATGTCATCTACGGGTTATTTTAGAGCATGAAATGTAAGTGGTACATTTTTCAAGGTTTCCATGTGTTCCTAACTTCATTATAGCATCCAAGGTGTTAATACATGTCAGAATCTAACTAAAAATGTGTAGGTTATAATTTAAAATCAAGAAAAAAAGCCAAAAGGAAGGAGTTTCAAAGGTGTATGGCCTATGAGAGAGAATGGCATGTGGGAGAAGGTTTTAGAATGAATCTTCAAATTCCTTAAAATTAATTCCGTGCTTGACATGATTTTTAATTTCCAAAAATGGGCCAAATTTTTTTTGTTCTTCCATCATTCCACCATACACATGAAACTAGTCAACAAGTTTTTGGTTGGTGTTGGCCAAAATTAACCTACATACAAAAAAATTTCATAGTGCATCTTCATTGATATTATGACTATATGAAAACCAATAATGGGATTTTTTTTCATCTATAGTGTACCTATGTTTAGGTTTTGGAGTAAGGGTAGAAGTTGTGATTGTGAAAGGAGTGTCAAAAGGGACACTAGATGAATGAGTTCAAGTGACTATCTATTATTGTAAAGAAAATATCAAGATGAAGTATGGAGGTAAGAATACACTTGTTTATAATAATAATTCATACATATTGGAAGGTTGTTTCCAAGTAAAAACTAGGGTTAACAATTCTATGTATACTCTATCACCAAGGGATTATCAGGTAGCTTGTATGAATTACATAATAAGTTTCAAGCATGATGGAAGTTATTAGATAAAGAGTATGGTATTGAATAATGATATCACTAATAATAAACTCTATGAAACCCTTAAATTTAATTTAATATACTTGTAAACCTTGTATACCCATGTATAAGATGGACTATGTAACTACATTCTACAGTTGAATTCATAATTGCATCAAGTTATAGACTAAGGCTCAGGTATGAATTGAATGCAGATCTACAAAGTGTCACAATCTTGGAAGCCTAAATCCAATATCAATATAATTTAGGTGATCTCCCAAAGCCAATAAGTCAAAGTCCCCTAGATCAAGATCGATGGTGCATATTCTTACATATAAATTCTAATCGATAATCCACATTGAAGACTGGGGTCAATAAGTTAAGAAAGATCAATGATTCAAGTTTAATCATGTAGATGGATATCTAATGATGAGAATGAATTCAATATGTTAAAGGATATTTATATTGAATGCAATGGTGTTATATGGCATAAGAGAGTTAACTAAATAGATACTAATATTAGGGTACACAAAAGGCACACAAGGCTACCAAGTGTCATAATCTTGAAATCTTAGATCAAAGATCAATGGCCAATGTTAAAATTCAAGGTGAGGAGAATCTCAAGGAGATCAACTAAATAAATTTGATCAAATTTTATGGGAAACAAGATGAAGACACATGTCCAAATTGATAATGGTCATATTTTAAAATTAAATAAATAATGTGGCAAGGAGATGCCACATAGATGGATAGTTCAGATTAAACTATTTTATAGACCCAAGAATGTGAATGTATAAACATGAGATCAAAATATGATTTGGGTTAAAAAATAAAATACGTTAAATTCATATTCTAACATTAAATCTTATTTAAGACCACCTCATAAACCTTGCAGCCCTAGAAAATCACATGCAACAAGTTCAACACAATCATTGATAGGGATCTATTTATAATGGTCTATACAAATGACCTCATTAGTAAAATAATGGATGCCTCCCTCTTAGTTAAATCATGAGATCTATCCCCATTCAGTGGTGGGGCATTCCAAAAGGGCCAAATGATTAAGATAGTTTTTTGAGCAATTAAAAGGAGTTATGCACCACATTTTAGGATTTTTCATTCTTTTGAGGGTCATTTATCCTATCATAACTTGAATGGTATATATCACACTCATTCTCATACATGTATAAATCCTTTTCTTAGAATGACACATATATTAGTGACCCTTAAACTTCACTCTCTTCTCCTCTCTCTCCAATTCTATAAGTAACAACCATTTTGGCTATTGTAAGTTAATACCACACCATGTATGGTGAAGCCCTACTTAAATGACATTGTATTTTTTCTTTTAATATTAATGAAATTTTGGTTTTAAGTTCATGAATATTTGTCTAAGTGTGTAAAGTGATGTATGATGCAATTAGTGATAATTATTTATCTTTGCTTGCCTTATCCTTTCATGTTTATGCAAGAATTCCTATTATAAAAGGTCATATAGAGTGTATTCAAGTATGTTAGGCTCATTTCAAGTGTAATATTATTCTTAGAGTGTGCATTATTCCTTATAGTTTATTTACCTTGTGTTGCTTTATACATCTCACCTATATATTGAAACACTCATGTTGATACCCTTTATGACTATGAATTTAGTTTATATGACTTGTTTCATTATGATAAGAGTATGATGGTAATGTATAAATCATCTTGGTGTATCACCACCTTAAAGGAGGTTCATTTCATGTAAAATTATAACTCTTTTCCCACAAGCAAGTACTAGTTTAGGTGATAAGCATTTCAAGATACATCCAAGGAGCTAGCCCTTAAATCTAGAGGCTCATTTCCACTATAGGTACACCCACATACATATAAGTGTTCCCATGTTGCCAAAATATGGAAGAGGCTTGAATACCCTCTTTTAGGGTTCAAGATTTGGTGATAACAAGGAGAATAAGGGAAGATGTACTTTGATGGATCATTCATAGCTCATAGATTAGGTATTGGGATATTATTTAATATGCCACAAAGGGATCTCATCCCGAAGTCATTTATTATTATATTTCCCTATACCAATAACATGTTAGATTATTAAGTTCTCATTACAGGTTTAATCAAAAAATATAGTGGAACATTCAACATTTTTTAGTGTATGGTGACTCTTAGTTAATCATCAATTAGGCTAAGGACCAATACCATACTAAGGACGAGAAGTTGGTGCCCTATAAAGATATGGGCGATACTCTCAATTAGTATATTGATAACATCCAATTTAAAATAATAACTCAAGCCAATAATAGAAAAACTAATGCTATAGCTACTATTGGATCCATGATTTATAGAATAGATAGAGTAAGGGATTACCAATTTATTATTGAACATCTCTTAGTGTTGGCACATGAACAATTAGTTGTTGATATGGTTTGTGACATTGTAGTCCCAGATCTCTTTGGTAATCTGACATACATGCCTATGTTCAAGACTAAATTATTCCTCTTGATTTATTACATAAAAAAAATCCTTCATCCATAATACCTCTCACTATACCCTACTTGGACTGAACTTGTATCATATAAGTTATGATGAAACTCAATTTCTTTGTTTACCTTTAGAAAAATCAAGACTAGCATTGAGGGAAGTCCATGAAGGAGTGGGTGGAGCCTACACTAGCAAGGTAATCTTATCCATAAAGTTACTACATATTGGTTATTATTAGCCAATGGTAGAAGTAGACTTAGTTGCATATGTGAATATGTGTGTCAAATCTTATAAGAATTCCAATTTGATTCATGCTCCAACCAAGTCACTCAAACTATTGAAAATACTATGACCATTATCAACATGGGCAATCAACCTCATGGGTAAGATAAATCCCTAATATTCCAATGGTCATAAACATGTCATTACTACTACTAAATACTTTACTAAGTGGGTGGAATCCATTTCCCTCACTTACGTAACTGGTAAATATATCTCCAAATTAATATTTAACCATATCATATGTCATTATGTCATCTCCTCTAACATTATATCTGATAATTGTGGATCATTTAAGAATAAATATGTGAAATTTTTTTGTTCTCAATAACACATCAAACAACATTTATCTATCACCTACTACATGTAAGGCAAATATTTAAACTAAGGCTTATAATAAAATTGTTATCAATATTTTGAAGAAGATTATCAATGATGTTGGTTGTAATTAGAACTTGCAACTACTTAATTCCCTCTAGGCATATCTACCACATTTCATACTCTAATAGGATCTATGCCCTATTCACTTGTTTATGGAACTAAATCCATTATTCCTATCAAGGTCGAGTTTCCTTCTCTATAAATTTCATTGTAGCACATCATCGATGATGAAGACTACAAAGTAGCTCAATTTCAAGAGTTAGAACTACTTAATGATAAATGTTTGGCCACATTAAATAACCTTCAAGTTTATCAAAATAAACTAAAGGGAACATATAATATGCAAGGTAAGAATCATGAATTTATCTTGGTGACTTTGGGTTAGAGGAGAATCAAAATAATGTAAATGTTGAAACCAAGAAAAAACCAAAGTCCTAACCAAACTGGTTATGGACCTATGTATTTTTTTCCAACTACATTTTTGGAACATACAGGCTTGCTACACCAAAGGGAGATGAACTTGATGAACTAGTGACATAATGCACCTCAAACATTTTTACACTTGAGGGACTCATATTATTGTCTACAAGGATCATTTAAGTTTTGTCATATTATACCCATTTTTTGTACTATACATCCTTACCATTCTAGCATGCCCATAACCCTTTTCTAATCTATTCTTTTTACCTAACCCCACCCATCATGTTTGGGATTGGTTATGATATATTTATAATTTAGGCATCTTTAGTGGTTGATGATAGATTTAGTTTCAACAGTTGTTTAAGATTTAAATGTTTGAATGGTAGTATATAAAAGTAATATGATAGTGGTCCTGACAATTACATCCTTAATTTGTTGTTATGTTTCCACCTCATTCTACTAATTATAAATCCCTTTGGGTAAATTAGTACCACTGACCCTTTATCGTTGTTTCATAATTATAACTAACTATGGGAAAATTAGAAGCAATACCTTCACCATGCATTACTACATCACCTTTCCATCATTTTCACCATTTACCTTGCCATTTTCCTATGCCTAAAACTTATTGGTACTTAGTTAGATGCCTCTTGTTTGGGTGGAACTATAGTGACTTGAGGTCCTTTAGACTATGTAGACATCGATTGATTCACATTGAGGTTAGCTCAATCACCCCTTTGCCACTTTATTGCCATTTTGTGAACAATTTAAGTTGAACTCTCTTGTCATTTTATGAGCATATCTAAGCCACACTCTCACCATTTTACAATTTGGTCCATTTTATATCTCATAACTTTCGATTGATTTGAGATGCCTAAAAAATCTAAAAACATTTAAAAATCACTAAACATTCGTAAAAGATGTAAAAAAATATTGAAAATAATAAAATCATTAAAATTGGCTTAGAATTTCCATGTGAGATATAAATCCATCAAAATTTTTTGGGATGGGCCATTTTATTTGTTTAGTTTCATTTCTAGACTATATTGGTCTTTTTCCTCCCATTTATGGGAGAACTACATTGGCTTGAGGTTTACATAGACTATGTAGGCAGCACTTAGATACATGGGGTATCTCAAGTTAGCTCAGTCACCTTCCTTTATTTTTTAACCACTTCTTTACCTTAAATATCCTAGGACTCTTAATTATTTTAAGAGTAACCACTCATCACTTAGTTTACCCATCCTTATTGGCCTTAGCTATATGTTCTTGCCTTTTTGAGAGTCGATGTTGTGAGCATTGTATATTCAATTTTGCTGCACTAATGACCACTTGGATTTTATTACGCTCTCATCATTTTGTGAGTTAATTTCTATTTAAATACTCTCATAATTTTATAAGTAACCATTTCCTACGCTCTTGTCATTTTACTAGCTCATTCTCATTCCAAGCCTTAGATGTAGTAGACACTATGATTTACTAATTTAGTTCATTAGTGGATACTCATCTCTTAACTCATAGTGTGGTTTTAGCCTAAACCATACTCTCTCACTTGCACAATTTTTTTGTGTTGACATTTTCCTGATTATGAAATGCCATCCCCTCTTTTCTCACACACTCGTTTTAAGAGTTCATTCCTATTTTCCTCTACAAGTCAATCATGTTTTCTTATTATTCATTTTTTATTCTATCCCATATCTTGGGATAACTACATTTAACCTAAAATTCACATTGGATCTTGTTTCCATGCAACTATGTAGGTAATACCCACTTGTTTGGTGCGTATGGAGTCATCTCGACTACCCCTTCCTTTTCTTCTATTCCCTCCATTTTATTTATTTTTTTCATTGTCTCCAAAGCCTAAGGGCAATGGTATTTTTATTTTATTATTTGAATTATTGTCTCCTATAGCCTAGGGGAAATGCTTGTTTTTTTTGTGTCATTGTTCTCTATGGCCTAGGGGAAACCTTGTGCCTTTTGTTCCTATGTTTTGTTACCTATGTCATTACTACCTAGCTTAGGGGTCACCATGTTGCCAAAAGTAACACCTTTATTAAACATGACTGAATAATTTATTTTTTATTTTTAATAACATTGTGATTAACTATTGTTTGTGTATTATTGTTTGTTTAGCTTAATTTGTTTGTTTTTGTGTGTTTAGAATAGTTTGTTTAATGTATTTTTCTTTGCTTTGGATAGTGTACATGTTTTGTTCAGTTTTTTATTATTTTGTTTACCTTGTTTGTTATGTGGTTTGCTTGTTTTATTTGTTCATTTATTTATTTCATATCTTTATTTGTTATATTTATTTTATCATGTTTATATTGTTTGTTTATCCATAGTTGTTTGTTTCATTTAGTTATTATGTTTGTTTGTTTTTTTTTTTTTTTGTTTTTTTTTTTTTGTGTGTGTGTGTGTGTGTGTGTGTGTGTGTGTGTGTGTGTGTGTGTGTGTGTGTGTGTGTGTGTGTGTGTGTGTGTACTTTTTTGTGGATTATTTGTGTTTGTTTAGTTGTTTATTTGCATGTTGTTCATTTATTTATTTGTCAGTGTTTTGTTTATTGGTGTTTTGTTATCTTTTTTTGTATTTTTGTTTATTGGTGTTTTTTTGTTTGTTTTTATAATTTATCTATTTTCTAGGTTTCATTTGTTTTATTTGTTTGTTTGTTTTGTTTATTTAGTTATTATTTCTTCATTTTGTTTTGTCTTTTTCTTTTTTTTTTTTTCTCAATTGCCATTAGATTATCACATTTTGTTTACACTTAAGTCTTGATTATCCATATCATGTACTTAGGTTGTGAATTTTTGTATTTAGTCTTACACTTAGTTTATTTATTATATCTACATCTTGGATTTGATTATTCATATCTTATTCCTAGGTTGTTTATATTTACATTTAAATTAGGTTTTTCATTCTTAGGGTATATATTTACATTTTAGCTAATCATAAATATAATACATAATATCATAAGATAAAGTAAAAACATGCACATAAATCTATAATAGCAATGCAATGGCATTGTTTCTCCAATATATCAAACCAACCAAATACCCAAACACATGATTGAATCCATGAGTAATAATCAAGAGTAAAAATGATTTATTATGTGTTTATACATTTTGCATCTCTAAATAAGCATACATATGATCATACAACATAATAAGATGATAACCAATTGAACATATCATAAACATGGAATAACCAATAAATAAATATAGCATACATGAGCATAAACATAATCACAGATAAGCATCCATAATAATAATCAATTCTAAACATGAGATAAATAAGATAATAAGCATGGCATCATGTGTGCGTGTGTGTGTGTGTGTGTGTGTGTGTGTGTGTGTGTGTGTGTGTGTGTGTGTGTGTGTGTGTGTGTGTGTGTGTGTGTGTGTGTGTGTGTGTGTGTGTGTGTGTGTGTGTGTGTGTGTGTGTGTGTGTGTGTGTGTGTGTGTGTGTGTATCACAGGAATATCATGTACATGTACATCACCCTTAAAAGACCCAAAATTAAACATCAATGTATGTTAAAATTTCATATACATATAGGATATATACATATCACAATGGTCTCTCAAAAATACATCAATAATGTTGATATAAGTACAATTCCATAAGCCAAAACTATACAAAAATGCCTAAATGCTAAGGTTCCTATGATCAACTCTAGCTCTTCATGTCCATGGGACCTATAGATGGAGGAAGCCCTAGTGGCCCTAAAAGTCCTAGTGATGGTAGTCATAACTAATGAATAAACTGGCATAAGGCACTTGTAATATGAGTCTTGGTCTGAGACTGACCAAATCTACTCATTATCCTCTATGCATCCCAAATCTCAAATGTAATAATCTACTAATTCCTAGGCATAATAGACTCATATAATCACCTATAGTATGATTCCTCATCATTTTATTGAAATCAATCCCTAAGCATATATGAGAAAATGACATGTGTAACTACTCCCTAAATCACAGCTCGCTCTTGTCTCAACCTATCTATAATGGCCAATGCCTGATCTCACTCACTAATGGCCTGATCTCTCTCAATGATGAGATATACCTAAACCAAAACCAACCTATCTATATTAACCTTTAACTTTAAGATATCTAAGTGAAAAAGGGTCATATCATCATCTCCCATATCTAAGGTGCTTTGTAAATCAGTCACCTATTGTTATAAACCTATAATCTCTCACACTTGAGCAATGATATCCTACTCTATGATGATAGTATCTATTATATCTATTATAAAAGGCCCTGATTATCTTATATACACCTATATGCTTGAAGGCCCTACCTAACCTAGATCCACCTACATATACAAAGTCTGTACCTAGCTTAAGCTAACCTATACCACTATAACCACTACTAATCTAGGATCAGGTATCATTAGATCTATCCCACCATATTCATCTCCATCCCCATCACCTCCATATACATATACATATCCCCCACTATCTCCTCCATCAAAGCCTCCATCATCATTATCATCCTTAGCCTCACCACCACAATCCTACTAGGTATTGTTGATGTCACTTGAAGTCTCATCCTCCATCTCTTTGATATCCATGGGTAATATTGATGAGGATTTTAACCACACCAATATCATATTGAGGTATCCTCTAACATTTTAGGATCTCAATGGAGGTGAACTCCACTCTAGGGCACTAGTTTTAGGTATGTGGTCTTAACAACTAGTTAATGGAATAACAGGTAGGGTATGCAGATTATTAACAAGGATTTTTGAATAGAGGGGTGGTCTCTTAAAAAGGAAGTAAAAATATATATGATTTGGATGGATGGTGATTAATATAGAGTGATTATGTCTCAAAATAAACTCAAAAAAGGAGGGAAGGGTAAGGTAGGAAAGAGGGGTTATGGGTTCTTCAAGAATCACCTCCCTGATTGGTTTCTAAGTGGACAAGTGCTTTCAAAACCTATGCCTATTGCTATTAGCTATTGTAAACACATAGTAAAACATGGTTAATAAGTCTAGGGTGATTTTGATATAGAAAAATCATAGGCCTTAGTTATAGTTTTCTCCTTTTAGATTATCTATTACACACCCTTAGTTAGGAGATTATGGCTCAAGCTTAGTGAGGTATTTGAGGTAGCTATTACACACATAGAGAAAATTATATCTAGTGAAAGTACTTATACACACTAAAGAATTATGAATCAATAAAATTAACTATCAATAATCAATGTGTTTTACCAATCCTTCAATAGTTGTTGCACATGTAAGACTAACATATAAATCAAAACAATTAAGAACCCATTCACAACTATTACACACTAAGATTTATTGAATCATAGAACCAAAGAAGTAAAATTGATTACACAAATAGTGGAAAGAAAATATGCAAACACATAAGTGGAAAACCAAAATTTAGTTAAATCTTGTATATTAAAAATTATTTGACAAATCCAAACTATGGATTATAATTATTTAAAAAGACTTAGGGAAGGGGTCACCTCATCCTCCAAGTTCATGAAAAATTAAGTACATGTCATAGTTAGAACCTGAATTCTAACTATGGTCAAAACCATATAGAGTTTATCTTACAGTTTTTAATAGTCTAAGTTAGCCTTTACAAAATCATGTAATGTGTGCATGTATACAAAGATGAATTTAGGAAAATTTACAATATGGTTTTAACTTAAAATAAAAATACAAATATATAAAATATATATGCTGCCACAAAATGCTCATATAAGAAATCTTGGCCTTTCAAGGTTGTGTTATCTGAATGACTGCATGGACCTTAGTCAGTATTGTGGTAGTGTTTGTCGACATGGAAACTACTGTTATTGATGTGGCACTAGAAGTAGCAACTTGAGTTTGCTTCTTCTTTGCCTTTATTTCCTTTTAAAACTTATGGTAAACATCATGTTGCTACCAAATTATGTCTAAATTCAAAATAAGTGGTTTGTGTACTCTATTGAATTGGCCCAAGAACTTTGCATGCTCTATTTTATTTGTATGTAAGTTGATCTTAAAGATCTCAACTTCAATGACCTTTTTATCAAATCTTATTTTAGACTCTATATCCTCCAATGGCAACCCCTATAAACTTTGTTTGAAATTATTTGAGGCCTCTTGAATGAATTGATCAAATTTAATATTACTAATTAACTTCCCTGTAGTGTTTTTTGCCTTGGATAATTTTAAATCATTCAAAATTTTAAGAACAAGGGTCTCATGTTCTTGGTACTTGGGGAGCAATGACCTAACTACTATCAACCATTCTTGAGCTTATTCTATCTTAATGACCACCAAGTTGAGTGAAGTGGATGCCTTTAGTAGTGTCATGAGGTCTAAGTGGCTATAAGCCTTATTAGATGTATAAAAAATCAACATCTTCAATTTATTATCAATAGCCTTAAAAGAATTAAATAATCATGAATTTTGGTAACATGTGGGGCAAATTTAGCCTGCATAAATTTAAAATCTTCCAAAGAATTATAAAATTTCAAAGCTACCTCTTAAACCTTAGCTTCAATGCCAATTGGTATGTGCATAGTCTTTTATTGTTCTTTCAATTGCTCTAACTCGGTCTCTAACTATGACTTGGCCATATTTGTGCCCTCATGGATTAACACCATGGAATCCTTTTGTGCCTCGACAAGAGATATAAAGTATTTAGTGTAAGGGTATTGCCCCAATTTCTTGTTCTATATTTTGGTCAGGGAGAAGACCTCTTTATTTTCTTCAAAAATAAATTCCCTACCTGCGTCATCTTCTAGCTTTCTCTTCCTCACCTTCTAAATGATTCCATATGGTTTGTCAAATAGAGTTGTAATATAGGGGAGATCAATGATTTTGAAGCTGGGCATGTGTGAAGTCTTGCCCCTTAAATCTATGGCCCATATAGGAATTGTCAATTGATTAACATCTATCTCCTTTGAGGTTATGACCACAACCTCTTCTTCAACCTCCTCAGCTACTTATTGCTTCTTGGCTACCTTAACAATGGTGTTAGGTAATGAATTCTAGATAATCTTAGACCAATACAATCCTCTAAGTTGGGGGAGTGAATGGATTGTGACCATTTGTGTCTTCACATTTTTACCCCTGCCTGCACTAGTGATAATGGTCTCTTGAGATGGAGTAGAAGATGGCATGGGGAGTGTGATTTGGGTGGATTAGACATGGAGCTAATATGTTTCCATTATTTTTCCCACCTTCCTATATGCCCTTTTCCTTTTCAATGATCTAAAAATAGTAGTGCCAAAAGGAATAGTGGAATTAGCCATGATGGAGGTGGATGGCATGGGGATGGAAAATGGATCAATGGTGGTGGCATAAGATGGAGCAATAGTTATTGAAGCATCCTTCTCAACCTTTAGGGTGAGTAAGGGGAAATGTAAGAAAGAGGAAGAGTTGAATGGATCATCTGAGGTGGAAGTAGGAACTTCCATTTAATGGATTTTCAAAGTGGATGAAATAGACATAAAACCAAAAATGGGAATCAAAGTAGAGAGTAGGGAAGTGGTCTCAAAAAATTGAGTACCTATGGCATCCTCCATAGTTGGTTTTTTCCCTTTTTCAGCTACAAGGCTCAAAGCCTTATATTTCTTTAACTCTACTTACTCATTAGAATCTTCTTTTTCTTCTTCCATTTCTACTTCTTGGGGAACTTTAGGAAAACTCTAAGATTTTTCTATTGTAGGACTACCTATGGGAGTCATAGGATTCCTCTTATATAAAATGGTAGTCCTTAAGATGGATCTCCTTACTCCTTTGATTATTCTTCTTCCTAGACCTTCCAAAATTCTAAGTGTATCCACCCTACATAGAGTGGCATTCTACCATCTAATTCTCTCACAAAAATTGAAGGTTCTTGTTGGATCACCCTCAAGTGATCCTCCTTCAAACCAAAAATTCTTTCTCTCTCCAAGACCTCCTCATCATTTTGTGTATTCATGAACAAGAAGTCATAAGAATAATGGACATGATTGTAGGGGATGCTAAGGCCTTGTATGTGCTTTTGGATGGATCCATGAGGATCCCAATCCCTATGTGGGACTATGAGAAAATGATAGCTCTTCTTTTTTCCACCCACATCTCTAAAGTGTTTCCTCATTATATAAACCATCCTACCAATGACCACATGGTGGCCAAAGAATGTTATTTTCTTTGCCTGAGTCAGGTCCTCCTCTATGCTCTACCATAGTTGGAAATTAATTTCTTACGCAGCCAATTTGTTAAGTATGTACTTTAGGAGGCATAGGGGGTGAACTGTGTTTCACAGATCATGATAACAGTGTAATATAGATATATAAAATAGTCCCCCTTATAGACAACATATTTGTAATGCTCACTTTAACCCTAGGAATTAGCCAACCCTAAATTTCTTTCCAAATTTGAGGATAAACATCCTCAATAATCCTCACCATATTCTTATTATAAGCATAAATGTGCATAAACTAAAATTGATCACAAATTTGGTTTTTTTATATAGTTGGTGGCTAGGCTCCATAGCTCACTGAGGAATTTGTATATATTTCTCATGATAGCATCCAATAGATATGGCATCATATAAAAATGGCCCTCCAAATTGGGCCACTTGTCTTTGTGAATGACCTACTCTCTCAAATGAAAACTAACAATCTCTCCCAAAGTGAATGTGGCATCATTGGTTAACATCATGTGCAATAACGGTACCCAATACAAATTGAGGAAATGGATACTATGCATACCATAAAGTCTATTGATTAGTGTCATGCCAATCCTCACTCCCATCCTAAAATTTTTGATAGGAGTGGGATTCTTAGGATTCTTGCCCTTGAATGTGATGGTGTTGTTTGGAAGAGGCCATGAAGATAACACATTTTCCATTATATTATCCTGATTCCACTAAACTAATCTATGCTTATTGAAATAAGCATTTAGTATTGGTAATGATAAATAAATTTGGAAATCTGCTCCCATGATACATGATACAACCATTAGGTTACCAATATGATTCAGGAAAGCATATTTTTTTTACTTTTCCTACAAATAACAAGTCACAAAGGAGGTCGATGCAGGACATCACCTTAGGCTTGATAGTAATAAAATATAATCCTTGTCTTTGAATGGCTAGTAAATCCTTAATGAACAATCACTCCAAGAGAGAGATGTTTCCATCCAAAAAAAATATATCAATAAAATTGACAACATCCTATAATTTTTAATAATTTTCATAGCTATTATCGTAAATGGAGACATCAAAGACTATATCCATAAATTCTATTGAATCCTTAATTAAGAATGGTGAGGGAAAAACTACTCCCCTTAATGACTTAGATGAGGCTGCCATTGTTCTTTACGTATAATTAGAATTTCTTATAGTTTTCTCTACATGTTTTGCATGCTCTATGAACAATTATCACTTCCACTAGTCATTGGTTTTACTCACAATACTCTCATAGGTAGCTAGGGATTTTGTCACACAGGATAACATTTGAATTCAAGTGCAAGTTCATTTATAATCAATGAAAGCTTCAATGGTTGCATGTCACATATATAAATTTTAGCATTGAATTCTATTTCATGCATTATAAATGCCCAACATTAACCTATTTTGTATTTTTTGCATAGTTCAAATCTTTCATTAGTTTTAGTTGGCAGGTAGATTTGGCATATTATTAAGAAGTATTTTGGCCTTATTTGGATAAGTATAATAAACATTTGGCATTTGAGAATCAGGTATTTAGGATTTGTGTTGGGACTAACCTTTACAAAAGACACAAACAAAAACCTTGAAGACCTAATTCCCATCAGATAAAATGTCTGAACAAAATGCCTGAAGTATATATAAAGCTTTATGATCTGTCAGATAAAATGTTTGATATAAAATACCTGAAGACCCAAAAGTATATCAAACAAAATGCTTGAAAAAAAAGTCTAAATATATAATTTTTAGTAAAGATACATCATTTTTAGGATAATTGTTTTCAATAAAATGTCTAATGCAAAATTTTTGAAGACCTAATCTATTTAAAACAAAAGTCTCAAATATATAATTTTGAATGAACAAATGTTGAAGAAACAAATGTCGAAGAATCTCCTAGATAAAAACCTAAAAACCAAACCTATTGGAAAAAAATGTTCAAACAAAAATGCCTAAATGAAAAGGATGATGAATAAGTCTTTGAATGAATTTATCTGAATAAACTAAGTCCCAAAAACCTACATAGTTCAAAAACTCTAGAAAAGGTATTAATAGATTTAGTTCATAAAATATGTAATACCATGCTAGATTATTCTAAGTATGAATACTAAGGATCAATATACTCAAAAAATTTCACAAATATATATAAGAAAGGCTCAATTAACAAAGCCAAAATCTAAAAAAAGTGGGTCCTCATTTCTTCAAGAAGAAAAGGGGGACGTTGGGTATAACAAATGGTGACTTATAGGGGGAATACTCCTGAGTATTTGAGAACCCATAACTTTAGTTAGTAATATTAAATCAAACATGAAGTGTGCCATATAAAAAATACTAAAATAAAAAATATGAAAGAGACTCCTAAGCATATTCATACAACATATTTTTCTTTCTATCCTTGGATCTTGTTTATGCTAAAAGTGAAGTTCATTTAATCCTTGTTGTGATGAGTTTTTCAAAGGCTTGATGAAGCTATAGATTTTATTCTAGTTTATATTAAATATCATTAAAATAAGGGAAGCTTAGGCATTTCTCTACTGCTATCAAGATGCCCATAGCCCTGACAGAGATACCTTGGGTTCCCTCTCTTCTCTTTCCTTCATTTTCTTGATCATGATGCATGGTACATTGACCTTATTTCATCATGTGAGCCCCATTTTATTTTATTTAGACATTCCATTGGCTTCATTGATATTTTGAACTCATTGGTTCTTTTATTCTTTTCCTTTTTTTATTTGAATGGAAAGAAGAGTGATAGAACCCCAGTAAGATGGTATGGTTATAAAATAAATCATTACCAGAATGTTCCTTTCAGTTACATTAAAACCAAGAATTATCACTTCCAATAAGTATTTAATGTAATAAGTGTGCTTTATCCAATGAAATAGGAAAACTTTATAAATTTATATGACATACTTTGAGAGTAACTTTCACATTCCTGGTAAAATATTTCAATTATGACACAATACAAAATGGTTCATGATTATATACTTAGATCCTGAAGACTCTAAACATAGAAATATACCAAATTTGTGAGCAGGTCCCAAGTTGTAACTCTTTTTTTATTTTCCCCTTTTTCTACAAGTCTATATAAGCATAAGACAAGGGCTCAGTTGGTTTTATTTATCAACTTGGTTACATCAAAATAAACACAATTCAAATTACCATAGGAAGCAACAAAACAACTAAATTAGAAAGCATGAAAACTAATATGAGGAAGCATGAAACTAATCTAGAAAAGAAATAAACCTAGACTAAAAAATCAATAAATCTATCCTAAGAAATTAAAAAACTAGCTTAATCTTACCTCTACCATGTTTTTCATCAATCAAGGGTATCTTTAGGATATACAACCATAAAGTAGTGCTTTAAAAATTGCCTATTGATTGGATATGTGATTTCATTTCCCTATACGTCCTTTAGATGAAATGCATTATTTCCCAAGATCTCATAAATCTGATATGGTCCAACCCATAGTGGGGTGAATTTGTCATGTTATTCTTTCTTTTCATGGGATTTATCCCAAAGAAGTACCAGTTATGAGATCCTAAATGCTTTAACCTTTTCTCTCTTATCAAACCTCCTCTTGACTATGTCTTAGTGTTTTCTAAAGGTGCGTAAGGCTTTAGTCCTTGAATCCTCCATTTCTATTATGTCTAGTAGTTGAGACTCTACTTTATCACTTGGTTCCATGTAATCTTACATGAACTAATAAGTCAATAGTTTTAGCATGATTGGGAATATTGGCATGTGTCCATATACTAACAGATAAGGTGAAGCTTTAAGGGCTTACTTGTATCTTGTTCAGTCTGTCCAAAGAGGATACTTCAATAGATTATGCAAGTGCCTAGGTTTATCCCTAACTAATTTCTTAATTACATCTATTAGGTTCTTATTTGTTGATTTTGCCAATCCATTTCCTTGGGGGTAATGGTTAGAAGATGCCCTAATAGTGATTTGGTTGTCATGTGGCCACTCAGTGAATTCTATTGATATAAAATTTGGCCCATTGTCACAAACTAGAGAAATGTGGGTGCCAAATCTAATTGTGATGTGTTCCTCTGAGAAGAGAATCACATTTTGTGCTCTAGAATTATTTGTGGCTATAGCATCATTCCATCTAGTGCAATAGTCTATATTAGTGAGTCTAAATTTATGGGTTGTTGATTAATTTGGGTTAATGACACCAATGAAGTCTAAACCTCATTGGGAAAATTGCTTCCCTTCAATAATAGGTCATCATGGCATAGTTACATGCACTTCTCTCTTAGGTAAACATTGGCATTCATGGTAGGTTCTTACATGAGCATGAGCATCCTTAAAAATTATTGACCAATAATAACCCATTCTTAAGATCTTGTGGGTTGTGGTATTCCCAGATGGATGACCACTACGTATCTTATGAGAAAGTTTTATAGAATATCATTATCTTCATCTATAGAAACACACCTAAGATAGATGCCTTCATAGTTTCTTCTATAGAAAAATCCTTTCTTGATCATATAATGAGCAACTTTGAGCCTCAAAGCTATCCTTTGCTCTCTATTGAGTTCTAGGGAACAAGTACCTATAAATAAATATTGTATAATATCAATATACCATTCTCCTTTAGACACATAAGAATCGCATGCTTATTCAAAATTAATACATGGATTAGGTTTAATCATGGTTTGAATGATGCCTTGACCCTGAATGATCTTCATAGGCTTGATTTCTATATCAAACTCTTACAACTTTTCCATCCACTTGACTCTATGTTCTCCTAGTTCATTCTATGATAAGGTGAGCTTGACAATAATAGTAGGCATGATGGTAATAGTCTTATTCCTCAAGATGTAGTGTCAAAATTTCTTCACCGCTTTGACAAGAGCAAAGATTTATTTATTAATCATGGAGTACCTAAGTTCTACATCTTTCAGATTTGTGCTCATAAATTCAATTGGATGATCATTCCCATCTTTATTCTATGTTATAAAAACATTAATTTTATATTCTAAAGTGAATGAGTACAATTAGAAATCCTTTATAAAATCTAGACTAATTAACACTAGGGTATGTGATATTGCATCTTTAATATCTTGAAAAGGCTTTCAGGCCTTAATTTCCCATTCTATTTTGGCATCCTACTTGAGCATTACATTTAGTGGTCTAATTATCTTTACAAATCCTAATATGAACTTCCTTACAAAGTTAATCTTCCCAAAGAATGATTTGAACTACTTCTTGTCATTTAGTGGTGTAATCTTGGAAATTCCTTGAATCTTGTTTGGATCAATGATGATCATATCTTTGATGATGATGTGTCCTAAGAGATTACCTTTTTTCACTTCAAATATACTCTTATTCGTTTTTAGTGAAATACCAAACCTTTTGTATCTCTCAAATATTGATTAGAGGTGGCCTACATGGTCATTCCTATTCTTTGAAAACATAATAAGATCATCTATATAGATGATTATGTATTTATTGTTAATCCTTTAAATGCATGATCTATAACATGTTGAAAGGTGTCTCTTACATTTATTAGGCCAAACACATCCTCTTATATGCATAAGTTCCCCTTTTCATAGTAAAAATAATCTTTATCTTATCTTTTGACTATACCAATACTTGATTATAGCCTAAAAATCCATCCAAAAAGGACATCATTTCAAAACCACTTACTGTCTATATCATCTCATCCAAAGAAGGTAGGGGACAATTTTACTTTTTATAAGCCTTATTAAAGTTCTTGAAATTAACACATAATCTAATATCACCATTATTATTTATGACCAAAATAAAATTGGCCACCCCAATAGAATGTCTGATTGGGAAGGCTATTATTGCACTTAGTAACTTCTCCACTTCTCTTTGAATGAGAGGTTTTAAAATAGGATTGACAAGTCTTTACCTCTATCTAAATGGATTAAGGTCTAGTTTCAGAGGAATTATATGAGTGATGACTTGAGGGACATAAACCTTCAAATCTTCATAAGTCCAAGAAATGACATCCTTGTATCGAGTGATTAAATCCTTCACTTGTTGTCTTTATTCTAGGGTATAATTAAGGCCAATGTTAACATAACATGGGCTATGTTCATCTCCTAGATTTTCCATTTTTAAGTTAGACTCATTAATCATGGGTTTCCTAAGTTGTTATGCTTGAGGATCTATGTTAAATGGTCTTTTTAAGGAGACCAACCACCCAGCTAGAATATGATTCTCCTTGAGTTGGAGAACACCTTCCTTGTGTGAATCCTCTTGATAGAGATGATTAACTTACTTATCATCGATGATTTGGGACTCAAATTCTCTTGAATTGGTTAGAAACTAAATAATCTGCTGATCATCATCAAATACTTGGAAATTTTCTATATTATTAGGAATAGAGGGACAAAGCACTAATCCAATGGAGAATCTATTTACCTTATATTCTTGGAGAGGCTCCAAATTAACAACAATAGTAGCTAGTGAATATATAGATTGATTTTTCTCTCTAGGAATTGCTACTATATTGAAAGATTCAAAACTCTCAATCAGGTACCATTCTTTATGTTTGTACCTTATTAAATAAGACAACTTGAATTGACATTTTTTTCTAACCTAGTTGACCACCAGCTCTGAATCACCAAATACTAGCACCTTTTTTACATTATTTTTGAGTGAAAATTGTAATCCCATAATTAAATATTCGTACTCATCCCTATTATTAGTGCATGGGAATTATATTCTATATGTTGCCAAGAATTTATTTCCCTACGGATCAATCATATCGATTCCCATGCCTAATCCTTACTTGGATCTAGCACCATCAAAGTGTAAAGTCCTTAGCTGATTGGAACCTTTAGATTCTAGCTCTCATACTTGATTTTGTATAGTGAAAGTGTAAATACCAAGGCTAGGAGATACTTTACCTCTTAATTATTGAAATTATAATCTATAATAGGATATTTCATCCTTGGTTCCTTGTCAACATGGATTTAATTTACAATGCCTCTCCATGGTAGCCAAATATGAGAGAATTCTGTAGAAAGATATCGATTAAACATTTGAGACCAATCCTTACTCAACAAAATTCCATATCCTTTAGGTATGTCCACTACAAGGATATCAATGGTCATCTAGATGCATGGTTCAAATGCTACTTAAATACATATATTCATCAATTCTCCAACTATTGGTACCACTATTTTATCTAGTTGTGAAATTATTCTCTTTGAAGGTCATGGAGTTAGACCAAGATTTTGACATATGTAAGTAGGCATAGCAATTGTTGAGGATCCAAAATTAACTAAATAGTTATGAATATTTTTACCAAATACTCTGATAGTCAACAAAAAGGGTAGAACTTTTGGCTTGATTTTTTAGATGATGTTGGTGTCAACAGCTTTTCCTTTATCTGTAGATGCCTTGGTTATTTTCATAGGGGTCTTCCTAGTAATAGAATTCCATAGTAACTCCTTTTATTCAGTGATTTGAGCTAATTCATGAAGATTTATATTTGATTTGATTTTCTTCATTTCTTCAACAATATTGTATCCTCTTTTGCTTGGTTCCTCCTTGTTCTGAGGCTGATCATTCCCTCTCAGAGAGGGGGATTTTTGTCAACCTTAAGATTGGGTGGAATCATTGTGATATTTATAATAATAGACGTGAAAGGATCTTTATTCCTTATATTGTAAACACCTCTCTAGAACTACTGAAAATCATGAACCTCATCAGTAATATCCTCTGGTATGTTGTCATCTTCACTTGGAAAGGGAAACTGGTGAGTCTCAAAGAACATGGTAGTGCTTGAAGAGGTAAGATCCTGGTGGATTAAGCATCTAGTCCTATCTTTCTAATTCTCTTTGAAATATTTCAAACATTGCATAAAATTCAATGTAGTCAAGCTCATCATGTTGATAAATATTATGAATTATGAACCAATTGGGTAGATCTATTTATACCATGTTGATATTTGGATTTTTTTTAGGTTGATTAATGTTATTTATAGGTCTATTAAATGGTCTATTGTACCTCTCAAATCCATAATTTTGATTACCACTTGGGGCATTAGCATTGCAAATCTTCCTTTACATACTGAGGAAGTCATTACTTAGTTTTTGAACCATCCTCTGAAAAGAATCCAATTCTTCCTTTATAGACTCATCACCCTATAAAAAAATAGTAGAAGATTTGTCTAATGGCTGATTTTGTTGGGAACCAGTGTTTTATACATGGTTTTTTAATAAATTGTAATTTGGATATATTGCTTGTGTCAAAGGAGGTAATGTGTATAGCTAGTTCTGATTGAATGCAAGAATGTTATGATTTACATATGAGATTAGATTCAACACTAGGATTGAGTTACCTATCAATGTTGATGGATTCTTCATATACCAATGCTAAATTGTTGGCAATAACTACTCTTCTTAGGAATATTGTAGTAATTGGGTCTAGATCATTCTTGTACATCTCTAGTGCTAATGCTAATTTTGATTTATAACATGGGCTTAACCATGTGTATATATTTTGAAACCTTACATTAAAATCATGTATTAGTTCATTAGGATCCTTCTTCATGCTAGTGAAGTGTTGATATATCAAACTAGGACTGGTGACCTATCCAAATTGTGAAAGAAAATCTACTTGACATACATCCCAATAATGATGTAATTTTATGTTAGATTGAGATACCAATCATAAGCAACATCCTTAAGTGTAAAAATGAATACCATATATTCAACATCCTCATGGATAACATTCATTAACCTCAAAGTAGATTTAAAATAATTGATATGTTCCTCTATTGTCCATGCTCTTCAAGGAGAAAAGGATGGTAGATACTTTTCAAGATTCTTAGGTAAATCATGCACATATCTTAGGATAGTAATAGAGAATCCAAATAACCATGGTAGTTGAGCCATTGGATGATTAATATGGGAAATTTTACTTACTAGAGAAGGAGTCCTAGGTCTATTAGGGATAGTTGGTACAACTCTAGGTCTCCTTTGATTTGACAAGGGCAAGACTAGAAGACCAACCTGGGAATTATATTTGGTCACTCTCCTAGGTGACTCTAGTGCAACTATATGTAGAAACTAACCTATTTTATTAAAGGAAATTTACATCATTATAATGTTAGAAAGAGTGTGTTGATGAGATATTTAACCACATAAATCTCATAATGAGGTAGCCTCTAACATTTTAGGATCTCACTGGACATGAACTCCACTCCAAGACATGAGTTATAGGTATTCGATATTAACAACCAGTTCATAGAATAGTAGGTAGGGTATGTAGATTTTTAATAAGGTTTTTTGGATTGAGGGGTGGTCACTTAAAAAATAAGTAAAAATATATGAGTTAGATGTATGGTGATTAATCTAAAGTGGGCAGGTCTAAAAATAAACATAAAAAAGGAGGGAAGGGTAAGGAAAAAAAGAGGGGTTTTATGGTCTTCAAGAATCACCTCCCTGACTAGTTTCTAAATGGATAAGTGCTCTCAAAACCTATGTCTATTACTAGCAACTGTTGCACATACATATTCAAACATGATTAAGAATTATAGGATGATACTGATATAGGAAACTCATAGGCCTCAGTTAAAGGTTGATACTTTTAGAGAAGTTGTTGCATACCCTTAGTCAAGAGATTATGGTTCAAGCTTAGTGAGGTATCTGAGGTAGATGTTGTACATACACAAAAAACTATATCTAATGAAATCACTTCTACACACTTAATAATTATGAATCAATCAACTAGATTGTCAATAATCAATGTATTTTACCAATCCTTCAATAGTTGTTGCACATCTAACAGTATCATATAAATAAACACAATTAAGAACCCATTTGAAGCTATTGCACACTAAAATTTATTGAATCATACAACTAAATAAATAAACCTAATTACATAAAAAGTGGAAAGAAATACTCAAACACAAGAGTGGACAATCAAAATTTCTTTGCTCATGTATATTAAAAATTCTATGAAAAATCCAAACTATGGATTATAATTATTTAAATAGTCTTGGGAAAGGGGTTGGATCATCCTATAAGTTCATTAAAAATTCATTACATGTCATAGTTAGAACCTGAGTTCTAACTGCGGTTAAAACTGTATAGAGTTTATCTTATAGTTGTTAATAGTCTAAATTAGAATTTACAAAAACCATGAAACATGTGCATGTTTACAAAGATGAATTTAGGAAACTTTACAATATGTTTTGATCTTATAATAAAAATACAAATATATATAATATATATGCTGCCACAAAATGTTCATGCAAGAAATATTAGCCTTTCAAGGTTGTGTTGTCTAAATGGCTACATAGACCTTAGTTGACATTGTGGTAGTGGTTGTCAAAATGGATATGGTTGTGTTTGAGGTGTCACTAGAATTAGAAACTTGAGTTTGCTTTTTATTCTCCTCTATTTCCTACCAGTACTTATGGGAAATGTCATGTTGTTGTTGAATTATGTCTAAATTCAAAAGAGGTGGTTTGTGTAATCTGCTAATTTGGACTAGGAGCTTTTCATTCTCTATTTTACTTGTCTAGAAGTTGATCTTAAATATCTCAACTTAAGTGACCTTATTTCTATCAAAGATTAGTTTGGCCTCTATGTCCTCCAATGACAAACCCTATAGACTTTGTTTGAAAATATCTGAGGCCTCTTTAATGAGTTGATCAAAGTTATTCTTATTGATTAACTTCCCTATAGTGTCTTTTACCTTGGATAATTTTAAATCATTCAAAATTTGAAGAATAAGGGTCTCATGTTATTGTTACTTGGGGAGAAATTCCTTAGTTTTTGTCAACCATTATCAAGCTTCTTCCATCTTGATGACCACCAGGTTGAGAGCATTAGATGCCTCTAGTGGTGTCATGAGGTCTAAGTGGATATAAGCCTTATTATATGTATAAACAATCAACATATTCAATTTAATTCCATCAACCTTCAAAGAATTATTTAATTCATGAGTTTTAGTAACATGTGGTGTGAATTCATATTTTATGAATTCTAAATCTTCCAAAGAATTGTAACATTTTGAAGCCATCTCTTGAACCTTAGCTTCAATGTCAGCTGGTATGTGCATAGTCTTTTATTTTTATTTCAATTACTCCAACTCAATCCATAGCTCCTACCTAGCCATCTCTATGCCCTCATACATTTCTACAATGAAATCTTTTTGTGCCTTGATAAGAGATCCAATGTCTTTAGTATAAGGGGATTGCCCCAATTGCCTATTATATCTATTGGCTAGGTAGAATATCTCTTTCCTTTCTTCAAAAATCATTTCCCTACTCGCATCATCTTATAACTTCCTCTTCCTCACCCTTTGAATGCTTCTAGATGGTTTATAAAATAGAGTTGTAATAGAGAGTATCTTAGTGATTTTGAAGTTGGGCATGTGTGAAGTCTTAGACTTTAAGTCTATGGCCTATAGATGAATTTTTAATTGATTAATATATGCCTCCTTTGAGGTTATGACCACAACCTTTTCTTCAACCTCCTTAGCTATATACTGCTTCTTGGCTACCTTGACAATGATGTTAGGTAAAGAAGGATAGATAATATTAAACCAATACAATCTTCCAAACTATGGGAGTGGATGGACTATATATAGTTGTGTCTTCACCTTTTTACCCTTGCTTGCACTAGTGACAATGGTCTATTGAGATAGAGTGGTAAATGGTATGGGGAGTGTGATTTAGGTGGATTAGACATGGAGTTGAGGTGTGTCCATGGTTGTTTCCACTTTCCTAGATGCCCTTTTCCTTTTCAATGATTTGATAGAAGCAGTGACAAAAGGAATAGTGGAGGTAGCCATGATAGAGGTGGATGTCATTGGGATGTCAAATGGATCAATGGTGGTGACAGAAGATGGAGCAAAATTTATTGAAGCATCATTCTCAACCTTTGGGGTGAGTAAGGGGAAATGCAAGAAAGAGGAAGAGCTAAATGGATCATTAGAGGTGGAAGTAGGAACTTACACTTTAGGGGTTTTAAAAATGGATGAAATAGACGCAGAAACAAAAATGGGAACTAAAGTAGAGAGTAGGTAAGTGGTCTCAAAAACATGAGTACCTATGGTGTCCTCCATAATTGGTTCTTTCCCTTTGTTAGATTCAAGGATTAAATCCTTATCTTTCTATAACTCTACTTCCTTATCAAAATATTCTTCTTCTACTACTTTTACTTATTGGGGAACTATAGGCAAACTCTTAGATTGTTCTATTATTGGACTGCCTATGGGAGTCCTAGGCTTCCTCTTATAGAAAATGGTAGTCTTTGGCTAGGAGGAGGAGAATTTCTAGATTGAGACATATAATTCATCTATGTATACCCATAAATATGTATAATCATGTCCTTGGGGGGTAGCTATAGGCATTTGAATGACACTACAAATATTTGTTTTGGTCCTTGTTCTTCCTCATCAGAGGAATCTAGATTGATGGGGGATCTTGGAGGTCCCCTGAGGTTAGGTTCACTCACTCCTAGTTATTTTTAATAGATTTTAACTTGAAAGGGAGTCCCTAATATGGATCTCCTTACTCCTTTGATTGATCTTCTACCTGGCCCTTCCAAAAGTCTGAGTGTGTCTACCCTGCATAGAGTGGCATTCTACCATCTAATTCCCTCATAAAATTGAAGGTTATTTTTAGATCACCTTCAAGTGATCCTCCTTAAAACTAGTAATTATTTCTCTCTCCAGGACCTCTTCATCATTTTGTGCATTCATGAACAAGAAGTAATAAGGATAATGGAAGTGATTGTAGGGGATGTTAAGGCCTTATATGTGATTTTGGATGGCTCCATGAGGATCCCAGTCCCTATGTGGGATTGGGGGAAAATGATATCTCTTCCATTTTTTTCCACATCCCTAAAGTGTTTCCTCATTGTACATACTATACTGCCAATGACCACATGGTGACCAAAGAATGTGCTTTTCTTTGCTTGGGTCAAGTCCTCCTTTATGTTCCACCATAGTTGGAAAGCAATTTCTTACTCAGTCAATTTATTAGGTAAGTATTTTGGGAGGTATAGGGTATGAATATTATTTCCCCTTATCATGATAATAGTGTAATCTAGATATATAAAATAATCCCCCCTTGTAGACAACATGTTCACAATGTTGGCTCTAACCTTGGGAATTGGTGAACTATGGATTTCTTGCCAAATTTAAGGATAAACATCCTCAACAATCATCACCATATTCTTATTATAAGCATAAATGTGCATAAAGTGAAATTAATCACAATTTTGGTTATTTATACAGTTGGTGGCTAGGCTACATAGATCACCAAGGACTTTTTAGACTATTCTCATGATGTTATCTAATAGATATGACATCATATAAAAGTGGCCTGCTAGGGTGGATTGCTTGTCTTTGTGAATTTCCTTATTTCTCTAATAAAAACTAATAATCTCCCCCAAAGTTAACATGGCATCACTAGTTAACATCATATGTAATAAAGGTACCCAAGCCAAATTGAGGAAATGGATACTAGACATACTATAAAGTCTATTGAGTAGTGTCATGCCAATCTACACTCCCATCTTGAACTTGTTGATAAGAGTGGGATTCTTAGGATTCTTTCCCTTGAATGTGATGGTTTCATTTGGAAGAAGACATGAAGATAAAACCTTTTCCATTATATTATCTTGATTACACTAAACTAATATATGCTTGTCAAAATAAGCATCTAGTGTTGGCAATGATAAATACCTTTGGAAATTTGCTCTTGTGATACATGCTATGATTTTTAGGTTGCTAATATGATGTAGGAAAGCATCTTATATGACTTTGATTATGAATAATAAGTCATGAAGGAGGTTGATGCATGAAATCACCTCAGGCTTGGTAGGAGAAAAATGCAATATTTGTCTTTTAATGTCCAACAAATCCTTGATGAACAATATCTCCAAAGGAGAGATGTTTCCATCTAATGAAAATATATCAATGAAATCAACAACATCCCATAATTTTTAATAATTTACATACCTATTATTGAAAATGGTGAGTGAAGAATTGCTCCCTTGAATGACTTGGATGAAAATTCCATTTTTATTTACATGTAATTATAAGTTCTTAATGTCTTCTCTACATGTTTTGTGTGCTCTATAAATAATTCTCACTTCCACTAGTCATTGGCTTTACTCATAATACTCTCATAGGTAAATAGGGATTTTGTCATTTAGGATAGTAGTTGAATTTGAGTACAATTTAATTTATAAGAAATGAATGATTCAATGGTTGCAAGTCATGTATATATCTTTTATCATTAAATTCTAGTCCATGCATTATGAATTCCTAATGTTTACCTATTTTGTATTTTTTGCAAAGTTCAAATATTTCATTAGTTATAATTGGTGGGAAGATTTAGAAAATTATTAGGAAGTATTTTGGCTTTTTTTAGATAAGTACATAAATATTTTGGAATTTGAGAATCGGGTATTCAAGCTTTATGTTGGGACCAACCTATACAAAAGTCTCGAACAAAAACCCTAAAGACCTAATTCCCATTAGACAAAATGTCTGAACAAAATACCCGACCTAAAGACCATAAGATAAAATTTCCAAAAAAAAAGTTCAAAGATCTAATTTTCAATAAAGATAAGTCATTTTTGGGATAATTATTTTGGATAAAATCTCTAACATAAATTTTTTAAAGACCTAATCTATTCAAAACAAAAGTCATGAAGATCTAATTTCAAATGAATAAATGCCAAAGAAATAAATGATAAAGAAACAAATGTCAAAGAAGCTCCTAGATAGAAAACCCAAAACAAAAAACTTGAAAAACCAAACCTATTAGATAAAATGTCTGAATAAAAAGGCCTAATGAATAAGTCTCTGATTAAATTTCTCCAAATAAACTAAGTCTTAAAAACCTGCATAGTTCAAAAAATCCCAAAAAGGTATTAATAGAGTTAATTCATAAGATACATAATACCATGATAGATTCTTCTAATAATGAATACTAAGGATCGATTTATTCAAAAAAATTCACAAATATATAGAAGAAAGGCTCAATGAACAAAACTAGAATCTAAAAAAAGTGGGTCCTCATTTCTTCAATAATAATATGGGGATGTCAAGGTATAACAGACACCTATCCCCCAACTAGAAATAGAACTATCAGCCTCAAAGGGCACACCTATACCCACTAATGCATGTATTTTAGAGTGACCCCTACATCTATAGCTCCACCTACATAAGCATAGGTAACCCTTGGTATGTTGATGTAGCTAGTTATGCCCTCACTCAGGATCATGGGAGTATCCTGACTGATCTCTCATGTAATGTGGAAAAACCATCTTAGCCCTTCAAGTAAATCCTACCTATGGCCAAACTAACTAAGTAATTGATCATGGTAGTAATCCTCTATGATGTGGGACTATCTCCCAATTGGAAAACATTTAGTGGTCATAAAATCCATGTACCATCCATCCCTAAACCACTGTAGTTGATATGATAGATATGAATTCTAAAATAAAAACTATGGTGTCTAGTTGTCAAACATATGATGATGAAGTGACATGTCCCCCTATGACCATGCTTGTCAGATCTCATATGATCCCAACCATATACTACTAAATCCTCTAGATCACATACTCTATACATCTTGACTGGTAACTTGATCAAAATGTGCTCCCAACCCTAGACCATAATAAGTGTGCAAGCCCTGATACTAAGTCCACCTTGGTACATTATCATGTGTAGATATCTATATAGCTATGATAGAAAATATGGCCCCCATAAAAAATGTGTAAAATCCTCTAGCATGCTCCTCGTTATGCCTCTAAGGCCCATATATAAATACCATCCACTCTTGTTAGGAAGTAAGAAGTCTTTGATAATGGCCATAAGGACAAAAACATCTTGATCAATGAGAGATGGTGGAAATGGATCCCTAGTAGGCAAATCATCTATTGAATGTATGTATATGTCTGTATGAGGTCTATATCAACCTTCCCCTAAAATATGTGGATACCCTGATAGTTGTATAGATCATCACAAATTACCTATTATTGTGTTGTTGGTGTCCAAAACAATCATCATCCATACATCATTAAATTGAGGATATGTAAGGTATCCTCTGGTATAACATCAACCTCTTCAATAGGAAAGTGAAAGGTGGATGTCACATTATGCTAGTATTCAGCCAGTGTGCTCAAGTAAGACTAATCTACCTAGATGATTAGCATCTATCCTATGCCATGTACATCCAACATATTAAAGAAGCCAACCATGTCCTCGATCTATATACCCAGGGTCTAAAAATAGTTTGATCATTGTTGTCAACATGTGAGAATATCAATCACTCATGCAATCAAAAAATTTAGCATCATCTTAATTATATACAACTAATTGAGCCTAATCCTAGCCTACTTAATCTAATTGACCCCGTTCTAGAGTTTGGACCCCTTTCAGGTCCTTGAACTAGTTATTTTTGGCTTATAGGTTGAAGTCATTATTTTCTAGATGGAAAAGCCACCATTTAGGTGATATTTCATGCTTTTTTATTGAAAGCATGTTTTCATTTTCATAAAAATGGTGACTTCACCTAAAAATGAGAAAAATTGCCATTTCAACAATTTCTACCCAGTTTTAGCATTATCATTATTTCTAAGAATGATAACTTCATGTGAAGTCACCATTTTCCTTATCAAAGCTATTTTTTTCCCAAAAATGAAAATGGTGACTTCACCATTTTTCATCTTACAATATGCAATAAATGTTAAAAATGATCATTAATGGAATAATTGAAATTCCTTATCGATGGCCCATCATGTGGTGGCTACATGTGCTCCCTCACCCATTCTAAAATGTGATGTTGAGATCCTCCATAGGCCATTTTTATCAACAATCTATGCACAAAACTAGAGCTTAAATTCTTAATAGGCTAGGGTGAAAATGAATTATTTTTCACCCCAAGGGTGAATATATAGCTATTTTTTTAAAAATTTACCCCTAGGGCTATAAATCATTCTACATGCTCCAGGAAGTGTATTTTTCACATTTGGTCTATTTTGCGTGCCATTTGATCCTATGTATTTTATTTTTTTATCTTATTATAACTAAACCATCTTTTTGGGCCTCCCCTGAGACCCATTTAACAACACAAATTTTCAACCTATATCCCATGTTTGTTTTAATGTACATCTTAGAACTCACATTTAGGATAGAAATATGTTTTTTATCTCATTGTAAATCTATTTTATAGATTTTTTTCATAAGCTACCCTTATCAATTTACCCCGTGGTGGCAAATTATTTTTTTTCAATTGATCGACACTATATTCTACCTTTCTAGGGAAAATGTGTTTTAAATCAAGAAATTTAAATTCATAAATTATTATGACTGCCTATGGGTAAATCATTATTTTTACATCTCATGCAAATGATTATAACTGCCTTTGGGCAAATCATTTAGTTTACCCACTCCACCCACCCTTTTGGGACAAATGCTTATGTCACTGATTATAACCTCCCTTGGGTAAATTAGTAACCCATATTTTGATCCTAATTATAATCACCTTTGGTAAAATCAGTGTTTCCCATTTTGTTCTTGATTATAATCACCTTTGGGAAAATCAATGTTTCCCATTTTGTTCTTGATTATAACTGCTTTTGGGCAAATCAATGTTTTCTATTTTATTCTTGATTATAACCACCTTTGAGAAAATTAGTGTTTCTCATTTTATTATTGATTATAACCACCTTTGGGTAAATTAGTAATCATCCCACATCCCTACCAGGGCAACTATCCATGCCACTACTTATAACTACCTTTGGGTAAACTAGTGTCACACCCTTTGTTACTTATTATAACCACTTTTGAGCAAATAAATGACTCTCTTTTCATTAATATTCATAATTGCCTTTAGGAAACTCAGTAATTCCACCCCCATTACCACTAAATTATGTCATTTTCTTAATTTTGAGGGAATGCTCAATGACTTTATTATACTACCCACACCCTCAAGGGGGCATAAAAGTCTTATCGATCACCTTTTGTGGTATGAACCATTTGAATTAATGACTTTTTCATTCATTGAAAATATTTTATTATAGTCATGTCTTTTAATGCCTTCTCAAATATCAAAAAATTATAGACACTTAATTTTAGCCACTTTCATACCTAAAATGGGATTTAGATTAAATTCTAGAAAATGACACAATTTAAGCCTAGAAAACACCTAAATTTCCAAATATTATCTACATAAGGGATTTAATTTCTTAGAAACATGATGAGGCTAGCTTATTTGAAATAGTACCCTATATCCAATAATAACCTTGTTTATTTTTAACCCATAGTCAAATTACAACCTATTAATTTGACACTTTTGGCATGTCAATATATTAATTCATAACATTTAAAATAATTGCCAAAAGACAAAAATCACTAATTATGATTAATTACATTTCAAATCTTAATTAACTTACCTAAGTGAAAATTCCAAATCAAATTATTGAATTCCATTTACCAATTTTTTTCTTACCAAATATGAAGTCAAAGGTCAAAGGAGCTAATAAAGTGCTTTATTATTTCCTAAATATTCTAAAAAATTATGAGTCACAACCTCACAAATATCTAAAGTGAGTTGTCATCCTCACAAATATCTAAAACTAAGTTGTCAATATTTCATGAGTGCTTTGACCCAACCTAGTGTTAGACTAGCTCAACCTAGGTTATTTTAGATTCAACCTAATATAGAATATAACCTAACCTCCTTAGGGTTAGAATTAATTATTAGAGCTATAAATACAAGCTCCCACTCTATATGCCAACAAGATTTTTTGTGTAAGGTTAGTTTACTAGAATACCTTCAAGAAGCCATTGAGATTAGTGTTATAATTCATAATTTATGCCAAGCTTAATACCAAGCCACAAGTGACCATTGGAGAGATGCTACCACCATGGATAAGCATTGCTAGAAGACTTGAATTGTCATAGTTTGAGCATGAATATCATTATGCCGGTAAGTAAGCATCAAATTTGATAAAGGAAATAAATTATTTGTATTGTTTTTTTATCTCTATTTTGTGATCTTTCTTATTATGTTATGCTCTCCCTAGTTCTTAGGCAAGAGTGTTTAGTCCTAGTGTATTGCTATGCTTGATTTTTGTCATTTTGACTAACAAGGTACTATCTACATTTCATTTACTCTTTGAACATCTAAGATAGAATAAGAACCACCAAATTACATTATTGTCAAATTAGATTATTTTTATCTATTTTTAGAATGAAAGCATAATATGCTTGACTATTTCAAAACCACTTCTAGTGTTGTCAAAATCATGACTTTAGAGAAGAATCACTATTATCTATAGGCAATTTTGATAAAATAAATTTAGTAATTTATATTTGTAAATTCCTTACTTTGTTTCTTGTGAAAAATATTATATATGGAGTGTAAATTGTATAAAATCATATCATAACACTAATAGGGTAATTAATTTAAGTTTATGAATTATAATCAAAGTCACAAGTTCAATCAACAAAATCATAGATTATAATCTAAACCATGATAGATAAGAAGCAGTTTTGCTTAAATACTAAGAATCTTTTCAAATTTATATCACCAAAGTTTCCCCTTTGTTCTTATTGACCATTTTAACCACAAGTTAAAATGGATCAACCCCCCTATAGCCAAAAACTTGTATAGGGGTCTTATATAATTTTATATGGTGTATTTAATGTTATTTCATATGTTTATACCCTTGCTCATAGTCTAGTTTAGTCCTTGTGTCATTTGATGTCTTAGGGATCATTTTAAATCCATATGTGAAAGAAACATGTTTTCATGGTGTTGAAGTAGTCAGGATCCTAGAAAGAGTTCACATAGGCCTTAAGAAGTTCATTTGAGCTTTCAAATATCAAGCAATAGTTCAAGCACAAACCTAAGTGAACTAGACTATCATCAGAATGTCACATAGAAATGAACAAGTTGGTTACTTGTGAATTTTTTTATTTTTCTTATAAAGTATCCCAAAACCAAAGGACCACATGGAAATGTTTCTATTAGGGTCAAGATCATCCCCTAAAAATTTGGTGCCTTCATGTTTTTTTTGGCTTCCATATACAAGCCTTCAAATTTGAAAAAGCAGATGAAGATGGTTGCAAGAACATCAAAATCAAGCTATAAAAAAAAACCATTGGAGTTCAAATTTTGATGGTATCATGGATATTAATGATGGGCATGGAGATATTAAAATTTAGATCAAAAAATAAACCACTAGGTTTCAAATTCTAATGGGCTCATGGACGTCAATGATGGGTTCTCGAATGTTAATGATGAGCATGCAGATGTCAAATTTGAGCCACATGAAAAAACCATTGGGGTTTAAATTGTGATGGTCACACAAGTGTTAAAAATTTTCATGCGAATATCAAAAATGAGCATGTGAATGTCAATTTTGGGCCTCATGAAATAACTATTCGAGTTCAAATGGAGGTAGATCCAATAGTTGGTGTTCAAACGTACATCCAGATATAATGGTGTGAATGAGATTCAAAGGTCAAGGAACTCAGATTGAATCTAATGCTATCAAATTTCATAATCTCAGGACCCTATATCAATGATCAATAGCTAGCATTTAAGGTCAAAGCAAAGAGACTCTAGATGAAATTGATAGAGCAAATTCGACCAAATTCTAGATGGACAAGAGGAGGCTACATGTTCAAATGATGATAGGAATATTTTATAATGGAATGAGCAATATGGAAAGGAAATTACACATGGGTATCTATGTAGGATCAAAGTATTATATATCAAAGTAGATGCTTCAAACTCATATGCCACCATTAAATCTCAATCAAAGATCTGAGATAAATAGTGACTGTCAAATGTAAAAACAAAGTCCAAAAAATCAATGAATGACTACAGATGGTAAATACAAGTTTTTAGAAGATAGTTAGTATCTAGGAAAATGTATATGACTATCATATCATATGTGTCAACTCACTCCATTTTAGTTTCAAATGCTCAAGAGATGATTCATGTTGAAGGTAGTTTCACAAAGGCTAGCTGAAGAGTCTCTACACTATTTTGGAGAGTTTGTCATGGTTTATATTGGCATTTCTTTAGGGAGGCATTCATGGTCTGATTCACACTCTAGTTCCCTAAAATTTAACTATTTATCAATTGGAAATGTGTTCTAGTGACCTTTGAACTTCAATCTTTCTCCTCTCTCTAAAATTCTATAATTAGCTACCATTTTAGACTTTGTAAGGGAGACCACACCTAGTATGACAAAGCCCTGCTAGTTTCATGTCAAATTTTTCCTTAGAATAATTTAATAAATCTAGTTTTAAGTTCAATAATATCTTGTTTGAGTGTGTAAAGTGATGAATGGTTAAGTTTAGTGATTCTACCCTTTACTTTTCCATGTCCTTTCATGTCTTCTACAATAAACTCTCATTCTAACAGGTCATATAGAGTGTATTCAAGTGTGTTAAGCTCCTTTCAAGTGTATAATTTTCCTTGGAGTGTGTAATTTTACCTCTATTTCATTTTTCCTTTTGTTGATTCATACATCTCACCTTTATATTTAAACACTCATGTTAGAATCCTTTAGGACATTGAGACTAGTCTATATGCTTTATTTCTTAGTGAATGAAATGTGATGGTCATGTGGAAAACATCTTGGTGTATCACCCCATTAGAATAGGTTTAATTCATGCAAATTATAAATCTTTTCCCCATAATAAATCATTATCATAGGTGAAATCACTTCAAGATACATTCATGGAGCTAGCCCTTAAATTTAGGGGCTCACTTCCACTATAGGTACACCCACATACCTAGAAGTGTTCCCATGTTGCTAAAATTTGGAAGAGGCTTAAACACCCTCTTTTAGGGTATAATATTTGGTGATAATATTTTTGTCATGGCCAATGGGACCAAAGTCCAAGAGAGTGGAAATATTATTAGTGTGTCTTTCCTCTAATCACCTTTTGGAAGCAAGCAAGTTAGCACCAATAGAAACTTCAAATGATAACTTCTAGTTGTAAGTAACCCAGGTCTATCTTATTGAAGATTTTGATCATTTTTTGTATCCCATCTAGCATATGAGGTTGATATGAACAAATATGGTGAATATTCTTATCATGAACCTCCCTATCAACCTTGATATGAACCAAATTATACTCCCCAATAGTCCTATCAAAATGTCTATCAATCTTATGAGCCATGGCAACCCTATAATCCTCAATTTCCCTCTCCATATGGACACCATGTTGTTGGATATCCCTATGAGGAAGGCTACCAAGAAACCTATCAATAAATGCCTTCCTATCAATCTCAATATGAGTCCTACCAACCATACCATGATGCCTATGAACCTCAAGAGTAATCATATGAGTCTTGTCATGAGGAATCAGATGTTTACATGAATTGTACACAATGGCATTACAAGGAAAGATGTATATTCCTATAGACTAGAATGAAATAAGTTGAAGTTGGTATTGATCCCCATCATTACCCTCCTCCATTTTTTCCATCTTATATCAAGTGCTTGTTGGCATCCATACCACAGTTACTAGTTAATGAAGATTAAATGATAACATGGGATGATGAGTATGATATGCTCCCTAATCATCTCATGGAATGGTTGAGATGTGCTACCAAAGTTATATGTAGACATTTGAAGAGATAGAAATAACTCAATGGGATACCAAATAATAATGGACTTGGAAAATAAGTGCCTTCAATGCTCAATAGATAGGTTAAGTATGTGGGAAGATAAATATCTCAAAAATGAACATGATACTATTGAATAATTTTAAGAAACCTATTGGCAAGATGTAACTCCTACTTATGTAGGTGTTTTTCCTTCTAATAAGCCCAAAAAGTCACTTCCCTATGAGTTACTAGTGATTTCCTCTTTCTTAAATCCACTCACAAGCCCTCTCCTTCATTCCACACTCCATATCCAACTCATCAACCTTCCACCTCACCCTTTATTAAAAAAAAGCCCATCTCAAGGGAAGCAAGTGAGGAGGAAAGAGCTCAATCTATATCTGATCAAGAGGATGTCATGAGTGATTATGAAGAATAAATCACCATAGGGACTCCCCTTGGTTAACACAAAGGAAAATTAACCTTTTTGAATGAGGAGAAGCATATTGAAGATCCTATTGTAGCTATCCATGAAAAATTTGATGGAAACATGAAAGAGGAAGTACCTAATAAAGACCTCTTATTTTCTATTCATAATGAAATAGATCTTGAAGATGAAATTTATGAGGAAGATGACCCATTTCAAAGTTTAACTCCATATAAAGCAATTTGAGAAGTTGGGTAAAACTCCTCCTTCTCCAAAAGATTGTATATCTAATGTCAAGTTTTTTGATGAGTCTAATAAACATGATCTTGAGTGCCTTATCAAGCATGAAAGTGTATATCAATATACTATCTATGGTTCTACAATCATATATGAGTCTCATGGGTCCAAGTTAGACTTTGTTTTACCTAAAGGATAATAAAGATATCTATATAAGGTAAAACCACATTCATGGATGTGGGAACATGGTGAAGGAAAACTTGATGCTTCCAAACATCAAGCACATTTTTTCAAGGAGAGTAAGGTTAAGAGGACTGACATATTAAAACTTGCACATTAAGGGTCAAGTACATGAAAAGGTAAAGAAATATTTTTCCATGGAAGACAATGACTAGAATTGGGTAAGCTATATAGAGCTCTTCAATGAGCTTGAAGAACTTGCATCTAAAGAAAAACCTAATATTATTGAGAGAACCATGGAGAACAATAAGGAAATCCTTGTTGAACCACCATTGGAGGTCATATTTGAGGATCCATATGAGAAGGTTGAGTTTTTATGGATGTAATAAGAGTTTAGTCTCATAGCTAGCCTATTTTGAGCTACTTGGTTTTCATTTAACATCATGCCAATGAAGTTGGAAAACATCATGAAGAAGATGTAGGCATCAATTCCAAGGTTCAAAAGGATACATGTCTCATTCAATATTCCATGTCATGAAACAAGTGAGGTTTAAAACTTCCCCTTTAATCTTGGAGGAAGTTTTCATCCCAGGTTAATTTATGTTTGAGTCAATTTGTTTAGTTATGTGTGTTGTGATCCCTAAGTGTTCTAGTTGAACACATGTGTGTTTCTATTTTGTATCTTACTCTTGTTGTTTTTTTATATTTTATGTGTCATTTTAAGGCAATTTATATGTCAAACTTGTGTACATGTGACTCCATAACCCAATGAATAGGATTATGCAACTAGTTATGGCATATCAAGCATATCGCCCTTGGCAAATCACCAAGAATGTTGATGATTTTTATCACAAATCAAAATGATTCAACCCCTCTATAGTAAAAAACTTTTATAAGGGTATTATATAATGTTATCAAGTGTATTTAATGTTATTACATATGTTTTTAGCCTTGGTCATCGTCTAGTTTAGTCCTTGTTTCATTAGATGTCTCAGGGGTCATTTTAAATCCATATGTGAAAGGATTAGGATTTCATGGTGTTCGAGTAGTCAGGATCATGGAAAGAGTTCACACAAGCCTTAATAATTTCATTCAAGCTTTCAAATATTAATCAATAGTTCAAGAACAAGCCTAAGTGAACTAGACCATCATCAAGATATCATGTAGAAATGAATAGGTTGGTTACTTGTGTAGTTTATAAGTTTGCTTAGAAATCATCCCATGACCAATGGACCACATGGAAATGTTTCTCTTAGGGTCAAAATCATCCCCTAAAAATTTTGTGCCTTCATTTTTTTCTACTTCTAGATATAATCCTTTAAAGTTACAAGAAAATGAAGTCAGTCACATGGATATCAAAATCAAGCCACAAAAAAAACCATTGGAGTTTAAAGTATGATAGTATCATGGACATCAATGATGGGTGAATGGAAATAAAATTTGATCCATGACAAAAATTCATTGGGTTTTAAATTTTGATGATCATGTGGGCGTCAAATATCTTCACATGAACGTCAAAGATGGGCATGCAAATATTAATTTTGGGCCTTATGAATTAACTATTTGAGTTCAAATAGAGGTAGATCCAATGGATAGTGTTCAAAAATAAATCAAAATCCAATGGTGTGAGTGAGATTCAAAATTCAAGGATCTTATATTGAATATAATGCTACCAGATGTCATAATCTTGAGACCTCATATCAATGATCAACGACCAGTGTTGAAGGTCAAATCAAAGAGACTCTAGATGATGCCACATGTTAAAATGATGATAGACATATTTTAAAATGTAATTATAAACATGTAAATGGAAAGACACATGGGTACCTATGTAGGATCAAAATATTCTATAGTAAATTAAATGTTTCAGACTCATACGCTGCCATTAAAGCTCAATCAAAGATATGAGATAAACAATGACTACCAAATGTAACAATAAATTACAAAAAATAAATAAATGACTATATATGGTGAATAAAAGTGTCTAAAATATATTTATTGGATAAGAAAATGTTTATGATTGTCATGACATTTGTGTCAGCTCTCTTTAGTTTAGTTTCAAATACTCAAGAGATGATCTGTGATGAAGGCAGTTTCACAAAGGCTATCTGAAGAGTCTTTGAACCATTTTAGAGAGTTTGTCATCGTTATATGGGTATTTTTATAGGGAGGCATTCATGGTATACTTCACACTCTAGTTCCCTGCAATGTAACTAGTTATTGATTGGACCTGTGTTCTAGTAACCTTTGAACTTCATTCTTTTTCCTCTCTCTAAATTCTATAAGTAGCTACCATTTTGGATTTTGTAAGGGAGACCACACCTAGTATGGAGAAGACCTACTAGTTTTATGTCACATTTTGACTTATGAAAATTTAATTAATATTTTTTTGAGTTTAAGGTATCCTGTTCGAGTATGTAAAATGATGAATGGTTAAGTTCAGTGTTTCTATCCTTTGTTTTTCCTTCCTTTCATGTCTTCTATAATAAAATCTCATTATAACATGTCATATAGAGTGTATTCAAGTGTGTTTGGATCCTTTAAAGTTTATTATTATCCTTGGAGTTTTCAATTTTCCCTTTGGTTCATTTGCCTTGTGTTGCTTCATACATCTCACCTCTATATTGAAACACTCATGTTAGAATCCTTTAAGACTTTGAGACTAGTCTGTATGTTTTATTTCTTAGTGAATGAAATGTGATGGTCATGTGGAAAACATATTAGTGTATCACCCCATTATAATAGGTTCAATTAATTAAAATTATAAGTATTTTCCCCATAAGCAAGCATTAGCATAGGTGAAATCACTTCAAGATACATTCAAGGAGATAGTCCTTAAATCTAGAGGCTCACTTCCACTATAGGTACACCCACATAACTGGAAGTGTTCTCATGTTACCCAAATATGGAAGAGTCTTCAACACCCTCTTCTAGGGTGAAATATTTGGTGACAATAGTTCATATAAGTAAACAAGATTAAATAGATAAACATAAAATCAACAAAATCATATTACAATATTTGTGAGTTTGATTAGAGTTAGTTCACAATCTAAATCAAAATTTCAATTAGTAGACTCAAAATCGTCAATGGAAATCAAAATCATAGATTTTAATAAGTTATTTTTATTAGTATTGAATATGGTATTAATTTTAAATCATCATAGTCTTTTCTTATTTTTTTAACTTCTCTAAGGTCAATCAAGAGGTAGAGAAAACAATAAAAATCAGCTTTCAATACTTAATAGTTAGATTAGGATTAGTTTATAACTCTAATCAAAGTCACAACTACCAGAGACAAAACCATACATGGAAATCAAATTCACAAATATGTATAAGAAAATTTGAAAAATGGTCAAAAGAATAGCCAGATAGATAACTATTAAGGCTAACTTTCATGACTAAATCAAAATCTAGATTGTTGAGAGCAAAATCGTGTTTGAAAAATTTCTATTACTAGAAGAAAAATCACCCTTTCATTAGATCATGACAATTTTTGAAAATTTTAGCCCAATTCCTTCATAAAAAGTCTTAAAAGTTAGATTTTTCACACCTTATATACATAATGGTTAGTGGGACTCCCGCTGTGGTTGCCAATGTATTATGCAAAATTTGAGCAATAGATTTGAAATTCACACAATAAGCTATAATCAACTCAAAATTCACAAAATCATTAAAAGGGAAAGATATTGGAAGAAATAAAAATCAATTAGAGTAATCTTACCATCAATTTACCTCTTTGAGTCTTCCTCAAAGATTGTAGATGTTACTCCTAGACAATTAGATTGAAAGATGTTGGACTACAAGATAAAATGGCTTCAAAGTTTTGGTGGGTGTAAGATACTATAGATATGGATGCAAAAAAATATTATGGATGCAAGTAATAGCTAAAAGAGAATGGATATTATCCAAGCTTGAGTTTTTTTATAATTAATTTAGCCAAGAGCTTTGCATGGCTATTTATAAGGGTGGTGAAGGGAATGAAGGGGAATTTAAAATTTCTAAGAATCCTCTATATTTAGAGGGTTATAGAGAGGTAGAGAAGTTGGAGGAATATTTTAAAGTTAGAGAACTCTAGATTTCAGTAGGAGTTAATGAGGATTAGATAAGGAATTTAGATGGGATTTAGGAACTAGGTTTGTAGGAAAGGCTATGAGTAGGTGGATGGGGCGTAGTTATATTTTTGAATTTTAGATTTTCAAGTGGGCTTGGAAAAGGATTATTAGATTAATGGGATATTAACAGGATAAGTAATGGATAAATTAATATAATGTGGGACATGTAAAAGGTTAGCATGGTATAGGAAATATGAAGGGGGGACTAGATTAATAATTAGGAAAGTGTTAGTGGATTGTTAGATTAATTTAGATGAGATAAGTGGTGAGGTTAAATGAATGACTAAGGCAAGAAAATTAAAATGCATACAATTTTAATCTATATGTAATTATAAATTAAATGTCATAAATAAATGAAATGTTAAAGAATTAGAAATATATATTTTTTATAAATTAAAAAGAAACATCTATTTTTATTGATAAAAATAGAACTATTAATTACAAATTAAAATTAAAATTTATAACGTTTCAATCTTTTTATCTTTTATTCTAATTTATTTTGATATTTAAATGTGATTTTTTAATTTCTTTTATTTTATTACAAATATAAATTATAAGTATTTTTAAATGTTCAAAATTTTACCATTGTATATTTGTATTAAAAATATAAGATATTAAATAATTAAAATTAAAATTAAATATAAAAATGATTTGCATGTTCAAATTTTAATCATCATATATTTATATAAATACAATTACATATAATATTAATAAAGATTAATTTATAAATTTAATTTCAATTATAAAAAATATCTAAATTAAATATTACCTACTAATAAATTTTTAATGAAATAAAAACATAATTTTTATTAATAAAATAGATTATTTTTAATTAATGAAACATTAAAAAAAATTTAAATTAAATTCTAAATCAATAATTTTTATATCATTTTCAATTTTATTTTATTTTTTTATTTTTTATTTTTTTATATAATTTTTTTATTTATTTAAATTTCTTAAAAATCTAATTTACAAGTTTTTTTAGATTTTCCATGTTCAAAATTGAACCATTAGATATTTATATAAATATATAACATTTTAATAGTGATTAACTTTTTTAATTAATTAAATTAAATTTTCTATTTTTAGTTAATTGAGGGTTGATGGGTTCCTCACCCTTTATTAAAAATCAAATGTGATTACAACCAACCATGTCCATATCTGAAGAATCTTCATGATGCAAGGACCACCAACTAGTATATAGAAATAACCAACAATAAAAGGCCAAATCGAGGCAAGAAACCTCAAGAAATAACAACATAAACCAAAACTCAAGTCCTAGGAAATGTCCTAGAAACCTCAAGAAATAAAAACATAAACCAAGCCAAGATTTAGTGGGAAATATGTCTTACATAATCTTCAATCCTCCCTTTTTTCCTTTTTTTTCTTTTTAACCTCCTACCACGCCCCTTGAGTAGGCTCCATTGTAACTATTTGTAGCTCTAAAGTCTAGTATGTTAAAGGTGTATTTACACTTAGAGGATATGAATGCATATGAGTCACCAATTCTTTATTTGAATTTGAGTTCTCTAATTCATGTGCTCTCTTTACTCTCTCTGATGAGATCCATTTTAAATCATTCCCCTAAGGGGTAATTTGATCTTCTCCTCCTCCCATGATATCAAACATGAATTTCTCAATCCTTGAATTTGTACACTTCTTCAGTTTATTTGCATGATCACTTTCCTTTATGCAGTCATCATCTTCATCCACTCCTTATTTATTTGGAAAACTCCACTATTTGGGTGATGATTTCCTCCTTATTTCCCTGTTAGGATGTGTTTGTGCCTAGGGATAAGTATCCTAAATATGTCCTAGAATATTATATGTATGGTATCAAAATCTTGTATCTATAGATGATGGAAATTCCCACATCTGAGCATCTCTTTATCAAGTAAGACATTTCTAAGATCTATATTTACACATATGTGCATAAGGTTGTTGTTTCTATCTCAAAATCAACTTCAATGAAGGTTCCTAAAGAGTTTATTATCTCTTCAAAAGCAAAACAAAAATGTATGGGCATATTGGGAAGTCAAATCCAAATTGGCATTTTGGTAATATAAAGAGTGAGTGGGTCAAATTTTGAGAACCAAAGGGTGATGAAGAGCCCTGCAGTACACCAAAACCAAGGACCCTCTAAGAACACTCTCTAAAAATCTTCATCATTAAAGAGATGAATAATAAAAAAACTTTTGGAACAAAGAGAGAGCTCATAATGCTTATTCTGTGTATCTAATGATACAAAGATATCGTGCTTAGTCCATGTATCCAATGATACAATGCTTATTCTAATTTTGATTGAAAATGGGCCACCTCCTTCCTTTTAATCTTCATAATATAAACTTATTCTACGTGCTCCATAACATAAACGTGGGGGATGGATGTCATCTTCAAAACACTTGGTTTAGTTGCTATTTTTTACCACTTATGTAAAATTCATAGATTTAGAGGTAGATGGCCTTCCTGGATCTGTAACTCCTCCATGTAATCACAACACCAAAGAGAGGGTGGAATCCTTATTAATATTGGATCCCAAAAGAGGATAATGGTCCTTAAGTTATTTTCCCTTGTATAACATACATTTTTCCTCCATTAGAATCCTTTGAGTGTTCTTAATATTCAACTTAACATCCACCACTTGATCTATCTGATGAACCCAAAAAGACATGGTTTTCCTAAAGAGAAGATGCACCATAATTTAAAAGCCTGCCTATTTTTCACCCATCATCTAGAAAGGCATTAATTTTGACCCTCTTTATGTATGTCATCATTATTTTAGATAGTTTATGATGGTCTTGACCTTTTAGGCCATCAAATCATGTTCTTGAATTTTTTCAAACACTTGACCTAAATCTTCCCCAATGGCATAACTTTTAGATAAATTTAATAGGTTTTTTATCATATATTTTAACCACTAATAAAGTGACCAGAATAGGGGTCATCCATGTGAGGCTATGACAAGTCAATAAAAACTTTTAAAATAAATTGATATGTGGGTGATGGGAGAACAGTCCTACCATGTCCACTCCTCTTTGGATCAACTCATTGTTGTATTGCCCACCCACTAGCCAACAATTTTTTATCATGCACTTTGAATATCAACTATGGTAAAGAGGCATCATTGGCCAATGCAAATCATATAATGATAGTGCCCTTGCCTATGGCAATGGATTATTACTCCAATCCCTTAAACCCTAACTAGGATGCTACCTTCCATTTCACTAGATCAAACTTTGTTTCCTTAGCTACCACCTTAGGATTATGAAAAGATGGTGATGGTCCTACTTGTGTGTCCTTAATAAGTTATAGGATCAGGTCGAGAGAGTCAATAATGGCTGATGTTGTAATTTATCACTTCATTTCTACTTTTTTTTATAAAACCTGGTGAATAAGTGATTATATTCATTTTTATTTATTAAAAGTACATTAAAATTAAAAAATAAGACTATACATTTTTATCCATATAAAATATTGAGTGTTATGAATTAAAATCCTAAGAATAAATCACATGACTGAGAGAAAATAAGGCTCATAAAGCATAAACAAAATGAATAAAATGGTTTAATAATTTTGAAAAATAAAAAGAACATATAAATACCAAAATATCATTTTTGGTGGAACATGTAGCCATTTAGCCTAGCTAGGTTATTGCTCCTTTGGTGTGGGATCATACCCAACATACATAGTTTAAAACAAAAGGACTATGACACTGATATCCTACCAATTAAGGATAACATTTGGAAGTCTATCCAAGGATACCATTCTCAAAGGCTCACTACACTTTTGGTTGGGTTTCATGGGTCGAAGTGGCCTTCCCCTAATCCACACCCTTTTAAATAGCACAAGTAGAGGCTTTAATGACACAACTAAAATACTTCTTAGTGGGATTTTCAATTACCTTAGGAACTACTAAAAAAAATTTATCCTTCATATATTTTGAGGAAACAAAATTTTTACCTTCATCATCTATATTGATATTTAATAGTTAAGGCTTAGCCTATATCTTTCCTCCACATTACCTTTGGGATTGGGAATTTGCTTTCCTTTTTTGCCTAACTAAAATTCATCCTTTCCCCTTATTTTCAATTAATTGAGCCAGGGGAAATCCTAAGCTAATTGATCATGGTTTTGACACATCAAAAATTAAAAATTGAGGTTCTCACAATCCATAAATTACTTAGATATGTCCCCATTTTGATATTTTAAATAAAATTTTATGAATAGGTTTGCTTACATCCATTTGAACATAATTTTTGGCATAAAAAATATGCCTTTTATTATAAAATTTAAAATAAAAAATATATAAATATTTTAATTATAAATAAATTATTAATTAAATATTACATACTAATGAAATAAAAACTTTTATTTTATTAATAGAATATAAACCTCCTATAAAATATAAATTAAAATTAAAATTTTAATTGTATATTTATAGTATTTGTATAATTTTTATGAGGGTAAATTGAAGATTTTGAAAAGATAATAAAACCTATTAAAAATTCATAAAGATATTAGTATAAGCATAAAAAGAAATAAACTTAAAATAGGTCCACCTAGTAGTGGGCCAAACTACAACATGGGAGATATTAAGCTAACCAATAGCCTAATTTCACTCAACCATGAGCCAAAACAAAAGGATATATTCAACAAGGCACAACATAGGGCAACATATTCTTGGGAAAATAAATCTTGAGTAGAAAACCATTAGTTGAAACTATAAATTGCTCTAGGAACCTATTAGCTAAAGCAACAAATAGAGCCCAAAAAGAGCATTATCACCTCATTCTATCTCAATAGAGTATATATCTAGCTTCATTAAAATAAAAGGAAAAGATCAAACTTTATAACACTAATCATCCTTGATTTGTGTTAAGACTTTCCTTCCCTTAAGGAGAGATTCCATGAAAGATAAGTGATGTAAAACATAAAACTACTTGAAACTACCTCACTAAATGATATATCCTTAAAAAATGTCATAAGATATATATAAGAAACATGAAAGTAAGGGGAATTATTTACTACATCAAGCACTCCCCATGAATAAAACACACTCAAAAAATAATATCCATACTACCATCTTAAGGGGAAGTTCTAAACTTGGCCACATAGATGCAAGGTTTATACCAAACCCATAAAAATTTCCAAAACTAGAGCTATTAAAACCCTAAATTGGATAAACATAACACCTGGTTATATGCTCATACACAATCCAATAGGGAATCAATCCATGATCTCACAAAAAATAACCCTTGATCAAACAAACCCTTACAAGAGAGTAACAAACCACAAAAAAATATGAAGGAAAAATAAATTTGACATAGAACCTCCTTGGAAACACCCCATGGGAGGGTAAGTATACAAAGTTTATGGGCCATTTTGTTTACATTTTTACAAATTGGATAAAAAAACATACACATTATTAAAGTAATGTGTTCACATTATTTGAAATAGGCTCGGTAAATCCAAGCCTATAACACATACATGTTATAATGTGTATGCACAAAATCCCATGTTGATATAACATGTATATGTTTGTAACAAAAGAATGTACATAATCCTGTTAGCATGAAATGTTCAAGGGGTATGTAGTAAAGGAGTTGAATGCCCAGAATGTAAGGTTAGGTTTTTTACTAAAATAAATGTGAATTATAAGTTGAATTTACATTACTGCACATATATTCCTTGTGTAACAATGTAAATCTCAACTTATAATTTAAATTTGTTTTAGTAAATATAATAAATTAGGGTCAATCTACATCTTTAAGAATTGGTCTCATAGCTCCATAAGTTATGATTTAAAAGATAGTTTTTAAAAAATCAATATAGTTAGTACATAGTCATTTTTAGGGTTTTAGTATTGAAATTAAGGATTTTAGGGTATAACTTTTAAACTAATGTTTATTTTTTAGGTTTTGAGGCCTTCCAGAGTACTTGTCATTTATAAGAGTTCTAGGTTTGTCAAAATTAAATTTTAAAAACCATTTCACACCCACCCACCCATTTATGTTGATTTAACTTATGATTAGGTCCCTTATGGGCCAAAATTGACAACACCATAATCATTTTTTACTAGGGTAAATGGGGAAAATTTAGAGCACATTTGTAATCAATCACCCTAATTATGTTTTAATTAATGCCAAATTATTTTGCATGTGGAAATGTACATCACATTAGTGACCCACACATATTCAACCACCCTTTATGATAATTTTACTTGTGATTAGGTTTATTATAGGCCAAAAATGACACAAAAACACCATATCCACTTGTAACAAATGTAAATACAAACAATTTTGGGCACATTTGTTCATGATCACCCCATTTCTCTTCAAATTCAAGAAAAAAAGGTGTGATTATGGCAACATAAGTCACATTATTACCCTTACACATCCAACTACCAATTTACACTAAATTTACTTGTGATTTTTTATATTGTAGGCCAAAAATGACACAAAAATACTATATCCACTTGAAACCAAGGAAATGTAAATAATTTCATGCATGATCACCCCAATTCACTTCAAAATCAAGACAAAGTGATGTGATGGGGGAAACATAATTTGAATTGGTGACTTTTAGACACCCAAACACCCATTTATGTTTATTTTTATTTTGGTTAAATCCCTCATATGGAAAAATTCACACAATAACACAATATCTCCTTGTGACTAGGGAAAATGTAGATGATGTGGTGCATATATATATGTGTGATTACCAAAATTTAATTTAAAAATAAACCAAAGTGGTATGTGTTGTAACATGGATTTTCACCCTTTGAGGAGATACCTATATCTCCTCATCTAAGTGTCATAATGGAAACATATCTCTTTTTGTGGGTAAAAATTTGATGAGATGAATCCCTATAAGGTCTAGTTCCCTTGATGCACTCTTTTAAGTACTTTCTTGCCTATCAACTTTGGATGAAAATTGGTAAGAAAAAAACTAAAAAATATAAAAAAAAGTGATGCACCAATATTATATTTCCTCCTATTGACTGAAATTATACTACTTAGTTAAAAACAAAGCTTCTCTTACATAAAACTCACAACACAAGATAGATTGTTACATCAGTGTTTCATAAGCTAGGTTTAAGAAGGTATTTTGACACTTAGGAGGGAAATGAATGATTCTTTGAGATAATATAGTTAGGGACCACTTATAAGAAACTTATACACTTAAAATAGAAACTTAACAAAGACCTATAATAATTACTCTTCTGCACACTTGGTGAACAATCAAGGATAACATGCTAGAAACCATCTTCTATTAGACAAGACCAATAAGATTGAAATAACACTCAATTACATAGAATGTAAGTATAAAAAATAAATTTTTTATTTCTTCAAGAGTAATTCAATTAAAAAATTTGGATATGGTTTCACCATTAACCAATGGAGGCTACCAAAAAGAGCTAAAAGAGTCAATATTTATAATCTTTAAGGGAAGAGAAAGACAAGGGAAGTACAAAGGTCACTTGGACACTTTTCAATCTGATAAAATAGGTTAAAATTTCATTCAAAATATATATGATATGTACCATGCAATGACATGAGGACTAAGTGTCCATACAAGTCATGAAACTTATGAAAATTGTCATAAAACTCCCAGTCTTGGCTCAGAAAACTAACTTCATAATTTAAACCTATTTGAACATCCCACCACTAACTAGGGATAGGTCTAATTATTGGGATAATTTTGAAGGCCTTTAGTAATTCATCTCCATACATTTTTTTCATTCCTACTCATATGGAAACTCTTATAAAGAAGCCATCACTATCTATAGTCTAAAAACCTCCTAACACTTAGAAGTTTTACCTTAGAAATAAATTACCATAGGGAGTTATAATAAGTCTAAATTTTTCCTCCAATATTGATTTCATCTCCTGAAACCTCCTAAAACCTAAAAAACACAAAAAATAGTCAAAAATACCTTATTTTGCATGTTCATATAATTCCATACAACTAATCTATATGGGAAGAAGCCTAAATGAGTCTTATACAAGTTATAATAGCTTCCATGGTCAAAATATGTCATTTTGATAGCTCTCTAAGCTTTTTTCTCCATCAGGTCCTGGTTGAGGGTTTAGTAGGGTTTTAGATAGTTTTTAGTCTTAAGATTTCTTCATAAATATTTGACATTGGATCTACCACTAAATTCCACAAAATTGATTCCAAGGGCCCTTCTAACCTCTCCCAATTCCTTTGGTTCCCATGCAAATCCTTAGAAAATATATGATCATTTGAAAACACTTCATCGAACTTATTTCTACCCTTTTTGAATGCTTGGGATATTTATAGGATAAAAATAGATTTATTTTAGGTTTATCTCCATAATATTAATTAAAAAATTTCTATATCCACCTCCCTAACATGCATCAATCATTTTTATAGTCCACCAAGAGTTAGAAATTAAGATGGACCCCCAATTGGTTCTAGGTCTCCTCAAAGCCTAATAGGTCTAATAGGCACCTTGCTAGTTTTAGTTGTTAGGACTGATATTTCATGGTTATTTTGGTTTATTATGAATTTTTACATCCCATATTACCTTAAAACTTCACTATGTAACTCTCCAAGCTCTCTTCTTCATCTTCTTCTCCTTCTTCACCAACTAGGCTTCGTAAAAGATTGCCTAGTTAGACTGTGTAAATGGGTAATTTAGTCACCTTGAGGAGTCTGAGATTGATATATTGATTCCATATAATATATTACCATTATATAAACATACAAAAATGTTTCTATAATTTCCTAAATCTTTATATCAATCCCTTTACCCATTTTGCACTCACTAGCTCACTTCTCCAAACCCTGATTTTCCTAGACTAGCTAACCTCTGAGACAAAATAGTGAGGTATAACACTCATTCCCATGTAAAATTTAATATTTTTTGATTTATTAAAATTCCTAATTATTATTTTTACAAGAGGGTTTATATATATTCCATGTTTTATGTGTCTAACCAACTCTAAATGCCCCAAAAAGGCCTCTAAAAAGCCTATTTTCCTTCATTTTCCTCAAACCTTCCTAAGAGCGACCTATCAAAGACAATAAAATTCCTATAAGTTGCTTTAAAATGTTTTCCATATCCAAATAATTCTACTGGAGCTTTGGATTCACCTAAAAAAAATCGCTCTTTGAATTATTCATGTTCATCTGTTGAGCAAAGAGGGTTTCTAGCTCATTATATGGACTGATAGATTTGGTCAAGTAAGGAAGAGTAAATAGACATGTTGAAGTCATATTGGAGTGTGTATAAAAATTAATTAATCAATCATGTACCATATTAAGTTTATTAAAAACTTCTCTCTTCACCTAAACACCTTCATGTCTTCCTCTCACCTTCATGTCCAAGACTACCACATGGTGGTTGTAGGTGCACACAGGGGTACAAGAGATCTTTTGTAAGTTTTTTTCATCATGTTTATAGTTCATTAAGTTACCATTAATTTTAATAAGGTTACCACATGTTTTTCCTATCACCCAAACTCCCTTTTGTGCCTCATATGCACTTCTTGTCAAAACTGGGTACCCCACTATACTCTGATTGAGACTCCCTAAGTTTGCCCCTACCTATAAGTTAATGTGATTTGCATAGAGATTATGAAGATCATTATATTAATTAATAAGTTTCTTAGTTTTTGTTTCATCATATTACCCTTTCCAAGTATTCAATATGCACTTTCAACTCACTAGATTGAGTCCTCTCCAAAATGACTGAGCAACTCTGATGTAGATTACTGCTTGTAGGTGTTTATGCTTCATGATAGCTTGTTTATATTGTTTTTGAACCTATAATAAACCCATTTTGATCAAACATTTAATGATTGAACTTGCACTCAAATTTAGAGTCCTAAAAACACCATTGGACATCAAAATCAAGGTCATTGATGTATGCTGAGATATTCTACTTATAGGACCTACTGTAGGTGTTTATAGCCTTGGTTGAGGTGATTATGATGTGAACATACCTCCTTGAACCCACCTTTAGTTCACATAAGATCAATATCACCTTCTGTTACCCTATATGGTCTAAAAACAATCAAAACACATGCCTAAGTCACTATTTGCTCATCTTACTTATCTGACCCCTATAGGTGTCAATTCCCATGCTAGAAGGGTGCCTAAGAGCAGTCATAATGGTCTAAAAGAACTTTTATTAATCATATTTTGATTAATTTCATCTCATTTGACCTCATATTATTATTTGAAACATACTATTCATAAACCATTTGTTCAATGTTTCTCCTTAGGAGACAAAACACCATTTATCTCCTCAAGCCTATACATGTTAATGGAAAATTTTAGTGCATTTTAAGGCATGTTTAAGACCTCAAACAACCCATCATACCTTAATTTTTAAACTCATTTCTTGGCATATATATTTTCTATGCTATAAGCCACAACATTCAACTCTTTAGATGCTTTGAGACCCTTAGCAAACCTGCCATAGGAGGTCCATAAGACCCCCCTGGAGCTCTATTTTGACCCTTTTAGTGAAAACTTCCCTAAACCTAGTCATGAACTTCACACATGATTCCATGATTCTTCTTTAATTTTAGGAACTTTATATAGGTATGTCATGGATTTCTTGTCATATCAATATATTAAGGAAGAGTCAAAAAATTTCAACCCTTTTGTACAACATTTTAATTCCCTACTCAGCCACATGTAGGTGGATGTTTTGGTAAGAAAAAAATGAACTAGATATTAACAACATGAAACTTTATATGAATGTGAACTTGTATGTTCTTATCAAACATCCTAATTCACCTCAAATAGTACCAAGATTTTGGAACACACATTATCCTTTCCACACCTCCTCATGACATTAGTAAGGGCCCTGTAGGTGTGCATTAGACATGTTATACATATGCAAAGGATGGAATTGGGCAATAATATGTTATGGAATAGACTCAATACCACTCAAATGAATTTTTATACCTTTAAGTATATTATCTCCATCAATAACACCTTGAAACTAGTTTCAATACACCTTTCCAACATGAAAATCACCTATGTATACATAGAGAAGAGCAATTAGGGGTACCTCAAGATTGTTTTAGCATGGTAGATGAACCTGTGACTACACTTTCACCTTTTCCAAGCATAAAAATGGAATAATTAAGACTCATAATGTCTTATACAACTAAATAATTCTAATTACAACTCCATGGACAAGTTGAACAAGCTTATATAGATGACTGCAAGTGACACTAAACATGAAGTTGACTATGGAGAAAAACAAGGTTACAAGATACCCAAAATATGATATTATGGAACCAAAACATGGAATGAGGTGTAAATATTAATTTGAGTAATGTGGGACATACTTTTCCATTCACACAAAACCTCTATAAAAGACAATTTTTTGGAACAAGGCAGAAATGACTATAACTTCACTCTTTCACTCCTCTTTGCAAACTAAGTTAGTTGTCACATAAAATAAAATAAAAATGTGAAACCAATCATGTATAATATGATATAATGGATTAAACCTCCTATGGAACTACTCTTATCAAGTGAATTTTATGAAATTTCACAAATAAGAGTAAAACTTGTAGGGTGCATAGATTAGCAAGAAGATTTGAAAGGTCAATTTCTTAGGAAAAGTTCATAAAGCTCAGGATACCATTCTTATAAAATAAAAAATCAAATGGAATATAACTAGTGTATAATACACCACCAAGATCATTTTTCTTGAAACCCCTTGTGCTGGCCATATCAAGTACAAACCTACAGGTCACTTTAGCTTACCAAGAAAGATGAAAAAGAGTAGAATAGTTTTGGCATTAAAATGACACTTAAAAATCATTTAAAATGTGGATATAATAATGGGTAAGTTTAAGACGCATTTTATAATCCTTTTCCACATGGAACACTTCCCAAAGAGGTCATACAAGTGCCATTTTCTTTTCCTTTCACTAGAAAATTACCTTTTCTTCTACACAACCTATCACTTATTAGTTATGTCAATTGATTAAGACTTAAGTATACAAATTTATCATTACATAATATTTATTAACCTTAAAACTTCCTAATAAACCTATACAACTCATTAAATGTACCCTTTTTGACCTCAAAATGACCCAAAATGACTAGGACTACAATAACTAGAGACCAAGGCTAGTAAAACATCAAATGACATTATTTAACCTATAAAACATCTTGTGACATAATAATTGGCCCCATATAACACCTAAAGATTAAAAAAAATACCTATGGGTGCACCAATTTGACCTAAAGGTCAAATTTGGTCAATAAATTGGTGACTAATAGGGGTAGTATGCCTTCTATACCAACTAGGCCAGTAGCCTTATCCTATCATGGGCCAAGGGATTCAAAAAATAATTTAAGACAATTAGAAAATAATTTTCCTAAAACACACACAAAACAACCATAACATACCACTCAAACACAAGATAAATCAAGACACAAAAAATATTCACACATGTGCATAAGCACTTAGGGAAAACAACAAACTATGTACAAGGACAGAGGAAGACCTCAGTAGCAATGTTTGAGATATATCCCACTAACTAGGATATGAAGATCCTCTACATCAAACTTTGAGATTTGGAAAACATTTTGTTGCTTGCATTGGGTGATAACATAAGGGCCACTCCATAAAACATAAAACTTTGTGTGTCTTCTAGGTTTAGCCCTATCTTCATCTCACTTTATAATAATGTCTCCTTATTGGAAGATTCTTGGCATGGAATTCTTGTCAAATTATCTCTTTTCTTATCTTTGTGAGCTCTCATAGTTTGCATAACTTGATCTCTTGTCTCTTTAAGCTCCATCAACTCACACAACCTAACTTTCATTCTTTCATTCTCCATCAACTCAAGCTGATAAGCGAGATCCAAGGCTAGTAGATCAAGTGAAATATGTAGTCTATCTTTTTTCCCATAAATAAGTGTGTATGGTTAATTTCCAATTACTCTCTTCGGGGTAATCCTATCAGCCTAAAGAGTTGTCTTCAACTTGGAATGCTAAGTCCTTTGGTTCTCTTCCATTATCCTCTTTAATATCTCGATTAGATTATTATTGGTGGACTCAGCTAGTCCATTACCTTGTGGATAATATTTGGAGGAAGTACTAATATAGATTCCATTTTTCAAAACCCATTCACTTGTCTTCATTCCAAGAAAATCCAAAGCATTGTCTAATATTATTGTTGAAGGAGCCCCAAACCTTGTCACTATGCCTTCATAGATGTCTAGAACAAAAATTTCATTTGCTTCCTTGAGAGAAACATCCTCCACCTACTTTGTAAAGTAATCTGAAGAAGTCAACACCCACTTGTGACCAACACTAGAAGGTAGATTGATTAGGCCTATGAAATCTAGACCCCATTACATAAAGGGTTAGTCAACTTGAATTGGATGAGGAGGTAAGGAAACAAGATTCTTTTTACCATCAAAGAGAACATTTTTGAAACTTCCTTACCCAAGTATGGGTATCTTTGAACAAACTAGGCCAAAAGTGTCTAGCTCTCATAATCTTAACATTTGTGGTTCTTGGAGCAAAGTGACCACCAACTGGCCCATCATGAAACTCAAGAAATATTTTATCAACCTAATCTAATTAAACACACCTCAATAACACACCTAAGAAGTCATTTATAAACAACACTCCATCAACAATCACATAAGGAATATATTGCAATCAAAAGTACCTTCTTTTACATCTATCTAGACCTTATGGACACTCATTGGTTTGAAGAAAATGGATCATATCTTGTGTCCAAATTCTCATTTATGAAGGTAAAAATATCATAGGGTCATCATGGAGTGACTAAAAAACCTCTTTTTATTCTTTCAAATATGAAGTAAGGTGCTCAAATAACCCCTTTCCTTTCACTATCTTGGTTGTCTTGATTTCTACATCATACTCCATCACTTTTATGATCCAAGCAACTCATTTTCATTCAAATATCTACTCAAAATAAAGTCTTTGACACCAATATGAGGTAACAATATGTGAATCTTGTTATTAGATATCATATGCCTAAACTTATTTAGACTTATAACAACTTGAAGTACTTGCTTCTCAATATAAGTGTATCTTACCTCAAAGCCTTCCAAACCTTGAATAAAGAAGGCAATAGACTGCTCCAAGTTTTCTTCATTTGATTGAGTAAGCATTGAATAGATTACCTCATCATTTCCAAAGGTATACAAGATGAAATCCTTTGATAAATTAGGACTTGCAATATTTGGAACTCGGGCAATGGCTTGTTTAATCTCTTCAAAACTCTCTTTCCTCCTTGTCCAAGTGAACACTTCATCCTTCCTTAGCAAAGAGGTTAGAGGCTTGAATAACTTATAAAAATCAATAATTAACCTCCTTATGAAATTAATTATCCCAAATAAACTTTTCAAACCTTTCTTGTGTTTAGGCAAAGCCAATGTCAAGATTGCATTCACCCTTTTAGGATCTATGGATAGTCCCTTTTTTGAGATAATGTGTCCTAAAAGTTTGACTTCATGGATATAAAACACACACTTATTTGGGTTAAGATAGATTTAAAACTCTCTAAATATCTCAAAAATCTTCCTAAGGTGATTTAAGTGATCATTTGCATCCTTAGAAAAAAATGTGATATCATCAAGATACACCAACATAATGTCATTTCTTAGTCCTTTAAAAGACATATCCATTGCACATTGAAATGTAGATCTAGCATTATAAAAGGTAAAATTAATTTTAATATAAGCATATGTACCCCATTTATTAGTAAATTTTTTCTTATATTGATCACTTTCTTTCACCAAAATCTGATTGTACCCAGAATATCCATCAAGGAGAGAAAACCTTTCACTACCTACCACAAGTTGAAAAAATTTCTCCATGGAAAGAAGAAGATAATGGCCCTTCAAGGAAGCTTTATTCAAGTCCTTAAAATGAACACATAACCTTATTTCCCCATTCTTCTTCCTTATTGGGACTAATTTTACCAACCAAGATGAATGCTTAATAAGAAAGATGATTTTGGACTCAATCAACTTAGTAAGCTCCTTCTTCATGAGAGGCTCAATTTTAGGATTGATTGGACTTTGTATTTTATTAATAGGCTTAGCATTATCATATATATCTATGGTATGTTGAGATAAATTTGGATAAAATCCCTTCAAATCATTATATTCCCATGCAAAGACATCAAAAAAATCCTTGCATAACTCAATGAAAGCATGTTTATCTTCACTAGTACATACCTTTCCAAGTGAAAGCAACTTATCCTTGAATATTTTTACTTTATCATAATTTTATTTCTTAGTATACATTCTTACATTTACCTTATTTAACTGATCATCATCATTTAAGATACTCTCAAGTGTGACTAAGCCATTAGGAAGCTTGTTTGACTTCAATTGAACAATCTACCCTCTATATTGCTGATGTAGTTTGGATTGATTAGAGGAAGAAAACTCAGCCTTCTCTTATAGAAAAAGTGCTATTTGTTGGTAACTATAAAATACTTACCAATTAGTTACATTATCAAGTATGGAAGCCCTTACAATCACCTTGAGATGTGGTTGGTTCTTATCTTCTTTTATCCCTTTTGTAACATCAAATTGAGATCTAATTGTTGCCAATCTATTAGCATGTTTCTTGTCTTCTCTTGGGATATATGTGATGTTAAAATCTTGGAAATCATCCACAATATCCCACACTCTATGCTTATAGGACTTAAGCAAAGATTCCTTAGTCAAATTTTGGCCTCTTACTTGATTCAAAATCAACTCACTATCACCACACACTTGTAATAATTTCACGCCTCTTTTCCTATCCCACTCAAGGCCATGAATGAGGGCTTCATATTCTACCACATTACAAATACAAGAGAATTGAAATCTAAAAGTGTAATAGTACCTTTCCTTGGAAGGAGAAACCAACATTGCTCCACCACATATCCCAAGCTTACTTCTTGATCCATCAAATAAAAGATGCCATAAACCATCCATGTCTTCACTTAGCTTCATCAAATTTGTCATGAAATATTCCTCCTCATGAATGAAATACACTCTAAGACTAGCTTCCTCTATTAATTTATACGATCATGCTCATAATGTTAATTTCCCCATTCATCTAAATACAAATAAAAAACTCCTTCAAGAGAAGATGTTAGAGATTCATCTATGTGAATTTATCCTCATCAATAATGGCATAATCACATTTGCCACTTTAGGCATGTATAGATATAATTTATTGTGGTGGATAGGCTCTGATTAAATCTTCACTTTAGTACCATACTTTGTCTTAAAAATTATATAGGACCAATTGGCTACCAAGTATCCACCTGTCTTAATTGTAAGCTCTCTTGACATACAAAGAGTAAAGTATGGAGGTAAATATGCCAGAACCACATCATGAGGAATAGAAAAAGTAGGAAAATAATTTAAAATCAAGTTAAAATCCTTGACTACTCCCAAGATATTTTTTGGTGATCCATCTAATTGTAAAACTCCTTTAGTCATTGGCTCATACTTGAGGCCTAGTTTATCCGCTATACAATTGGGCATGACTAAAGTAATAGCCCCACTATCTATAATTAAATTATGAACTAATAAATCACCAATAATTAAATATAGGTAAAAAGGAGGAGTTTTATCAATTTTCTTCACTTTCTCCTCGATGGGCTTAATTCCATTCACCAAGACAACATTCTCATTCCTAGTTGGTCCAAATTGCTTACCTAGTCTTTGCAATTATTTTTGAAGCATATCATTTTGTCTTAGTATTTTCAATGAATCCCACAAGTAAATATTAATATGTAATTTCTTAATCTGGTCCACAACATTGATATAAGGATTGCTCACCTTGAAAGGCTCTTTGGAAGCACTAGTACCTTGTGTAACTTATGGAGGTGGATGTGTAGGAGCACGCCTTACATTCCAAAAATTCTAATTTTATTTCACCTTAGGGGATAAGTTAGACCCACCCACCATTGTATATGATGTAGGAGTCAAAATAAGTCCTTGATTATCCCCTTGAATCTATTTAACAACCCTCTTCTTAGACCTTGTGTTAGAAGACACAATAGCATTCACATTGCTTAAATTTCCAAATTGATTTATGAGAGTAGAATTAGATTGTGTTTATCCACTCTCCATTCTAATTTACATTCCATTTTTCATTGGCATCTCAAAAGTGAAAACTTGAGATGCTTGATTACCTTGCATTGTCATGTCTTGACTAGGTTTTTCATTGGCATATGTAACTTGGCCTTGATTTTGGTCATAGGAGGGATAACATGGTTGTTCTTGAAAAAAGGTGTTTTGAGTGGGAACAAGAGCTTTAAAATATGATGGGGCATTAGGATTATAACTTTGGTAAGGTCTATATTGAGTGATTTGACCTTGTCCTTAATTATTACCTTGAAAAAGAGGCCTATTTTCTTATCCAAACTGATTATAGGGTTGATAAGGTCTATAACTTTGATATTGTTTCCTTTTGAAGGTAACCAATTCATTAGTAACACTTTGGAGTAAAATATTGACTTCATGGATCTCATTGTTTGGGATAATGGTAGACTTTTATTGACTAGGCAAAGGAGCCAATGTGGGTAATACAACTTGACTAGGAGGCTAAAAATTAGGGAACAATGGTATTAATGGCCTAGGAGAAATTTTACCTATTTAAACAAGACAATTCTCAGAATTTATAGCTATCTCATAGGTATCAAATAGTGTATTCCAACCCATGGAATGAATCATCATGGACACATCACTATTTAATGCCTTTAGATAGTAAAAGAAGGCATAGTTTGGAGTAGGTCTCATAAGGGTTGGGATCCTATACCATGATTTTATAAATTTAGTGTTAAAATATTGCATGAAATCTTATGGTGCCCTCTTGATAGTGGTCAATTCCTTAGCTAGTGATATATGATCTCTCTTCTCTCCAAACCTCATAGTCAATAGATCTCCTAGTTCATCCCATGAACTAATCAAATTTTTAGGTAGAGTCCCATACCAATATAAGGTCTTCCCTTTGAAAGACAATGCCAATAACCTAACAGCCACATTATCTTGGGTGATATTATGGATATTGTAGAAGTTTTATATGTTTATAATGTGTTTAATGGTAGTAATATGACCTTCTCCACTAAAAGATGGAACACTCTTAAGGATTTCTCCTAGAATTTGGTCATGTTGGGCAAGATTCAAAGGAGATGATATGGTGAAAGGTATAAAAGGTTAGTTTCTAGCCATATTTTAATGTAGACTATGAGTATTAGAGGTTGAACTTAGTAGGAACTTATACTTATTAAAGACCAACTCTCTTGAATAAGGATGAGTATTCACAAAGCTAGACCTTCTAATAGAATGCAAAGGCAATTTCACAAACTCAAAGGGTATACCTTTAGTACTAGACTTAGTGGTCAACTTTGGCATTAAAATTAGGGACTAATCAAAAACCAAAGATTTGAATACTTTAATGGAGTCACTAGGTATTGAATGTATATGTTCTTGTAGCCATAACTATGACAATACCAACACCAATCTTGGATAATCTTCTAGGACTTAGAGTCCCTTCAGGGATGCCAAAAAACATTTTCACTTAGATTTTCACCCTTTGAGGAGATTCATATCTCTCCTCATCTAAGTAGCATAATGGAAACATATATCTTGATATGGGTAAAAAATTTATGAGATGAATCTCTAGAAGGGCTAGTTCCCTTGATGCACTCTTTGAAGTACTTTCTTGCCTATCAAATTTGGATGAAAAGGGGTAAGAAAACAAATAAAAAATATTTTAAAAAAATGTGATTCACCAATATTATATTTCATCCTATTGAATAAAATTATACTACTTAAATAAAATCAAAGCTTCTCTTACACAAAACTCACAACACAAGACAAATTGTTACATCAGTGTTTCATAAACTAGGTTCAAAAAGGTAATTTGATACTTAGGGAAATTAATGATTCCTTGAGAGAATAAAATTATGTAACACTTATAAGACACTTATACACTTGAAATAGAACACTAAAAATACCTTTAACAATTACTCTTTTGCACACTTGGTGAACAATCAAGGATAACATGCTAGAAAAGATCATCTTCTACTAGACAAGACCAATAATATTAAAATGACACTAAATTGAACAACATGTAAGTAGGAAAAATCAATTTTTTTATTTCTCCAAGAGTCATTCAAGTAAAAAAAATTCTAGGGTTTCACCATTAACCAATGGAGGCTACCAAAAAGAGCCAAAAGAGTCAATATTTATAGCCTTTGAGAAAAGAGCAAGATAAGGGAAGTACAAAAGTCACTTGGACACTTGTAAATCTGATTAAATAGGTTAAAATTTCAAGATAAATATATATGGTATGAATCATGCAATGTTAGGAGGACCAAGTGTCCATACAAGTCATGAAACTTATGAAAATTGGCATAAAACTCCCAGTCTTAGCTCAAAAAATTGCCTTCATAATTTAAAACTATTTGAACATCCCACAAATAAATAGGGAAATTTGTGATTATTTTATAAGATCTAATTCATTCAATAATTCATATACATTCATTGGTTTTATTCCTACTCATCTAGAAACTCTTAGAAGGAAGCCATCATCGTCTGTAGTCTAAAAAACTCCTTTTTTCAGTCACCCCTCACACTTGGCCTAAAAAAATCCTTTATTCTTCCATTAAAATCCATTTTATGGATTTAATTACACCTATAATACCCCCCATGGACTTAGAGGCATCAAGCATTATTTAAAAAGGCTCACACTTGGAGTTTTCACCCATGTGTCCACTATGCCAATTTTGACTAGTTGAAAGGAGATCTATTGTTTGAACACTTATAAGGTTAAATTAGAAATAAATGACCATAATGAGTTATAATAAGTCTAAATATTTCCTCCAACATTTATTTCATCTCCTAAAACCTCCTAGAACCTGTAAAACACAAAAAATAGTCAAAAATACCCTATTTTGCATGTTGTCCATACAATTATATGTAGTTAATTTATATTATAGGAAGTATAAATGAGTCCTATAAAATTTAAAATATCTTACATGTTAAAAATATGTCATTTGGATATCTCTCCAAGCTTATTTTCTCCATCGGGTCCTAGTTGAGTGTTTAGTAGGGCTTTAGACAGTTTTTTGTCTTAAGCTTTGTTCATAAAAATTTGATGTTGGATCTACCAATAAATACCACATAATTTATTCCAATGGTTCCATTATAACATATTCTAATTCCTTTTTTTCCCATTCAAAATATTATAAAATAAATGAGCATTTGAAAACACTTCATCAAACTTATTTCTACCCTTTTTGCATGTTTGGATTGTTTCTAGGCTAAAACTAGTTTAATTATAGGTTAATATACATAATATTAGTTAAAAATTTTATATATCCACCTCCTTAACATTCCTCAATAATTTTTATCATCCACAAAGAGTTATAAATGAAGATGGACCCCCAATTGGTTCTAGGTCCCCTTAAAATCTAATAGGTCTAATAGGCACCTTGCTAGCTTTGGTTGTTAGGAGTTATTTTTCATGGTTATTTTTATGTATTGTGAATTTTTACATCCCATTTAATCTTAAAAAATCACTACATAACCCTCCAATCACTCTTCTTCATCTTCTTCTCCTTCTTCACCAACTAGGCTTAGTAAAAGTTTGCCTAGTTAGACTATGTGCATTGGTAATTTAGTCACCTTGAGGAATATAAGATTTATATAGTGATTATATATCATATATTCACCTTCCATACACATAAAAACATGTTTATATAATTTCCAAAATCTTTATATCAAGCCCTTTACCCATTTTTCACTCACTAGCTCACTTTGCCAAAGCTTAATTTTCCTAGACTGGCTGACCTCTAAGACAAAATAGTGAGGTATATCATTCATACAAATGGAAAATTTAATATTTTGGGAGTTTTTCTAAGTCCTAATTATTATTTTTACAAGAGGTTTTAGATTTATTCTATGTTTTATGTGTCTAACCAACTCCAAATACCCCAAAAAGGCCTTTAAAAGCCTATTTTCTTGCATTTTCCTCAGACCTTCCTAAGACTGACCTATCCAAGACAATAAAATGCTTATAAGTTGATTTAACATGTTTTAAATATCCAATTCATGATACTGTAGATTTTTATTCACCATAAAACATTCCTTCTCTTTGGATTCCTCGTTTTCATCTATTGAGTAAAGAGGTTTCTTGGTTCATTGTATGGAATGATAGCTTTGGTCATGTAAGGAAGAGTGGATGTACATGTTTAAGAGGTATTGGATTTTGTATAAAAATTAATTCATAAATAATGGACCATATTAATTTGATTCAAAACTTCTCTCTTTACCTAAACACTTCATGTCTTCCTCTCACCTTCATGTCCAAGATTGCCACATGGTGGTTGTAGGTGCACACAAGGGTACAAGAGATAATTTATAAGTTTGTTTCATCATGTTTATATTTAATGGAGTTACCATGAATTTTAATAATGTGACCACATGTTTTTCCTATCACCCAAACTCTCTTTTGGGCCTCATATGCACTTCTAGTCAAAATTGGGTACCCCACTATACTCTGACTAAGAGACCTTGAGTTTGCCCTGCTTGTAGGTTTATGTGCTTTGCCTAGAGCTTATGAAGATCATTATATTCATTTATAATTTGCCTATTTTTTTTATTTTATTACCATTTCCAATCATTCAATATTCACTTTCAACTCACTAGACTGAGTCCTCTCCAAAATGACTGAGCAACTCTGATGTAGACTGCTACCTGTAGGTGTCTATGCTTCATGAGATGTTGATGATATTTTTTGGGAGCCTATCCTAAACCCATTTTGATCACAAAGGGAATTATTGAACCTTCACTCAAACCAAGTGTCTTAAGAACATCATTGGACATTAAAATCAAGGTCATTACTGTGTGTTGAGATATTCTACCTGTAGGACCTATTATAGGTGTTTATAGCCTTGGTTGAGGTGATTATGATGTGAACATACCTCGTTGAACCCACCTTGAGTTCACACAACATAAATATCACCTTTTTTTACCCTATATGGGCTAAAATCAATGAAAACACATTCCTAAGTCATTGTTTTCTCTTCTTACCTATCTAACCCCTATAGGTGTTAATTCTCATGCTAGAAGGGTACTTTAGGTAGTCACAGGGGTCTACAAGACCCTGTCTTAACCCTCTCTTGATTAATTTCATTTAATTTGACCTCATCTCATTATTTTAAACCTACTATTCATAAAACATTTGTTCAATGTTTCTCTTTAGGGAACAAAAGACCATTTATCTCTTAAGGCCTATAGATGTTAATGGAAAATTTTAGTGCTTTTTTAGGCATGTTTGAGACCTCAAACAACTTATCCTCCCTTAATTTTTGACCTACATTATTGGAAAATATATTTTCCATGATAAAATTCACAACATTAAACCCTTTATATGCTTTCAAACCCTTATCAAACCTATCATAGGAGGTCCATAAGCACCCCTTAGAGCTCTATTTTGACCCTTTTAGGGAAAACTTCCCTAAACCCAGTCATGACCTTCACACATGATTCCATGCTTCTTATTGAATTTTAATAACTTTATATAGGTCTATCATGGCTTTCTTTTCATACCAAGATCTGAAGGAAGTGTTAAATTATTTCAACCACTCTATACAACACTTCAATCCCCTATTTAGCCACTAGTAAGTAGATGTTTTGGTAAGCAAATAGTGAACTAGATATGAACAACATGAAAATTTATATAAATGTGAACTTGTATACTCTTATAAAAAATCCTAATACACCTAAAATAGTACCAAAAAATTGGAACACACATTATCCTTTCCACACCTCCTCATGACGTCAACAAGGGCTCTGCAAGTGTGCATTAGGCATGTTATACACATGCAGGGGATGGAATTAGGAAAGAACATGTTAAGTAATAGCCTAAATACCACTCAAATGAATTTTTTAATCTTAAATTATATTATATCCATCAATAAAAATTGAAACTAGCTTCAATACACCTTTCCAATGTGAAAATCACCTGTGTATACATGGAGAAGAGCAATCAGGGGCATCTCAAGACTTTTTTAGCATGGTGGATGAACTTGTGACTACACTTGCACCTTTTCCAAGAATATAAATGGACTCATTAAAACTCTTTATGAATTATACAACTAAATCATTTTGATTAAAACTCCATGGACAAGTTGAACAAGCTTATACATGTGACTACAAGTGAAACTAAGCATGAAGTTGACTATGGAGAAAGACAAGGTTGTAAGCTACCCAAAATATGACATGATGGAAAAAAACATGTAAGTGTAAATATGAATTTTATTCATGTGGTAAATCATTTTACACTCGCACAAAATCTCTATAAAAGACCAATTTTTTAGAACAAGGTAGATATGACTGTAACTTCACTCCTTCACTCCTCTTTACAAACTAAGTTAGTTGGCTCATAAAATAAAACCCAAATTTGAAAAAAATCATGGATAAAATTAGATAATTTATTAAAACTCATTTATAACCAATCTTATCAAGTGAATTATACATATTTTCACAAACAAGAGTAAAATTTGTAGGGTGCACAGATTAACCAGTAGATTTGAAAAGTCAACTTATTAGGAATGGTCCATAAAGCTCAAACCACCATTAATCTACAAAATAAAATATAATATAATATTAATTAGTTTATAATATACCCTCAAGATCATTTTTCTTGAAACCCCTTGTGTTGATCGTACCAAGTACAAACCTGTAGGTCACTTTTGCTTGCCAAGAAAGGTTAAAAGGAGTAGAATAATTTTGGCATTAAAATGAAAATTAAAAATCATTGAAAACTTGTATCTAAGAATTTGGAAGATGAAAAGGCATTGTATAATCCTTTCCCATGTTGCACACTTTCCAAAGAGGTTATACAAGTGTCATATTCTTCTCCTTTCACTAGAAAACTACCTTTTCTCATACACAACCTATCACTTTTCAGTTATGTCAGTTTATTAAGACTTAATTGGACACATGGGGAATGACATCATATTTTTTAACCTTCAAACTTCTTAATAAACATGTACAACTCATTAAATGCACCCTTTTTAACCTCAAAATGACCCAAAATGACTAGAAGGACTACAATAATTAGGGACCAAGGCTATTATAACTTCAAATGACATTATTTAACCTATAAAACAAGTTTTGACATAATATTTTTCCCCCTATAACACCTAAAGGTCAAAAAAATTACCCAGGGGTGCCCCAATTTTACCTAAAGGTCAAATTTGGTCAACAATATGATTAGGGAAGCATGGGTTGAATTGGTGACCCATGCATATCCAACCACCCCTTATGTTATTTTTATTTGATATTATGGGAAAAATAAATAAAATTATATTGATTCTTATCTAAAATATGGAGATGGGAGATTGCTAAAGTGTACCTTAGCAATTAACATGAGACACCAAACCCATATATCTATATGACACTACACTATAGGTAGTGTTTGGACAACCTTAATATTATACCAATTCTAAGATCAATGTCTTTGTATGGGAGAAACTTGATATTAGGCTAGTTGGTGTCAGAAAACCAAGTCCCCCAATTGTCTCATAGATATGGTTGATATCAGTTACAGGTTAGATGGATGCTTAATGACATAATTGTATTTAATTCAATAGGGGAGGGGTGAACTAGTATGTTGGGATGCCCACAATACCACACTAAGATATATACTTATAGTCATTGGTATCATAATATTCAATAGGCCAACCATACCAATGCAACCCATACCTAATGAAACCCATTAAATGATGTGAAGTGGTTAAAATAAATTATCGTATCAATAGGGAATGTATTATACATCACATCATGTTACCTACACTAATTCCATTATCCATCACATCAACATCATGCTATGTATAGATATGAGATGAGTCTATTCTACTATGTGGATATGAACTACATCACACACATCATTCATTTCATGTCACTAATTATGTATGTTGGGTTACTTTGGTCATACCATACATATAATGTATGTAATGCAATAGTATTGATCATTAATGGACTTATTCAATCATTGATTAACTCATCCAATGGATAAATTGAACTAGATATAGTTTAAATCATCAATAGACATTGGCCTCTATCTCTTGTCACTTTACATCCATATATAGATCTATATGTGGGGTGGGGGTTCCAATATATAAGGTACAAATTAAACTATATGATGTGTCAAAGCTAATAAAACTCAATTTATGTGCAATTGGGGGTGATCATGATCATGTCGTTTCCCATTAGTGAAATGTGGTGCCACCATATCATTCATTATTATTTTTTAAACCATTTTATCATATTACATCACCCTAGGTTATGTATATGGATAAGGGTGAAAAATCCCTCACCCTCCACATAAATAGATAGGGTAGGTGATTATACATACATAGATATGGGACCTTGATAAATATAATAAATTAATTGAGTCTCCATCTATAACTAAGGGGCCTCATCCTCCCTAGACATAGGTGGTTGAGTTGCCATAAATAGATAGGGACCAATTGAGTTATCAATTGACTCTATAAATCTAATGGAAACCCCACCCTTATAGATTTATTGATATTAAATATATAAGATTATTCATAAGTGATTAATTCACAAGTAAAGTATACATTTTTTTCTTTATGTATATATAAGATAGGGATAGGGAATATATAATATAGTGGGCACACTAGAGAGTGGTGGATATCCCTTATATATATATGGGGCACCCCTGTATATAGATAAAAAAATATATAGTTGAGGTTGAGAGAGAGGTCCTATAGTATATGGGGGGCACTTGATTAATTATTTACCCTATATATGTGTGTATATATATATAGCGAGGACCCCACATAGATATTGGGGAGGGGGGAAGGTGGGGTAGAATCTTGATTTTCATATCTATATATATGGGAAATTAAGGGCCCCAAATTTGAGTGAGTGTTGTATAAAGTTTTTGTATTTTTTATCTATGGAATATATGATATATTGATGAATTGAGTGATGAGACAACACTCAATTTATAGCCTAAATTGAGGGATGACACTTCATATGAAAGGGTGACTATGTGATTAGGAAATTATTGATGGTCACCCATACCCATCTGGGGGAGTTACGGATTACCTATGTTGTATTGTATAATATTACATATATAATAGAGTATATCAATCACTTTATTCTCTTCTATAAGAACATAAATGATTTCTAAGAAGAACATTAATGATTTTTGGGAAGAAAAAGGGAGCAACACACAAACCATTTGGTCAATGTGAAGTACACAAACTATAATCAAGATTCTCCTTGCCTCTATATAAATAAGGTAAGGGATCAATTAATTTAGATTTAAAGGATGTGGGTCAAGGTACAATAGTCATCTAACTTCAAATAGTTCCATGAGTTACAATTTGGAAGATAATTTTTAAAAATTATATGCATTTGACCTGGCCACATGGATATGGTGTTGTTATGCCACTTTTAATTTTATAAGAGACATAATTGTATTTAAAATTAACATAAAGGAGTGGTTAGGTGAGTTTTGATTACCAATGGGACATACATTATCACAATCACACCAATTTATCCATAATTCCAAGTTAATTGGGTTGATTACACTTGAATGTGCCCCCAATTATCTATATTTTCCCTCGTTGCAAGTGGATATGGTGTTATCATGTTGTTTTTGGCCTATACACACTCAAATTACAAGTGAAAATGGCATAAAGTGATGGTTTTATGTGCTAAAGTCATCAATATGGCCTATTTATTTCCAATCACACCACTTTGGCTTTAATTTGAAGTGAATTAAGGTGATCAAATGTATATGTACCTAAAATTGTTTGCATTTCCATGGTCACAAGTGGTTATGATGTTTTTATCTCATATTTGGCCAATAATGGAACTAACCACAAGTAAAATCAACATAAATTGATGATTGGATGTACAAGGGTAATGTTGTCTATAAAAAGTGTTACTTATTAAATGCATGTGACACAAACAATAGTGTAATGGGATAGAGTCCCTCCTATGTTAGCAAGCAAGACTACCTTTATTAGAAAGTAGGAAAAAACATAAACCTAACATATTTACAAATATACATGTTAAATTCTTTGGAAGTTTTTTCATGTATAAATAAATGAAATATGATAAGGAAGAGAAGAAAAAAGAGAAGAGAAAGAAATTATCTTAGAGAGGGAGGAAAGAATAGGAATATATGAATAAACACATATTTCACCTATCTATCAAATTCATTAACAAAAATCAAAATTACTATCAACAAAGATATATTATCACAAAGAAAGAGTATAAATCAATAATTTAGATAAATTAACATAAGAACATCCATCCAAAACTACCAACAAGATCAAATTCCTACAATAACTTAGTTATATTCCTTTTTCTTTCCAAAAGTTCTATGTCTTGAAAAATATTACAAAGTTGATAGCCTCTTGGTGAGGCATACAAGCCCTCTATTTATATAAAAGCATGACTCCTTTGATCTAGGAAATACATTCCTAAAAATATAAATAGTCACACTTTTCAAGGTACATTTTGAATTAGTTAAAGTACATGAAAAAATATAAAAACACTTGATCCAAAATATAGTTTTTATAACTAAAAAAGAGGTCAAGATGAAATGCACTCCTAAACTACAAATTAAGGAGTTTCCTCAGACACATGTTCTTCACCTTCTTCATCATCTACTAAGTCTTCCTCTTATATTAATCAAACTTATATAATATTTACTCAAATTTAATATGATCTGGGTCATCAAAATGTTGATATGCAACTTTAGCCTCAACCTACAAATTTATCATTTGTTGACGAATGTCTTGAAATCCCTTCAAATTAGTATCAAGATTAACAAGAGAATTTTGATGTTGCATGAATTTTTTAATTGATTTAAAGTTGAAATAAGAATCTAAATTAGTTTTTTTATTGTATCAATTGATTATATTTTTCTTGTATTAGCTCAAAGGAAACCACCTTCCCTTCATTTTCAAGGAATGAGCATGAAAGATTTTAAATTACTTATTAAATGTTATATGCAGGACAAATAACCAAGGATCATGACTTTGTGAACTTTATCAAATATCCTTATATTATTTGGATCCTAAATCAATTTTCACCCATAAATTCAACTTGATCCCCTTGACCTTCTTCAGTTAGGACCCTTTCATTGACAAGAACATCTTTATCATCCCTAGAAAGAGCTTCCAACTTGGGTAACCACTATTTTAGCTTGATCTCTTTCATGTATATGGATTCATTTTTATAAGAATATTGGATCTCTTGATTCATTGATGTATAAAATATAATGACTAAGGATATTGATTTTTTTCCTTGTTCAATAAGTTTATCTGACCACTCCTTCGTGGATCTTCCCATGTTTCCTATTTTATCAATTGGTTTTAGAGTCCCCACATCTAGTGTATAATGTTGGAGCTAATTATGAACTAGTTTAATTAATTTATGGACCAATGATGTAGTTTATTCTAATTTTTACTTTAATTAGTCCTTTTTTACCTCATCTTGATCAATTTTCTTAATAAAAGAGCCAATAGTTGTTTGACTGTCCTCTTTTAACCCCTCGTGAGTATCCTTTCCTAGGTGCACTTATGATATTTGGTAGTCTCTAGTTGTAACTTCATATTTTGAATTTAAAGGATGAGAAATATAAAATTTGGCATACCTCTCCCCTTGTTCATATTTGACTATGTGAGAAACCATCTTGGGTTTATTTAAGGCTCATGGAGTTGGTGCAGTGAGAGTACTAAAATTAACCTCTAGTGGTGGGACTATCTTTTTTTATCTTATTTACTATTTCATTCAACCATTTGGGTACTTCAATATCAGTGGAATTTTGAAAGGATGATGATCCCTCCTATGTCTAAAATTCTCCTGAGAGAGAAGGGATCATAAAATCCTTATTTCTTTTAGGATCCATATCTACTACTTATGATGGAGGCATAGTTTCTCCTTAGGCTATCTTTTGTAGATCTAGCCATATTTCTAGGACAACAGATGAGAGTTCCACTATCCTTATTAGTGTATATTAAGGGATAAATTTTGGTGTCTAAATGGAAGATGAAGTAAATTACACTATTGAAGGAGGGAATTCAAGGACCATGAGGGAAGGATTTTCTATCACAAATTGTAGAGTGGTTTTCTTTATTATTTCTTGACAATAGACTACTTTTTCAGAACAATAACTCAACATGGTGGAGATTCTAGGGGTTCTTGTACCACCAATTTCCTTCCTAATTTTGCATTTCAAGGGCCGATTATTTGGCTCAGGTGGTGGGTTTTTAGCCTCTTATTCCTCTCTCTTAAATCATTATTTTATATGTGGAAACACTATAATATGTTATAAGTATTTTCCCTTTTGTTCTATTGGCTCAAGAGGTAGTATATATTTAACTCCTAGGGGTGGGGGAAGTCCAATGTTTTTTATGTCTACCCCTTTACTCTTAATCCATGCAAGAGTCTTGTTAAATACTCCTTGGGTCTGATTATCTAAGGATGTTGATTATGGCTGCCTCCACTCAACCCTAGGTAATGATTTGTCATTATAATCTCCTATAAATAAAAGGGATCTATGATTTATTTATCATCTTCTAAGTCTAAGTATTTAGGAATATAGTCTATGTTGAATATAATCACCTATTCTAGTGTGAAGCAAGAAAAATAAAGAAGTGTGACTTTTCTTTCATCATCATAGTCTGTTAATAAATATTCATAATAAAGAACATGATTATATGTAACACTCAAGATGATTTTTATCATTCACCTTGCATCAAATGATGATCAATTGTGAAATTTATAGAGAGTGACATGAGCCATATCTAATTTTATATATTTATATTTATGTAATGTGGCACAATTGTACCTACCAATAGTCATAGGGGAGTGGTCCCAACAAATTTCTTCTTAGTAACCAAAAACTTGTGCATCTCCATTAGTTTTTACACTAATTTCATGAGGGCCCATTTGACATTAAAAACTTGGGAAGCATATAGGGGGTCATCTCACATTGATAAACTATAATGTATGAAAAGGTGTCAAATTGTATGAAACATCCACCCCATCTTTTTATCACTATGGTATAAATAATAAATAGGCACAAATTGTAGGGTTTATTCTCAAACATCTAAATGATATATTTAAGGAATATAACATTGACCCTACTAAAATGATGCTCTCTTTTAGTGTCAATTATATATAATATTCATAGATTAAAAATTTAGACATTTTTCCAATGATCTTTAATCCACCATCGAACCTCTTGTGAGCAAGTGATATACCAAATACAACATCATATAAAATTTATGATTCATATGCACTTCACACCACTATTTATGGATTGAACCATTGATCAACTCAGCTAGTTAATGTATTTATTACTATCATGTATGATTTATAAGTATTAGAGCATCCATTCCTATTAGTCCTTCACCGTAGTATTTCCATTTTAATTTCAGAGTGATGTCATTAATTTCAATTTTAGACTCCTAGAGAGAAATTATCTTTAGGACCCTTACTATGAAAGTCTTATACTTTATGAGCCAATATTTATTCAAATAATTAGTGAAATAAATATTATTTTCCTCATAGATCTATTTTAATTATTATAGCATGATTTTCATGAAATATTAATGATCTAGGAGGAAGATTATTTCTTCAATATGTTCAAGTCCAAGATGCGATATGTATTCCCCCTAGGGTTCCTAACTTCCCTATTTTCCTTATTGTTTCTCTAAGTTTTTTGATAATTGTATTTAAGGAAGAAAGAAGAAATTAAGGTTAAAGGTCTTGGGTTTGATGTTACCCAGATTAAGTGTGCACCGTATCCAAGCATTGTGGGAGCTCCTCTTTGGCTGTGGAAGAAACACCTACAATAAGAAAGAAACTTAAACAAAGAAGATGTTAGAGGAGGATATGGTGGAATGCCAAGCTACACGCTCAGTCCCAGAAGCATAAAGCTCCTTGAGGGATGACAGTCCATTATTTAAAGAAAAGAGTGTTGTATAAAAAGAAATTATAAAAGACTTAAAGAAATGGAAAGGTAGAATGTTGTGTACCTGTTCCCTATAGTTTTTGAGTCTTAGAATGTTAAAGAAAGTTATCCAAAGGTTTTGTTTGGTCTATGGGCTATTTGGATAAGTTTTCTGGTTTACACAGTTGCCGATGTCGGTAGTTGTGCCAAGGTTGGTGAGGAAATTATGCCAACATCAGTTTTATTGCCAATGTTGTTAGGGACAGTGGGCCTTAGACAAGTTTTTAGAGTATTTCTGTGATGGATAGAAGAGTTTCTAGTAGTTAGAAGGTTTGTGTAGGGTTGCGAGAAGGTGAATAAGGTCTGAAGAAGGTTTGAGGTAGAGGATAGGTGTGAGAAGAGGATAAGAATAAGAGGAAGGCCTTTTAGCCTCTCCACGAAGGAAGTCAGGTCTCTCAATAGTATTTAGAAATGTCAAATGGAAGCTAATTAACAGTATATTCTAAAATACTTGAAATGAGAAGTAGAATACTTAGCTCTGTTAAGTGAAGAACCAGAGGTGTCTGAATGCTTATTCCCATTGTGGTTGATGTTGAAGTCCTCGTACAGTGTTTCAATCCAATCTCTAGAATGACTTGTGCAGAGCTTCGGTAGCCAAGAGGATGATAGTTGAGTTCTGATGCTTGAGATTAGAGTGTGCACATCAATCTGCAAAGAGGTGGGGGGTAGCTCAATGTTAGAGCTAGGCTTATGTAACTGATGTTGGTAATACCACTGATGTCGGCTGAGGTTGATTGACATCGGCCAATTGTTGATCGACGTCGATGGAGAGATAATAGGTAAAAGGGATCTCTTGGCCCGTTTCTCCATCTGCCAAGTGCCTTTTCCATTGGAGAATGGTCAAAACATGGGCTTATGAGGCACAAGAGTTGGTTAGGGAGTGAGAATAGGTCATGCGTAGTTAGGATTTGGAGGACCTAGTCTCAGGGTGACTCATAGAGTAAGAAACAGTCTTAGGGTGAGGTGTCTAGGTGAGGTGTCTAGGTGAGGTGTCCAAGGTGAAAGGGGTTCAAGTGTGGGTAAGGAGTGCTAATGTTTAGAAATGGACCAGGGGGGGTTGCCAAGATATTGGTGTCTACATTTGCCCCTTTTTGTCTTGTGGTTTGTCTTGATGAACTACAAGACAAAAATAGGTGTAGGTTGCCCCAGGTGTGGGATGAGGTATTCCCCCATCAAAGCAAGAGTCGAGAGAAGGGAATCCAAAATCAAGTGCCAATTTGATAGGCATTAAATGGGTAAGATGAGGTTGGAGTGTGAATGCTGTAATAGTTGAGATTGTGCATATGCCACTTCACTTGATAGGCAGGTCAAATTATTACAGGCAAGGTCAAGGAGAACTAAAATCAAAGTAACCAGTCCCCAACTTATTAGTGGTAGCTGATTGGGTTAAATGATCAAAGCTATAACTCCATTGGTTGAGGAGGACGAAAATTGAAGTAACCGGTCCCTAGCTTATTAGTGGTAGCTGATTGGGTTATATCGATCAAAGTTGTAGCTCCAATGGTCATCGTGTTCCAAGTATCTAGGCTAGGAAGTGCTCCTAGAAAACATGAAAATGTCATAGATATTAGGGATCAACTTGGTCACGATTGGACAATATGTGTGAGGGGTGCGTACAATTTGCTAACTATTCATGAGGTAGCATATGCAATCAAAACAACCAAGGCAAAGTTGTCTCGAAAGTGGTCATGGTCTGAGGAGATAGTCGCGATCTCCAAGGTCGTTTGTTGAGTCAGGCTGAGATATAAGTGATCTTGAGTGTTGTTTTTTGTGGTTAAGGAGATGTATATGATCTCCAATGTGCCCCATGAGAAGTCTAATGTGACTCCTACAGTGTCAGGGCTGGTTGTTTGCTCATGATTTTGGGCAATTTTAGGTCGAATAGTTGGTCCATTGGGTAGACGGATAAACGAATGGCCAAGCTAACCTCAGAAGACCCCATGTCAACTGAGTGCTACCTACATAGCCCTTGTTTTAAGGGCCTTAGGCCAATGTAGTTCTCCCAAAAAGGGGAAGAAGAGTCAAAGAGGTTGGTAGTTGGTTTGGTTATGTTTGAAATGATGAGTGTATGATGATGTTACAACCCTTTCCATATTGTGTGATGGTGTATGCTGTAACATAAGTTATGTGGTTTTTCATCCTTAGAAATTTTCTATATTAGTGATGGTGTATGCTAAAATTGAAATGAGTTTATTTATGTTTCAGCAAGTTTCCATATTGGTTATGGTATATGTTTGACATAAATTGTGTTTGGTTGATAGTTTCCATGTGTATTGTTTTCCATAGAAACTAATGTGAATGGGCTATGATAGTTTCCATGTGTATTGTTTTCTATAGAAACTAATGTGAATGGGATATGATAATTTATATAACACAAATTGGTATTTGTATTAAATAGATCATGATGTTATGTTAGTGGTTAGAAAAATATTTTGGTTGTATTAGCATGTGACGAAGGTGTGTAAGAAGTGAAAGGCGTGTTGCTCTTTCATTGACAAAGACCATAATGATAGCATAGATAGGGTTGTTGCAAATAAAAGCCCCATTCATTCATTACGTCGTTGACCATTGGTTTGTGTTAGAGAAGTACCCTAATCACTTGACATTAAATGAGCTCAAAATCCCTTGGGTAATAGGTGTGATTATGTGATATGTGAGGATAGTGTAACCCCTTTTTTAGCAGAGACAACTTTGCCCCTTTTATAGGTGACCCTGAGAATGACTATAGGCAAGTCCATGACTTAATAGTTTGTCAGTCATTTTTTTTTATGTAGACTGATCAATGCGGGAAGTTTACTTGGGGATGTTGTTTTGTGGTCATGTGACGCTGATCGATGCGGGAAGCTTCTGAGAGGGTGATATTTTTGTAGAAAAATTTGGGCATAGCCATCCTTCGAGGGAATGGTCTATAGTTTGCTTTGTATGTTTGGATTTATTTGAATAACTGTCCTTCAAGGGAGCAGTCTATTAATTATAGCAATAATGCATTTGTCCTTCAAGGGAGCAGTCTACATTTATAGTTTATGACCTTTTAATATTTTTTTAGTCATCCCAGTTTTATGTTTTTTTGTTGAATAAACTTTTAGTCATGGACCAGACTATAGAGGTTTAAGGGTTTCCCTTTTATTAGGACAAAGCATTTACTGCTTTAAAAAAGGGTTAACTAATTATTATAGGGGAAAAGGGTTGAAAGGAATAGGAATGAGGATGATAGGGGTTGCTCAAGGGATGAGCTCAAGTTAAACATCAAGTGAATGATTACTTGGTTAACAGTAGAATGGTCATAGATGCAAGGCATTAAGGAGCTTAGGTTCTAGCCAGCCTTCGAGAGAAGACAGACGATAAGTGCCTGATCCATACTTGTGCATTATTATATAAGGTTTGAGCCAATTAGGAGAAAACTTGCCTTGTTTTCTTCTTTCCATATTGGTCACATGTTGGTTTTCTTTAAGAATGAGATCTCTGATTTTAAAATCTCACTCTTTCAAATTTTTGTTGTAAGCACACTTGATGCAATGTTAGATGTGAAGTAAGTTAGCATGTTGTTGGCATTTGATACAACACCGAACATAGTCACTACAATCTTAGTTAAGAGTGGGCCAATAATAGCCCAGGCAGAGGATGTGCTTTGAAACTGAGTTACCACTGAAATGTCCTCCACAAATCCCATCATGGACTTGCTTGATGGCATGAGATGTCTCAGTGGTGGTTAGGCATCAGAGAAGAAGGCCGTCAAGACCTCATTTGTAGACCCCCTAGCATGGTGTATCAAGCAGTACTCTTGATAAAAGACCACCGTCCATTACTAGAGAGGTTAGGAGGAATGATAGAATAAGTCAAATAGTCAACAAGTTGTTTATACCAAAAATCATGTGGACTAGAGAGGTTAGGAGGAATTTCCCCTGAAGATGTTGGTTGAGATGTGCTCAAGATATAAATCTTGGGTTTTGGTGGTTGAGAAGGCTTGGCGAATGGATATGTCCAAGGGGTAGAAACCTACTCTTTTCCCTTATCCTTTAGGGTTTGTGACTTGGTGGCCACATTAATAGTGTTGATTTTGAATAAAGGGGGAGAAGGTGGTAGAGGAACCATAATCTTGCATTGGGATCCCGATTTAGGTGAAGAGGTTTTGGAGGCATGGGATGGTGTCGGTAGTTTGTCAAAAAGATGGTCAAGAGAATCCTTAATGAGAAGGGTGCCCTTTTTTAGGTGTTGGTGAATGACAACCTTAAGAGCGCAACAACGCTCAGTGTCATGCCCAAGTGTGTGATGATATGCATAAATTTTAGTGTCATCAAACCAAGATGGTTTTGGTTCGAGAGGTTGGTATGGCTTAATTGGTGGGAGAATGATGCTAGAAGACTGTAACAATTGGTGTAATAGTGAAGCATAAGAACCCACTAATGGGTCTGCACTCATTGTTACAGTAGGGGTTGACAACTTTTGTTTAGGAGTTGTAGGGAGAGTTTTTCGTACCACCTTTTTGGTTGGTGGTGTGGCCACACACGTAGATGGCACTTTCTTGGTGAGAGGTGTTGATATTTTTGGTGGAATTATGTTTTTAACAGGTAGAGGGAGTAATGGAGGTAGTTTTTTTTGGTGAGGTGTTGGAATGGGGAACACTCCTGTTAAAGTGGAAGGATGTGGACCCAAGATAGAGGGTAATGGTGAAGGTGGGGGAGGAGTTCTCTGATGTGGTTTAGCATCCTTCTTTAGTATGGTGTGAGGACCACTAATGCATGGGGCGAGGTTCAAATCTAACTTCACTTTTGGGTGAGTGAGGTTTGATACAAGGTGAACACTGAGAGATTTAATCTATTTCGGCATGGTGGATGCCTGCGAGGGTTTAGGTTCAGATGTGGAAGGCTGAGCTTCTAAAGATTTAGAAGTGGAAGCCTGATCCTCATTAGAGACTTTGGGGTGAATTTTGCAAAAGGGTTGGTAGTATAAGGTGGAGTGGGACATGTAAGATAAGGAGTCTTAAGTCGCTCCCATAGCACCTCATGTTCTAAGTTCCTAGAATGGAGGAATCCTAAGTTTTCTACCAATCGAGAGAAGGGTTTAGATGACGTGACATGACATCTTACAGTTAGTCTTTTGGAGGATTTGGGTGGTTGCAAGAGCAAAAATGTGTTGGATGCAGCGATCTCAGGCCAAAGGCAAGAGAGAACCATCACCGGATCTTCGTCGGCCAAAATGGGTGAGGTGGCAAGTTCTTCTCTTGGTGGAGAATGGATTGGAAAATTTGGCTCTTCAAGCAGATAGAGCGCAGGAATGATTATGCCTTCCACATGTGGTCTGGGAGTGTGGAAAGTATGATCCTCCATTGGTGATAAGAAGGATAAGGGTGGGGCCACCAGCATTGGTACCATCAAAGCATCCTCTAATATGGGAGAGGTCAAAGTAGACTCTCCTACATGTGAAAGGGGGGTGGATGGAAGACTATCCTCCATTGGTGGAGGACAAATAGGAGAGGAAGGCTCCTCTAAAGGGTGAAGTAGAGGGATGATGGCCCCTTCTACATGAGGGCATGAGGTATGAATGGTAACTTCTTCTGATGGTAGAAGAAGAGGGAATGTGGGGGCAAGAGGAATAGGTAATACAAGATCCTCATGAGGTAGAAGAATGGGTGGAGGAGGTGCTTGATGTCATGGGGATGATACAGCTGAGACGGGTTCATCCATGTGAGGAAGAGGGTGAGGCAAAGGGAGCCATTCATTGCGTCGGGGTGGTATGGGTAAAATAGGCTCTTCTACCCGTGGTGGAGAGATGGGAGAAATGGGTTGACCAATCTCTTCAGATTATGGGAGAGGTTGGTTAGAAATGAAAGGAAAGACCATGTTGACCATGTGTATGTTGCATTCTTGAGGGTCATTGGCCATGGTTTGAACATTGTTTTGACTTGGGGGATAGTTAGGGAATGGTTGCCTAAAGACATCCATGTTTTGGTTGGTCGGTGCATTAGGGTTATCCAAAACAAGGTCCCCTTTGTCTAACATGTCTTGAACAATGTTTTTGAGGGTCTTACAATTGTCCATGTCATGACCCTTGACACGATGATAGTTACAAAAGTCATTTTCCCTATACCATGCAGGGATGGCTTGTGAGGGATCAAATTGGACTAGTTAGATTTGAGGAAGGTTGAGGACTCCCTGCTTCACTAATTTATCCAATACATAAGCATACGATTCTCCTATTGGAGTGTATCATCACTGTTCATACCATTGTTGGAATTGTCTTGTGATGTTTTGTGAAGTGGAAGGCTCAGATTGGTTGGTTGTAGTAGAAGATGATGACCTAAGGACCACAGTGTTCGCCGATCTCTTAGACTTGGAGTGAGAAGAAGAAGATTTGGAAGAAGAAGGGTCATTGGCTTTTGCATTGGTATTTTTGCTACGCAATTTGACCCAGTCTTCTTCGATTGCATAGAGTTCAAGCTTTTGAGCCATGGTGAAAGCTTCATCGAATGTGCAAAAATTTTAAACCTGCAAAGTGGATGAGATATGCTTGGCACATGCTCTTGAAAAGAGCTCAATGAGCTCAAGTTGAGGTAATGAGAAGGAGAGTTGGTTGATCAAAACTCTCCAATGGGCGACGAAGTCAACTATTGACTCATCCACAAATTGTCTAATAGAATAAAGGTCTGTGATGGAGACCTTCTTGGTAATATTAATTAAGAAGTGGTCAAGGAATAGCTGAGCGAATTACGTGAAGGTGAAGAGAGAATGACTGGTAATGGAGCTATACCAATCAAGGGCAGCACCAGAAAGTGACATAGGGAATGTGCGAAGTAATAATGCATCATCGTGTGCTATGAGGTAGTGAGCGTGTCTAAACGCTCGAAGATGTTGTTGTGGGTCCTATTTATTCTGAAAGTGAGTAAATTTTGGGAGTTCCCATTGGCTAGGGTATGGTTGAATGGGAACTAAAGGGAGAATGGGTTCATTGCAAATTTGTTCATATGAAAGAACACTCTTCAAACCTGAAACAGATGTCTCAAGGTTGGACATCTTATCCATCAGCATCTTAAATAGATCGATAGATGGATTGGCTTAAGGGGCACCCCCTAAGTTATAGGGTACCTGGAAGGCGTTGGGAGGGGCATATGACATACTTGGTTGCATTTATGTAGGCACAACATATTGATAGTTTGTCATAGCGGCCAAGGTTGAGGCCAAGGGGGCTTGTGTCACGAAGTTGGAGGGCACAACTTGACTAGATGCCACCAAAGGTGGTTGAATGGCAGCGACACTAGTAAAAGGATAGGTGGTCACTCTTGTGTTTATGGGCACAAGAGTGGGTGGGATAGAGACAATCAAGTTCTGGAAAGGTGTCAAACTTGGTTGAATTATTTGTGGTTGAAGGGGTACGAAAACTCTGATGGAGGTAGGGTTAGAAAGGATAGAAGGAGAGGCCAAATCTTGAACATTGGCCATGGTTGGGTTACTGGTCAAGGCAATGGCCTGAGTGACCATAGGTTGGGTAGTGGATGTTGTTGATATCACTGTCACTTCAACCAAATAAGTTGGCATCCCATAGACAGGGTTACCCAAAGAATCTCGCATTTGGCTTCTAGCGAGATAATGTTGGAGAGCCTTGATGTTGTGGTCAAGGAATATCTCAAAAGCTTGATCCCCTTTGGGAATAATAGGAGGTTGATCGGTGGGGGTAGGTTGGATAGGTGTATGCTTAGTGTCTGAAGTATACTCCATTAGATGACTTGGTATGAAGGGTGAAGGTGGGAGTGGTTGTTGACTTGCATGGTCAACAAGGGATTTGGCTTGACTGCGTGTCAAAACCATCCAAGGTGAAATGGGTTTAGGTTCCAAAAACTATGTGTTTCAATTTTAAAAAACCATAATTTATGTTTAATAGCAAGAAATTTAGGTTTTAAGCTTGTTGTTTAGGAAGAAAATTTATTGACAGTGATCGATGTCAGTTGTTTTAACTGATATCAGTTAGAAAATGTTGCCGACACCGGTGGAAAAACTGATGTCATTTTCTGTGTAATTCCAGAAACATAGAAAATTGATAGTTTTTGGAAGAAAAAGATATGCTGAGTTGTTTTAAACTTTAGAATGATGTGACCTTACCAACTCAAACAATCAAATAAAAATAATAGAATAGATGATTAGGCAAGCAACCTCTAAAATGTTAAATTCCTAGGAATGAGTTTTAAAGTCGTGGTGGCTTATGCCTTAAGAGTGTGTGTTGGGAATTGGGCTTGTAGAACAAGTCCTAGAAAGGAAGTCTATAGCTGGTTTCAGATTATGTTATGGTGCTCAAAATATCTGTGTTAGGTTTAGTACGTGGCCTAGTGCTGGGGCTTGCTCCCTTCACTTCACAAACCCAGAGCCGAGTTGGGCCACTTAGCCAAAATATACCTTGCCTATAGTTTATACTCTGCCAGAGAATAGAGTGGGTCCTCCTCTTGGTAGTGAAGTCCAAGTAGGATCACCAGGTGGGGTAAGGTATCTGCTAGGTGATGAAATCCTAGACGGGCCTTGTCTCAAGTAAGTTTAAATGTTTGATTTTAAGTGATTGTGGTTTGGTTGTGTAACATTTGTGCACTACGATTTATTCATAATGATTTAATTACTAAGTGGGCTAAGTATGCATTCAAGAAAGAATGAAATGTAGTAGTTTTTAACCCAAATCAAAATATGTTATTCAAATGCAAACAAATTGAGAAGAGGTAAAGAGTATGAGTTTTTCACTACTCTATGATGCATGAAAGAAGTAACAAGAAGAAACAGAGATGTTTTTTTTAACTTCTGCTAATGGTTTCCTTTCGAAAGAAAAAGATAGAAGAGAGGATGCAAGAAGAGAATACTTTTCTAATGCATCTATATGAAAGTTTGATTTTTTAAAAGAAGAAGAATGAACCCAAAGAAAACTCCAAGGGTCCCACCGGGTGTGCCAAAATGTTTCTCTAAGTTTTTTGCTAATTGTATTTAAGGAAGAAAGAAGAAACTAAGGTTAAAGGTCTTGGGTTTGATGTTACTCGGATTAAGTGCACACTGTATCCAAGCGTTGTGGGAGATCCTCTTTGGCTATGGAGGAAACACCTACAACAAGAAATAAACTTGAAAAAAGAAGATGTTAGAGGAGGATATCATGGACTGCCAAGCTACGCACTCGGTCCCAGAAGCGTAAAGCTCCTTGAGGGATGACAGTCCACTATTTAAAGAAATGATAAAAGACTTAAAGAAATGGAAAGGTAGAATGTTGTGTATCTATTCCCTATAGTCTGTGAATCTCATAATGTTAAAAAAAGTTATCCAAAGGTTTTGTCTGGTCTATGGGCTGTTTGGATAAGTTTTTTGGTTTACACAGTCACCGACGTCAGTAGTTGTGCCGAGGTCGGTGAGGAAATTATGCCAACGTCGATTTTGTTGCTGATGTCAATAGGGGTAGTGGGCCTTAGATGGGTTTTTAGAGTATTTTTGTGATGGACAAAAGAGTTTTTGGGAATTAGAAGGTTTCTGTAGGGTTGAAGGAAGGTGAATAAGGTCTGAAGAAGGGTTGAGGTAGAGGATAGGTGTGAGAAGAGGATAAGAATAAGAGGAAGGCCTTTCAACCTCTCCACAGAGGAAGTTGGGCCTCTAAATAGTATTTAAAAATGTCAAATGGAAGTAAACTAATAGTATATTCTAAAATACTTGAAATGAGAAGCAAAATACTTAGCTCTATTAAGTGAAGAACCAGAGGTGTCTGAATGCTTATTCCTATTGTGGCTGATGTTGAGGTCCTCATACAGTGTTTCAATCCAATCTTTGGAATGACTTGTATAGAGCTTCAGTAGCCAGGAGGATGATAGTTGAGTTCTGATGCTTGAGATCAGAGTGTGCACATCAATCTGCAAAGAGGTAGGGGGTAGCTCAATGTTAGAGCTAGGCTTATGTAACCGACATCAGTGATACCGCCATTGTCAGTTAAGGTTGACCAACATCGGCTGACTGTTGACTGACATCGATGGAGAGAGAATAGGTAAAAGGGAGCTCTTGGCCCATTTCTCCATCTGCCAAGTGCCTTTTCCATTGGAGAATGGTCAAAACACGGGCTTATGAGGCATGAGAGTTGGTTAGGGAGTGATAATAGGTCATGGGTAGTTAGGATTTGGAGGACCTAGTCTCAGGGTGACTCATAGAGTAAGAAACAATCCTAGGGTGAGGTGTCTATGTGAGGTGTCCAAGGTGAAAGGGGTTCAAGTGTGGGTTAGGAGTGTTAACGTTTAGAAATGGACGAAGGGGGGGTTGACACGATATTGGTGTCTACACTTATCATAATAAATTTTCATGGTTATAACTAACTTAGGTCACTACACATAATTTAGAAAGGAAGAATCCTATGTTAAACCATTTTCATATATGCTTTGTATCTAGTCAAACATGTGCATGGAATTAACCCTGTTACAAAATTTGGGCATATTGATATACCCCAAATCTATGTTGATGACCCCATCCACATTTAAGTCTATATATGATGGAGGAATGACCTCATATATCAGTATTTAATCTCTATATATTTCTATTTTACCCTTTATTAATTGGTGTTATAGACATCTATTGAGTAGGTCAAAAATGAGAAGTTGAGTACAAGAGCTAATCAAGGGTGAAAACAAAAGAAGAAAAAATAGGTAAGGTGGAATTATGGGAGGTAGAAACATGTGAGTTTTTTGTAGGTGTTAGATTCAAACACATCAGAATCAAGTAGATATTATACATGTGTCAAGTTTTACTATGTAAAGATTAGGAGATTAATGAGTAGGTGTTAGGTTTTGATGTGCTAGAAGTAGGGAGGATATGGGAACACATCAAAATTTTATGGATCAAGAT